>OX608078.1:105043673-105634551 GCA_951509765.1 Sphenella marginata
AAAAAACAGCACTCATGGCCCATTGTGCAAACAGCCGGCACGAGCCAGATTTTAACAATACAAAAATTCTCCACCAAGAACAACAATATAGCAAGCGCTTCACTCTGGAGATGTTATACATTATAAATACACCAACAAATAAACGAATTAACTACAAAGCAGATTGTAATAAAAGTGCTCACCTCTACAAGACTTTACTTCCATACAAACAGACAGTACACAACTCCACGTCACACGGTACGGACGTGTAATAAAATGTATGTAATTAGGCTTATTTTTATTGTTATTATTTATTAGACTGTGTTATTATTTGTTAAAAATTTTAATTTTCATTGTTTTATGTTTGTCAACAGTCTACCCTGAAGACGGTTACCGTTGTGCAACCGAAATATATTGGTGAAAAAACAAAACTTTGTTGAGTTTTCATTTAACCCTGACCTAAAGCCGGCAAAACCACAAATTGTTTATTACGTTAATAATAATTTGTTTAGTACATTTGAAGTGTAAATATTTGTTTTTACCTCCATTTTTCCAAAAAACTATTAAAATTTGTAAAGTATTGGACATTTTAGATGTAATATGATTTATTACCATGTATAAAAAAAATAGTTTATTAAAATATACCAATATATAATAAAAATAATGCATTTTTGTGCAATTTATTTGGAAAAAATGTGTAGATGTCTCCATTTGAAAATAACCACTATAACTGGTATTTCATTAACCAATTCAGCTAATAAAATTAACCATATCTTAGCCACTTTGATAACCAATTCAACAGATAATATTCACCATATGTTAGCCAAAATAAAAACCAACTGAACGAATATTTCGGCCCACTATTTAGCCAAAACAAAAACCATTTGAACAACTATTTCCAACTAGGTGTTAACCAAAACATTAACCGGTTTTGGAAAGGGAAATTTTTTAAGACTGGAAGTATTGAAAAGAACAGCTATAGTTTTTGTTAATGGGAGAATTCGATAAGTGCAAGGGAGATGCGAAGTCACACATATGGTTAAAATCTTCACGCCGCCTGAACAAAAATAGCCACTTTATAGACCATATGAGAAATTAATGAAACCCACTATTTAGCTACATTGGTAACCGGTATGTGGTTTGTAGGGATATATTGTTTATACGTACAATACAAATAAAATTCTGTAAAGGAAAATATTTTATGTTAGCAAAATTTTAAGTAGTCTGTTATCCCCAAATATAAATACCTAAAATATCAGTTTAAAACGTGGCAAAAGTTCTCGTATTCCACTGTTAATGTAATATATTAATTTAGGTTTACGTTATTGTTTTTGTTAATTTCCTTTTTTTTATTGCACGCATTGTCGAGAATTAATTTGTTTAACTCTCGAATACGAAAAAACATTAGCGCGCGAAAGAATAATTTCTTTATTTTCATAGCGCATTTTACGTGTTGGGAGCTATTTATGTGTTTTTCCAAAAAATTCTTACAAATCAGTAACGATTCCTTGTTAATGCATTGAACACGATTTGCAACGCCCTTAAATGGGTCATTAATTCCTGTGTAGGTTTAGATAGCCCACCTTCTGATAAGTGGTTTACCCATGAAAAGTTTTCTTCGTTCCCTTCTTCTACTGCGATGTTTGGAATTTCAGAACGGAGCCGTTTACAAATGTAGCCAGCTACATTCTCCAAACCATCGTCCTCTAGAGCTTCTAGTTCTGGATCAAACTGTTACTCGCTATGTTCGCCGTGGTCCTCCGGCTGTGAAGCTATGCCACTAAGTATCGTGCCTGTGAATAAATATTATTATTCACCCCTGCTATGGTTGTCAATATTGATGTGCACACATTCGCCATGCTAATAGCTCAAACAGAATAAGTCCGGCAATACATCAGTTACGTCACGTACGTCGATTTTAGAGCAAATTCTATTTTGCCGTATGCATCGTATCTGTCGCTACGCACACAAACACTTCTCGTCTACTCAGCTGTCAGTTTTTTCAACGTATCGCCGTACTGATTCTGCTTAAGCCATAATTCACTTGCTGGTTCTTGCGTCTATTTTGACAATCATAATATGAGTGATTATATAAACATATGCATACCATGAACAAATCTCTTTCATCCATGTGTGCATACTATTTACATAACAATGGTATAAACACTGCTTAACGAATGTTAGTTTATTATAGCATTCATTTCAACATATGAGACATGCCATTAGTTAAGCAGAATTAAATTGCCTGTAAGTGATTTATGTGATTTTTCAATATCTGGGGTATCATCTGTAGAAGTATTAGCGTTTTCGAAAATCACGCCGTTCTTATATCCCAGTAAGTACGCTCGCATACGATATTTAAACTCCTGGCGATCAGTAGCCCGTTTCTGTAACTTTGCGTTAACTTAACGAATGAGTTTTTATCGCATGGCTCGTAACGAATTCGTTATGAAAAGTGTTTCTGTATGAAAAAAATTCACCTTGCGATATGTTCGTGGTGTGTTATGTAAAAATGATAAAATGATAGCCCACAAAGCTTAGGTGCCAAATAGAACATTTGACGCACGCCAAGGAATTGTCTTAATAGCCTAGTAGTTGTGATGTTGCCCAAACCAGCGTGGGATTCCGAGTTCGAGTCATGGCAAGTTTTTCTTTTTTTCAACTTTTTTTAAATATTTTTTTTTTGTTTTTATATTTTTCTAAGAATTAACTTTTAGTAAATATTAATAACATTAAAAATTTGCACACAATGCAATTATTTTGGATTCTACGCTTGTTATCACTGCCACTATAGGCTGCGTTAATTTTATCGATCGCCGTAACGAAAATACATTTCTACCACGCTTATAGAAACACTGATCAGCGATAACTACATAACAGGGTTGCACTTTGCGTTAAAAATCGTATCGATGGGATACAGAAACGGGCTACAGGATGGTTATGCAAGCCTCCTCATTCGACAATTAAAGTCGTAAAATATTGGCTGTTAGCTACTAAGCCTCTAATAAAAAATACAATGTTAAGTTACAGCAAATTATATAAATAAAACTATTTGTATTACCTCGTAACATAGCTACTTGCACATAGTCAACAGGAGCGAGTGTTGTGTCCGATGATTTATCATAGCAGTAGCTCTTCTTCACCTTCATTTCATCGAAGCTGAGTACGAATATTTTTTTTTCTCGTCCATTGCAGTTGCAGGCAAAATTTTAACAACAGGTTCGATTATACCCTGGTTGATATTAATCTTTTGGTCCCCCCTTGATAACGTGCGTACAGAGGGTAGTGGAAATCCCTTCTTCATAAGCAGATGATATGCTTTTGCGCTTGTTGAATAAAGTGCAATAAAGCGCCCTGTAATTTTTTTATCTGACCCGATGTAAATACTGTCGCTAATTTCTCCACTATATTCTTAAGTTCAAACTCGGCCCTTTGTAAACACTCCTGCCACGCATTTCATTTAGGCAAAAGTTTTTTTTTTAATCAAGACATTTTCATCCTTTGGAAAGTGGTAAACTCCAACTTTTTATCTTGGGGTTTATGGGAATTTGTGCAATTTAACACTGCGCACTTCATTTTTATTAATGAACCAAAAAAATATTAGTATATATAATATATAGTAGTAATATGTTTTATTAAATAGCATCTTTGTTTACAAAGTTGATTACAAAACTTAAAAACTAAACTTTGGCTTAGTGCCGTCAGTTTATAAGTTCTAATAGAGAGTTCTTCTGATCATTATATACTAAAGTATTTCTTAAATATAAGATTCAGAATTCCTCCTCCAAAATTAGCTTCCTATATTTTAACGCTGATTTAACGTATTGGTTCAATGTTAGCCAGTTTTTACTATTTAAATATTCTATAATCTCTTGGTGTGTTAATACACTTTTTTTTAAAAAATTATATTCTATATTCCCTAAGTACGGGACAGCTACCCAGAAAGTGTAAAACGTTTTCTTCATTTCCTGAGTTACAAATTGGACAGCGGTTATCTGGACGCTCAAGATGAGGTTCATAATTTAGTTTCAATAGTTCTCCTCTTACGCGAAACAAATTGCTAATCGTATATGTGCTAAATTCATCTCTAAAATAATTACGCTCACAAAGATTATGTTCGAGGGCGGGGTAAGTACGTCTTACTTCGCTAGCTTGAGCCTTTAACAGAAAATGATCCCTTTTCACCTCATCTATTTTAGCTAATATATTGCGGTGCCAATGTCTCCACAAAGTGGTATCATTTATTACTACGGTGCACCGTACTCGTTGGCGAGCTCATCCCACTTTTGGAAACATTGAGACCTAGTTTGTAGCAAGTGCATTGCGATTAGCTTTGGAAGACGGTTATTACCCATTTCCATAACCCTGCAAATATAATTGAAATGAGTTTTCAAGAAGTCAAAATACAATTCTGGAAGTCCGGTTTCGAGATGAATCATACAGTTCGGAGTATTACGAGGTAATCTGAACAGCCTTTTAATAAAGTACCTCAGCAAATTTTCTACTTCTTCGTAATAATCAATTCCCCACACTTCTGCTGCATAGCCCAATACAGTTCGTACAGCTGCTTCAAATAGTTTGTACTTATGACTATGAGGAACGTCTTTTTTTGACAAGAAAGATCTCCAGGTGCTGTTTATAGCATATTTAGCTGATTTAAGCTTGCTTGACAAATGTTTATGGAACGATGCATTGTGCGTAATAACTACTCCTAGATACTTGTATTCCTTAACCTTCTCCAACTCTTGTCCATACAAATGCCACTTTTCTTCCCTGCAGTATCTACCTTTTGAGCACCTGAATATAAGTACCTTTGTCTTATCAGTATTTATTGTAAGCCCCCAGTCATTGCAGTACTCCTCTAGTTTGTAGATCATTTTCTGTAGTTGTGTTGGGGTTTCTGCTAGGATAACTACATCATCGGCATACATAAGTATCTTTATATGGACACCCCCAAACGAAATACCATTTGGCAAGTGATTCACCAAATCGTCCAGGAAAAGAGCAAATAGTAATGGACTAAGTAGGCAGCCTTGTTTAACACCCGTTTCAGTTGGAAACCATTCTGAGGACGTGCTACCATCCCACACCCTTGCAACGTTATTTTTGTAGAGATTGCTTATTATCTCTAGCATTTTTGTTGAAAGACCTAATAGGCTGTTCATGCTGAGGCTGCATTTTGCATTTACCTCGCATTTTGCATTTACCTCGCATTTTAGCATTTAGCCCGAAAAGCAGCTTTTATTTTCACATTTTCCATACAAAATTTGACACCTAAATGCAACTTTATTTTTGCATTAGCATTATAAATGCAGAAATCAACCCTCCAACCTTCGAAGAAAATCGCGATTCGAATTTAAAAGAGTGGCAATATTGGTAGTTTTTACTTGGCATTCTCTCATTCTCTGTCTTTCGTAAACATTCTGCAAATTTGCTCGGATTTTAAATTTGTAATTTAGCGCGCGTGTTGTGTGCTATTGCTAAAATAAATGAATCTACAAATTAATCAGATGTTTGTGAAGGGATTTAAATAAAAGATTTATTAAAAATCTGTACATTTTTTCACACGTGGCATGAACGCTTTTTCGAAACCAATGTCCGAAAATGCAAAATGCTGGATTTTAACTTCAGCATGAACATCGTATAAGTTACTTAATTTGAAGAAAAGAGCATTTCGTACTATAGAGTCAAATGCGGCCTTGAAGTCCACGAACAAAGCATACAGTTTTCTCTTCTTTGAAATGTAATACTGAGATATGCTAGATAAACTGAAAATGTGGTCGATTGTAGAATATCCCTTTCTAAATCCCGCCTGGCACTCACTTAACAGCGAATTCCTCTCTACCCAAGCCGCTAACCTTTCATACAAAATGGAGGTAAATATTTTTGTTATGGCATTCTGAAAGGAAATTCCTCTGTAATTTTTAGGGTCATTTATGTCGCCTTTTTTAAAAAGTGGGAATATAATAGCCTCCTGAAACAGCGAAGTGACCGAACCAGAGTTATATATAGTAGTAAAGCAAACCGTGAGTTGTTCTATAAAGTTAGGAGAGGCATGTTTAAAGAGTTCCGCGGGTATACCGTCAGGCCCTGGTGCTTTATTATTTTTAGTCCTTTTAAGTGCAGACTTCACTTCATCCGCCGTAATTTCGCAATCCAATTCTTGGACAGAAACGAAGGGCAGTGCAAAACTAAGGGTCGACACATTTCTTTGTTGGTTTAGCAGAGAGAAAAAGTGCACTCCCAAACTTTCCGCGTCTAACTGTGCGCTCTTCGCGAAACCAGAGCCATTTAGCTTTTTCACTAACCCCCAATATTCCTTACTATCTTTAATATCGCAAAGTTTCGTGGCCATATTTTTAAAATGTATATGTTTTTTGCGTTTGCAAATTTCTTTAAATTCTTTGTTAACATTTTGATAGTTTCTCAAACTTTCTTGCGTACCAAGTCTTTTAGCTTTACGTAGGGCTGAGAAGGATGTCCCTCTAGCTTTTTTGCACTCATAATCAAACCAGGGATGCACACTCTTTTCCCACGCTTCTATTGCGTGTACCTATCATTTGATTTAGATAACCCTTGTATTTCACCGTATGTTTATATACCATTTAAGCTTAGGGAGTGGATTCAAAATGTTTGCGCTTACATTTGGTTGAGCCATTGTACTCAAAGTGACTGATAGGGGTTGATGATCAGGGTATAACATATCATCAACCTTGAAGGAATCTATTAATGGTACCAAATTTTCACTGATTAAACAGTAATCGATCACTGAACAGGCAGTTCCTTTTATAAATGTGATATCTCCTTCTTTATCACCAATCGCGCGACCGTTTAATGCATTTAACGAAAACGAACTACAGAATTCAGCCAATTTTTACCGTTTGCATCAACATGTTTATCCCTTGAAATCCTTTCCAATGAAATAGAGGAAGTTGCTAATGTTGGGCCACAACTAAAAAGCTGTTCTTCTCCACATCTCGCATTAAAATCACCCAAAACCATAATGTTTTCAAAGTCCAACTCAAGGATAGTCTCATACAGCCCATTAAAGTCACTTTCCCATCTATTACAATTTAAATAAACCGGTACGATATAAATTAATTCCCGATAAAAACTCAATTCAATTACACAAATATCTCCTTTCATTACAAACTGACCTGACCAATTTCTGTTAACACATTTTTTAATTCCAAACAGAGCTCCACCGCTAGCCCTTCCCCTCACATAATTTCTTGTCGCATAAACCCAAAATAACAAATAATCTTTGAAAATATTTTCAATGCTATCCAATCGCTCTTCTAAAAATGTTTCATACAACAAAAATACCTCGAAAGTTTTAATATAATTTGTAAAATCGTAGTTGGATAATTTTGTTCTTAAACCAGCCACATTATATGCTAGGACCTTTACATTACAGTACAACGCTTCTACAACATTTTTACTACTTAAACTACTTAGTTTTTTGTGTTCGCACTCAAAAGTTGCTTATAATCTAGGAAGGCTCAGTCAATTTTATCGCCATAAATCTTCTTTAACTCAGCGAGACCATCGGCTTTGCCACAGACAAGACGTTGCTCATGATTCCAGGAGTACCATTTGTTGTTGATCCTAAGTTTGTGTTAGTATTTACCAAGAAAACGTGAATTTGCACAGAATAAATAAATAGTGTATCGCGCCGGTATATGAACACCGCATACGTCACAAAAAGTCAGCTGTTTTATTCACAATATGGCGGCAAAGTTGATGACTTAATCTTGTATAATTGACTCATGCACATATAAATATATATACACTGCATCCATACATACATAGTTGTTGTTGACGAACGACTATTCCGATAGATCTATAACCTTATATGCGCGGTTGCCAGTTTGGTCCAATTGGACCAAAATTGGTCCATAAAATTCCATTTGGTCCATTGGTCCATTTTTTTCAGGTTTGGCCCATTTTTGGCAAGTGTTCACGATTTTGGTACTTTTTCTTCTTCATTTGGCTAAAATTACATAACACTGCTCCCAAAATTTGGTCGGTAAGTGGAAAAACAATTAGGGTACTCACAGTCATCTTTTAAATTTAAAAGGTTTCAAATTTACCACATTACTGTATGAGAACTGTGAGCACCCCATCATTTGTAGTAATTATTACAATGACATTTTGAATTGTTATTCGTTGCTAAAATATAAATTTGAAAAAAAATCAAAAATTATTATCAAAAATGCCCTTCTCAACGTTATTTTGGTGAGGTACTGATGCGAGTTGGCACCAGGGTCACATTAAAGTATTCCCGTGCGAGGATGCAAGAACTATTGCACTGCACGCGCAGCAGCAGGAAGACTGGGTGAAGGCTACCCAAGGGCAAGAATCGAGGTCGTCGACTGGAAGGACAATCCGGCTATACAAAGAGCAAGGGCTTGGATTCCTGCCATCCTTGCAGAACCTGAGAAAATTCTCACGATGCAGCGGATCATGAATCCATCCCTCTCGACGTAATGGTGGTGGCAGCCAATCCTGAGGGGTGGTGCCAATCGTGCAGGTGATCTAAACAACTCGTCTTTCGAAAACAGCCTCCTAGACGATGTGGCGGTGGCAGGGAAGTCTAAGAGTTGTCATGCTGGTGGTGCTTTACATAAGCCTGCACAGATGTAAAGCAGCCTAGTCTGCTTTAAGCAGTCGGATTTCTAAGGGCGACGTAGACGTGGTCCTCATACAAATTTGGAACCTGTTTTTTGGTTAAGTCTGAGCTGAACACCTTTATCCTACCTAACTATGCCAATGACGACGGTACAGCTGTCAGTTTAACAGTCGGCAGCACCAGTCTGGCGATGGCGTCGGTCTATATGACCTACGACCCGGAGAGCCTCCAGATCTCGTAAGAGACCTCTAGCCTCCCTTTAGGTATATGATCGACACCCACTAGACAATACAAAATCTATAAACGTATTATTTTTGCAGTTTTATTTTTTCCATTTCAATTCTCTCTTGCATTTCCATTCTTTTTAATTCAGTCCTTTCCCTAGATTCTATCTCTAAAATTTTCAGATTTCTTTTAGCTTCTCTCTCCTCCAAATCCTTCGAATGTTTTTCCTTTTCAAAAATGAATTGCTGCTCTCTTAACATCAAATCTTTATCAAATTTCTCTTTTTTCAAAGTTAATATGCTGGATTGAACCTCCAACACGTCAGCAAGGGCTGTGCGTGAATAAATGCCCTTTCGACTACATTTTTGTGAAGTGCTTGGTGGATTAGGTTCGTTAGGCAAGACAGAGCTTTGGCTTTGCTCTTGAAGTTCCTCTAAGTATTCGACTTCAACGCTCGCATCAACCGACGAAGCAATCGGCGGGTCAAGTGTGTTACTCTCCTCAGTATCAATAATTATCGGTTTAAAGTGCATTCCTTGTAGCCAAAGATGCCCTCTAATTCATTGAAATGTGGACACATTTTTGCGATTACATCTAAGAGAGGTAAAAAGGTTTATAATAACCCCGAAAAATTGTTAACTCTACTTTTATGTACATACCACTGGTTGTTTGTCCATCTTCAATAGTTCCATTCCCGGTGGATTACAGAAAATTTTTTGCCTTGTTGAAACTGCTGCGTATATTTTTGACCTTGCACCGCACCAGCGTCCAGTCCAGCTGACTCCCAGTGTTCCGCAAAAAAGTTCTGTAATAAGTCTGGGCGGTCGGCTTTTCAAGCGGCCTATTTTCCAGCAGGAAATTTATTAAGACGTGCTGCTCCTGTCAGTCCATTTCTTGTATGGACATTTTCGAGCCCCCTTCGCTTTAATCTAAAAATATGTATCATGTTTAAATTCCTTAAATATGTAAATAAATTCCAAATAATTAGAAACTTACTTTTTCCGGTTGTTCAGTCATATTTTTCACAAAAGGTCTAAATGACATTTCTAAATTTAGCCAATTTTTTAAACATAAGTAAAAGCGAGGCAATTTTACCTAGAAGTGGTATTTTCGATTTACACGTAAAACCAAAACAAAAATTTACCACCTGGTAAATTGTCAAAATATTGCCAGCTGGCAATATTAGCAGGGCTGGTAATATGGGACTGTGAGTACCCTAAATGTGTTAAAATTGTTACACAATGGAAACTTTTTAGGGTTCAGAATCTTAACCTTAGGTCAGATATGGATGTTTCCGCTTTTTGGGAGAATGAATGACTTAATGAGTATGCCACATAGTTCGGCAGCCGCAGAGCGCAAATTTTTCGAACTTCCCCTAATTAAAACAAATTAGAATTTGCTTCAATTAATAATACATATTATGCTGGCCAAAGAACTTTTCTCTAAAAACCCATGCCCTCACTATATTTGGTCTGTCAAAGATATGGGCTGGCAATAGAAATTGAAGAGCTTTATGCAATTTATTATTTTGCTGTATGTTTTTGTCATAAAATTATTCAAATATATATAGTAGGCAACTTTTTTTACCTATACCACATCGAAGTATTGTGGCAGATACCTACCGAAATAAGTATGTAGTATGGGAAACTTTGAACTCCTAAATATTTTAATGTGCATAAATATGTATATAAGAAAAATTCACCTATATGTAAATCAATCGTCATCGTGTACGGACGTGTTTAAGCTCGCTCTTGCTTTTAAGACTTTATACAGGCTGAACTCTTGCTAAAATCTGAAGATTAGCGTACTAGTTCCATTTAATAAAGAGTTTTCGTTTTTGTGCTATACGAAAAAATCAACAATATAAATAATATAAACAATAGATCCAAAATATAAAAATTTTTAACAATAGTCGAAAATTGAGAGCGTAGTAAGAGTTGTTGTAAATGAGGCTGAGAGCCGCATTATGAAGAGGTTCAGTGAGCTGTCTACAGAGTTATTAACTGTGAGAGCGAGTGTACGAGCATTTGAAGAAAGATTGGAGAGACTCGAGGCTATGCCTGCACGGGTTGATGAACTGAATGAAGAGATAATTGAGCTAAAAGCTCGGTTAGAAGAGAGTGAGAACAATAATAATCCCACCGATATTATTATAAATGGCCTCCCACAAAGACAAGATGAGAATTTGAGTGAGGTGTTTGGTGACATTTGCCGTAAATTAGAGCTAAGTACATTCCCCACCTGCGTTGCCTTTCGATTAGGAAAAAATGTCAACAAAACGAGCGGCCATGCGCCGGTAATTGTTAAGCTGGCTTCTGAGTATGATCGGTCTATGCTATTTCGAGCAATTGCCAAATTCAATAAGTTGAATGGTAAGGGGGTCACTTTGGGAGACATTGGGCTGGGTACTGATCAGCGGGTTTATATAAATGAGTATTTGTCGAAGCGGAATCGAGAGCTTCTACTTTTTGCACTCCAGTTGAAGAAGCAGAAACGTTTAAAGTCGGTGTTCTCCATCAGAGGCAAATTGTTTGTCCGTGCAAAGCCGCAAACTGATGCTGTAAGGGTGACAAACAAAGATGATATAAATTGTATGGCAATTAGCTTAAGTTGACTTTGTTATTGTGGATATGATCCAATGTTTATTGTTGTTCTCATAAGGCTAAAAATCTGCTTTTCTCTCTATTTCTTTTCTATCTTTTTATTTTATTTTTTTATCTATTTTCGTGTCTTCAACCAAAACTATTTGGTTGATCCCCTTTGCGAGCTTTTCACTTTTGTATGTGCTGTTGCTACTATTATTAATATAAATAGTTCCAATAGAGCTCCAAATGACTTCTCGTGGTCTCAGTACAAGATTGCCAGAAATGAAACAACGAGTATTATCCGTATAGCAAATATGAGGTATTGTAATGCGAAGCTTGATGCATCCCTTCCAGCTAAAGAGTTATGGCGAAACCTAAAAAATATCAATGTACATGGAAATACCAACTTAGAGTGCGAACACGATCCTGATGTACTGAATGATTTTTTTACCAGTACACTCAGAAACACGAGCGCTCCGCCTTCTAATGACGCTACTCTGTCGGAAGATAGCTGCATTAATAAATTTAATTTTAAAGGAGTGAGTGAAAGTGAGGTCCTGAAAGCTTTAATGGGCATTAAGTCTAATGCGGTAGGCGAGGATGGAATCCCGCTGAAATTTATAAAAATTGCACTGCCTTTTATCCTTGGAACCATCACACATATAATAAATCATCGTTTCACTAGTGCTTGTTATACGTCTGAGTGGAAAAAGGCAGTTATTATTCCAGTACCAAAAAAAACAAATGCAGTTAGCCCATGTGATTATCGTCCAATCAGTATTTTACCTGCGCTTTCGAAGGTGTGCGAATCATTAATGGCAACGCAGATAACATCGTTTATACAGGAAAGAGATTTACTATCACCGCTGCAATCTGGGTTCAGGTCTGGGCATAGTTGCTCCACTGTAATGAGAAAGATGTCTTCTTGATTTTTCGAAGGCTTTTGACTGTGTTAATCATAGTCTCTTATGTAACAAGCTAAAGTACAAATTTGGTTTTGATGATATCTCTGTCAGGCTGATGTCTAGCTACCTTGAAGAAAGATCGCAGAAAGTCAGAATAAAGGATATTTTCTCTCAGTCAAGGACTATTGCTGCTGGGGTTCCGCAAGGGTCAGTGCTTGGTCCGTTATTGTTCAGTATTTTTGTTAATGATGTGTTTTCTGTGTGTCAATATGTGAATGCTCATGCGTACGCTGATGACTTACAATTGTACTTGTCCAGTCGTATTGGACTAGTTGATGATTTATGCGTTAAGATTAATAGTGATTTGTCAGCGATAACGGCGTGGGCTAGTCTTAATAGTTTATGTTTAAATGCGCAGAAATCATTCGTTTTGCCGATTACTCATGGTGCAAGTCATCTGGAAGATATACCCGAACTATATATTGGTACATGCGCTCTCACTGTTACTGATAAAATCAAGAATTCAGGAATTGTTATCAATTCCAAGCTGAGTCCTAGTGATCATGTCAACAAAGTTGTAAGTAGTGTGTATGCGGTGTTACGTCGCTTAAGAATTTCTTCTGTGATAACTCCGCAAGCTACCAGACTCAAATTAGCCAAGCAACTCATATTACAACTATTTACGTACTCCGAAGTGGTTTACAGCAGACTCGACTCAATCTCGTTGCACAAAATCAATGTTGCATTTAATAATGTAACTCGGTATGTATATGGCCTACCTAGGTTTGACCATATTTCTTCATGGAAGACTGCCATATTGGGATGTAGCATTGAAAATTATCTGGCTGCGCGTAACTGCATTTTTTTGTATAAGCTGATGACGTACCGTACTCCTCATTACCTTTATGTTAAACTTACCATGACCATGTCGAGGCGACATCAAATCCTGATTGTTCCAAGGTATACGTACTTGACATCTTCGAGACTATTTTTTATTAACGCTGTGAGACTGTGGAATGCTATACCGGAGCCTATTAAGACCTTGCTGAATAGAGGAAATTACAAGGTAGTAATACTTGATTACTTTAAAAGCATATAAAATTTAGAAGATATCGCAACCCCTTTACCTTTTTTATCTTTCTTATCTCCTAATTTCATTATTTTCTTTTCTGTTAAAATACCTAACTTCAAAATTTAAATATATTGTATTTCTTTTCTTTTCTAACTATACGCTAGTTATGTAAGGATTTATGTAATGTTACAATTATAAGCTTTTAATGTGTGCTACTATTGCGTCAGATGCACTTTAAAAAGACCCTGTCTTAGATGTGCAATGCAAGAATTATTAAATAAATAAATAAATAAATATGTTATGAAATGTATTTTTAAATTGGTTTAAGGTGCAATGTGAGTTAAAGCACTTCTTTTTTGTTATTGTTATATGTATTATTTTTTAAAAATTACATAGTTTGTGTATTAATAAAAAATTTAGTCCTCTTTTTTTGAAATTTGGTCCAAAAAAAACATGCTGTGGCAACCGTGCTTATATGATAAGAATATACATACCATCTAAACCAGGCCAAGAGCTGCACATTGTGCACATTGAGTTCGTATTTTCACACCGACGCTAACGATGTGTGAGCACGAAATTTAGCTTTCGCTTATCAGTCGCTGTTCAACTACTAATGAAGCAAGACTATGTCGCATGACAATCAAAAAGCAACAGTCATGACAAATGAAAATGCACAAACCTATTTTTGAGCATATTATAAAAATACGTAGTTTTACTTCCAAAAGACTTTTTTCTTTTAAAAGACATTTTCAAAAGTTTCATGAAGGGTTAGCTATTCTTTCTCATACCGGAAAGGGTATCTTTATTTCAACAAAAAAGAAGCCTTTTTCGGATGCTGAAGTTGCAAAAGAAAACTTAACGACCACAAGTCGTGAAATTAAAAAGACTTTCTTTGTTGTTGCCATATATTTAGCAAAGCTATGCCGCCCGTACGAAGACGGTGACTTTTTTAAATGTATTTTATTTTATTAATTTCATTTCTTTCATTTCATTTTATTTTGTTTTGTTTGTACGCAAAATCGCTCAAAACTTACGCACACTTATGTAAATATTTTAGTATTTGTTTGGCCGGCCGTAATCTAAACAACAGCATTTATCTCAACATGATTTGTAAGGAACGGTACCGAACAAACATTATAAGAATAGAACCGCACTATCGCTGCAACAAACAATAAAAACCCAAAAAGCTACGATAGCAACCGACGCATTCATAAACAAACAAGATAACAAGCGAGGACATCTTTCAGTAAACAAGATAAGAACCGTCGCATCTCAATAGTATAAGTAGCACTAAGATTTGTGTAAATCCAACAGTTTTTAGAATATCAATAAAGACCAGGCATTTCAGCGCAGCCAAAATTATGCATATTTCTTTTACTCGATTCACGATATTAACTCGTTCACGCCGATTTTCTAAGTTCCCCTTTAGTTTTGCTGATCTTATTCGAAACCAACTTTATGTAGGTAGCCCCACGTTGGGCGCCAATTTAACAAAATGTATTTACTTTTTAATAATTTTATTTTCATATCAGCTGTGCCTGATCCGGCGAGTTAACTTATGAAAACTACAGTTCTCCTAAATCTAAATGTAAATCTACACCTACACCTATCCCTACATTCGCAGTCGCTGCAGCTAAGGCTGGGAACGCTGCTGGCTGCGCTGCGCTGTGTCTGGGAATTCAATGCCTCGTTGCATGTAGATGTTGATTTTGCAAGACCAGCACACCGTATCAATAACCCAAAATCGGATATTAGATTATATCTTTGGTTTACTTATCAGCACTTTTATGCTTCTACTGATTTGGTCGCTTTTTTAAAAAAAAGTCAACATCATGAGCTTTGAAAACTTTCAAGTATTTTTAAACCCTGATTTCCATTTTGAAAGTATTTCAAGTGAAAACTTATATTATTTTCTATTTCCTATTATATATGAAGGGCTCAGAACCAAAAGGTTCTAAGTGACATTTTTTTTGAAATTGAGTTATACCCATATTTGTATAGTTAAATATGGTGTTTATTTGTTGGCAAAGAGATCCGAGTAATTTCGGACATTGTAGTATCATCTATTTCCCATACTATAAATGCCCTACCCAGATTTTACATATAATTTTCCAAAGGCCGTAAACTTTAAACTTGAATATCTCAAATCAAATTCGGAGTCACTTAGATTCTTTTGGTCTGAGCCCTTCATATGTACATACAATTTCAAAATACAAAGATATGACTGCTTAAACTAAATCCTTACTGTTCCTGACTAAAGAAAAACTGTATTTTGTTAAAATAACTGAACTATAGATAAATCTGATAGATTCTATATATACTAACAAAAACATTAATGTATTTTCCAATCGTACTTTGGGACCAATTTTAAGCGGTATATCACAAGAGATGCTCAAGCAAAGTGTTGTCCAATCATGTGCAAATTCTCTTCCAAGACCGGTATCTCCATCCCCTTCCGTTGTGAGCGACAAGAACGGTGCCGAAACGCATGTAAGTTGAATTTTATTTGTTAATGTAAAAAGAATAGGAATTTACGTTTTAGAACCAGTGGAAAAGATGCGCATGCATCCGAACTGCAATATTGATTATTAGTTTTTGCAACTACTATAATGAAATTTGTGATTGTTGACAGTAAAGTGCTGTTGTTTTCTGTTTTTTCGTCCATTGTTCATGTATTACCATTCTTAAGCCTTAAGCACCTAACACCGTTTATATATTGATGGTCATCTGGTACATAAAAATAAAATTGAATGTAACGCAATTCGCAGTTTATGCACCTTAACGTTGATTTCTGCATAAAATGAGCTTCAAAACAAAACTTTTGTGAAAGCTCTCTAATCATTTTTGTAGCAGAGTTTGAAGTAAGTGCACTGTTATTGCAACAAATATAGATTAGAAATTATTATTTTCAATATAAAGGGGATCATCGTGATTAATAAGTTTTAGATATACAAATACATTGACATTTTCAAATTTCTCACTTACCCACCAGGAATTTTCGTTAGGTCCTACTTGTGTTATTCATTCCAGCATGCATGATTTTGTTAGGTTCATCGCAGGTGCTGCTAAAATGTGTTAGCTGGTCATGACATTTTTGAGTATCTCATTTTCCACCTTACTATAGCAGCTTAAAGTAGGAGAAGCCGAAGTTATCAGATGACAAAGTAAGGCTGTGAGCAGCTACGAATTCAGGATCTTTAGGAAGATGTCGGATACAAAAGCAGTAACAAATATGATTGCGAAAAATGATTTTTTTAAACCTGATTTCAGTGATAAAATGGGTCGTAAGCGCTAATGTTATAAAAAGAAATTACGCGTGTGGTCAGAGCTACTGACGAGTGCGTGAAACTGGCAGCTGTGAAGTGAGGTCTGCTGCTATTTTCAGGTATGAAGGAGTTATATACTGAGCTGGTTCGTATACTCACTATCTTACCTTCCTTCCACCTAACGTATGTATCATAACAACCAAATGAAAAAGGCAGCTATATCAGCATGTACGCACGATTACTTCCGAACGATCACTCTTCATTCCTTTTTGTACTATACAAAGTCATTCATGCGAAGGCGGCCATCGCCGTGCGTTAGTCATGGGGAAAAGTCATGGAAGTTGTTATGCTCCGCTGGTGAAGAGTAAGGCTGAAAGTATTCATGATTTCCACCTTCGGTGGCCTACTGGGTAGTTGTTCGAATCCTCTCAACGCTCTCAAATTCTAACACTTATACTTGTATTCATGCACAGTTTGCTTATATTTATATATTTACTTAGTTTCCAGAGGGAAGTTCAATGTTAAGGTTTGGCGAAACGATCCAGCATGAATGACATGTACTTTATATGTGTGCGTTTCTTGTTCATGACGTTTACCCGCAAACATTCATGTAAATAAATGTCATGCGCCAATTGAATTGAGTGTTCGTAGCGTGCCCACGTAATATGTCGTCGTCGGAAGATGATTTTTTGTTCCTTGCAACTGCAGCCTTTTACTTGACAAAAAGAAAATCCTATACATTTGAGCACTTGATTGACCAAGAGAATATTAATTCTGGCGAAATAGTTGAAGGTGTATGTCATATACAGTACAGGTGTATCAATAAATCTTAGTATAAATTGATTTTCTTCCGCACACTTGTTCATCTCTAATGTCAACACACAACTGAGGCACTATTGAATGTCATGCAGACTGCGAAACGTTCATGCAAAGCGCAAAATCTAAAAATTGTTTGATTTTCATCATGCAAGAACCGACAACAAGTACGTGTGACACGAAGCAAGTATGTACGTACATATGTCACGAGAAACGCACATATATAAAGTGCATGTCATTCATGCTGAATCGTTTCGCCGAGCTTTTAGAATCCTCCCACATTGCTCAGCAGGCAACAACTACACATGCAAATAACCACCAAAAATGTTCGCCACTTGCTTATATTAGCAAATAAAACTTTCAACGTTTCCTTCTTTACATAAAATATTTTTTGATCAGTGTTTAATATATTTTACGTACATATATGTATATATTTAACTTGTATAAAATCTTATGTATACATATGTATTTTATTTCGAATGTTGAATTTGATTGTTTCCAAAAGCATGTACATGAATTTTTTAAAACATATTTTATGTTCTTCAATTAAATGTTACTTAAAGATCCGCACAGTTTAAGAGTCAAACATTGATTGGTTAGTACTCGTTCTTAAAATTAAGGTAAGAGCTAAAAATAGATATAATTAATTCCTGGTAAGTTTTTTGAGAAGATAATAAATATTAAAACTAAGAAAAGAAATTTATAGGTAAAATCCGAAGAGAAGATAACAGTTATATTATAAGTAATATTCCAACATCATCGTTCTAAGGTTGATACGCAACACTCGCTGTTTTCTATATTACCATTCCAGACAACGAATTTAATAACATCTTTATAGTTTATAAAATTAGGTTGACCTTCGGTTTCCATCGACTTCAAACTGGATTTTTTGAAATCAGTTTTACATTCTAATGCAATGTGCACACACAAACATTTTGCAGGTTTCCAACCCCAAGTTTGATACAATTCTGGTCAATCTGGTCGAAACATGCTAAATTTTGTAAATTCTAATTGAAGTGAAGGTATTTAATATTAGTATTTTCTGAACTTTCTCACGTAGGTTTCCTTGTCTTACTCCATTTGAGTCCAGTGACCCCGGCATGGTTCGACTGATTTCATCATCTTCATAAAACAATTTTACTGTGTATAAAGTTTGCTCGTTTTTTGCCACACAGTATTATCAAAATAAAAAAGTTATCAAGAGATAACTGGTTTTACTTAAAAATTTGTAAAAAGGAAAAGAAAAAAAGCCATTCTACTTTTTAGATATGTTATATATTAAATAGACCTTTCTAAAAAAAATGTTATTTTTCAAAATCGCTTGATTATGAAGTGGTTTTTCAGTTTAAAATTTTATTTAAAAAAAACTTGTTTTCAGTGTAGTAAAAAATGTATACAGTGTATTTTGGCCAAAGTGTCAGTAAATAAGAATTATCTGTAAATACACATATATTTATATTTTTACATATTACATATTTATAATTTTATTTATTTGAAATTTTTGTATTGCTACAAAACAATATTAATTGTTATTGTATGTTTTGCCATTTTGTTTAGGATTTCTTCAGGTGTTACTTCAAAAGTGGAGTGGATGTTGAGTAGAGCCAGCCCATTCATCCTCTCCTGCCCCATTGTACTTCTTATATAAGTTTTTAACCTTCGAAGGGAAGAGAAAGACCGTTTGCTAGGAGGAACGAAATCTGGAAGCATCGCAGCAATTTTTATATATTGATGTACCGTAGGGAAAAAGACACGAAACACTTATTTAATGCATCAATGAACGTGCTTGACTGCTCCTTTGGGATTGTGAAACAATGCCTGAAAAAGTTTTGCCAAGGTTTTTATAATGGCGTAATACAGAAACATATTCTTGATCTTACTATCATATAATTTTCTTGATGAGAGATTTCTTTCATTGCCTTTTTATTAAGAGGTTGGTAAAGCCGCTTCAAAACCGCACATGTTTTTTTAATTGATCTCTGAAACTTCAACAATGAAGCAAAAATGTATAGGTAATGTCTATACAAAATAATACTTTTCGAGATTCCTCTTCGTTTGCAAGAAAATTTTTTTTTTAATGGAACACTTTAGTAGAATGTTAATAACCCGCCTATATATTCTTTTTGTAGACAAAAGATTTGCCTGCTCTTAACCCTTCTGCTAGCGCTACTTATAATTTTTTTAACCAAACTTCATTTTTGTTTTCATCTAGAATCATTTATTATTTAATATAGATAGATATAAACGACGAGGATACGACATCCGTGCAGATAGAGGTCAATGGTACGGGATGTACATTGACCTCGACGTATATGGCGCACGATAAACCAGCTCCTACGCAGGCGATGCGTAGGGTCGTGGAGCAAGCAAAGGGGCACGTCATCGTTGGAGGCGATGCCAACGCGCACAACCTGGCGTGGGGCAGTACCGGAGCCTACGTTTGTTACCAAAAGTAGAAGGGGGTTCTGGACGTTACGCTTTGTTCGAGAGGTGCGGAGATGAGCACTCCTTCTCCGACCATCGCTATATTCGCTTCGATCTGGAAGGTGTACCGTCCATATCCCCCCCCCGTATAGAAATCTTAAGGTTGCCAATTGGCAAACGTATAGAGAGGAACTGGACAAGTAACTTTCCGACTATTATCCCCATGAACCCAGGGATATTGCAGAATTAGATGATATGGTAGAAAAGTTTACCAACGCTTGTCAGCTGGCTTTGGATAAAGCCTGCCCCATTAAAAGGGCTAGGGGTAAGCAAAAACCACCCTGGTGGAACCGCGAGCTAGATAGTTATAGGAAGCTTTGTAGACAATCTTTTAATAGTGCTACGGCCTCGAGGGAGGCTTCAAAGTGGGATGCGTATAAGGAGCACCTGAGAAAGTACAAAGGAGTACTCAGGAAATCTAAGAGAACCTCCTGGAGAGATTTCTGTAGTGGTATAGAGTATGTGTCGGAGGGTTGTAGGTTACGGAAAATCTTATTAAAATCACCTCGTTGTGGACCGGGGTGTTTGAAAAGGCTGGATGGGACTTGGACGAATACGGGGGAGGAAAAGTTGCAACTTCTCCTTGATACTCACTTTCCAGACGCGGGTAAAGGGGCATAGGTACCTAACTGATACAGGTCAGGGAGCATATGACCTAGAGCAGTACCTAACTAATGAAAGAATAGAATGGGCCATTGGGTCATTTAAGCCTTTCAAAGCATCTGGGCTTGACGGTATAGCACCAAGCAGTCCATGGTACAGTGCATACCGTGGCTGCGGGCTATCTATAGGGAAGCGCTGACCTTTTGTTACATTCCTAACACCTGGAAGAGTTCCAGCGTAATCTTTATACCTAAGGCGGGTAGAATATCTCACGTAGGCCCGAAAGATTTCAGGCCAATTAGTCTGGCGTCATTCCAACTCAAGGTTCTGGAGCGGCTCATGGAACCGCATCTCAGGCAGAAATTAGAGAACAAAATCATGCTCTCGCAGGATGCTTATATGAAAGGTAGATCCTCAGAAACAGCGTTGCATGAAATTGTTGGACATTGAGGGGATTTTAATGTCACGCCGGAAGCCATCACGGAAGCTCTGACGACCTTGGATATTGAACCCTGGTTAGTGTCTCTTGTGAACCAAATGCTGACGAGCAGGAGGGTGCAAGTTGTTCTAGCCGGGGTGACGGTAGGTAAGATCGTCAACAGGGGTACGCCGCAAGGTGGGATCCTCTCTCCTCTTGTATCGGTAGCTACAGTCAATGGACTGCTGGAGACCCTGGCGGTGGAGGGGGGTGTCCAAGGTCATTGCCTACGCGGATTACCTTGCGGTGGTGGTGAGTTTTAAATACCCGCAAACGCTTTGTAATATCATGCAGAGAAACATTAGATTAGTGGAAAGGCGGGCCGGTGGGTAAGGTCTAGGTGTTAACCCGGCCAAAGCAGAGCTGGTCCTGTTTACTAGGAAATACAAAATTCCGACGCTGCAGCTACCAGCATTAGGTAATACCACCCTCAAACTTGGCGATTCCGCTAAGTTCCTGGGTGTCATTATCGATAAAAAGCTCTCATGAAAAGAGAATATCCAGGAGCGTGCTAAAAAAGCTTTAGTGGCCCTATACTCTTGTAGGGGTGCCGTAGGGCAAAAATGGAGGTTGACCCCCAAAGTTACACTTCGGATCTACACCGCTGTGGTTAGGCCGATTCCTTTGTATGGAGTCCTAGTCTGGTGGCCGGGACTGGAAAAAAACTCCAACACTATCCTAATGCAAAGAGTGCAGAGAAGCGCGCTCATATGTGTCAGCGGGGCGTTACGCACAACTGCCGCGGACGCACTAAATGCAATCTTGAATATTTTGCCTATTGATCTAAGCGGTAAGCTAGCTGCGGTATGTTCCGCATTGCGACTCAGGAATCTACCAGGATGGGGATCCCCTGGTAAGGGTCAAGGCTCTGACTACTGTACACCGAAGTACTGTTTTGGGAAAAAATCAATTTGACCCAAACATAGCAGAAGGGTTAAAAAAAATTTCATGGATTTATTGCAAAAAGCCTGTGAGTTATTCATTAAAATATTAATTATTTTTTTTAAATACTGTATCTTACAAACGAAGCGGAATCTCGAAAAATCGCTTAAGTGTATTTTTTGTTCAAAGGAAATCCAAAAACTCTATACAAAATGACCTTATGAAACGCTCAAGAAAAACTTCTTGTGTCAGAATCTCTCCTACTTTTCTACTGCAGAAGTTTCGGAAAAATAGAAGCTAAAAATCTAATAAAATAACACTGAAATTCATATAAGAAAGCGGCAAATTGCAATTATTCAACATGCAAAACGGAACGTAAAATTTCTTGGCTGCTACATATACGCAATTCCATGGTCAAGAAATAATTGAAAATTAAACTCCCCTTGAATACGCGCCTGAATGAGTAGTATATTATGAAACTAGAAATTGTAGGGTATTGAATACAAAGAAGGTAAATAGGTCAACTATAGTATACGTATAGGTATATAGCAAGCATCGGCAGATTTGTAAATGCATGCGTATTAGTGAGAGCGCTTTGATCGCTCAAACCAATTGATTTTCGCGTCATTCGCTTGTTAGACAGCAACATGCAACATAGATAAATAGATTTGAGACTCTTTGTTTCGAGAGAGCGCTGTCAAAATGCACATTTTTTATAACATTTGTCATTGGTGCCGTGAAAGTAGAGTAAAACTGAGTATGGGTATTTTCATCATATATTTTGGGAATTTTAAAGGTTTTGCTTTTAATTGGACTTTTGAAGGGATAAATAATTTTTTCGTAACTTATTTTTCAAAAATATGACAAATTAACGTATCTGCAGGCATAAATAAACAAAAATATATGTAGAAATGAAGTTTACATGCATCATATAACACTGCCATGAGTTGATAATAAAATATTGAATTTATTGAGAAATATGGATCGATAGGATCAAAAGCACTATGTAAACCGTCGTTGGGTGGATGGGGGCTGCCCTCCACTACAAATATCTGAAGGTTTTCTAACAAAATCGTTAACAAAAGTCCAAGTAAAAAATGTAGTTAAGGTTTAGTGTTGATAAATTTTAATTGGCTTATAGTATTGACCTCCCGCCTGCATATTATTATCAGGCACCGAACCGCGTGTTTTGATACCGCACTCAACATTTTTCATAACTTCTACCCTTTGACCCCAAAGCTAAAGAGTTACCGACTATTTCGGTACATTTTTTTGTTACCTTAGTCTGGCCTTCGGCAAAATGCCATTTATTTCGACTCTATGCTGGCAACAAAGCCAAATAAATAGCTAATGAGAGCGAAAAAATGAGAGAGTAAAACGAAGTCTCAACTCAAGTCCACGGTTGCCGAAGTTGGTACTTTAGTACCAAAAGTGGTACTTTTTTTTAGCGATGGTACTTTGGTACTGATTTGGCCGATATGGTACTTTTTCACCATAATCGATTTTAAGACGCCATAAAGAGTTCATCGCTTATTTCTTTTTATAGTTATTTGCGAAGTAAAACAAAGTTTCATCTTGCTGAAAAGCCTCCCGCTTAGCAAAAAAAAGTGAAACTGATAGCATCCAGCCATCAATCCAAACTGCAAAAAATGGATAAGTAAGTATAGGTATTTGCATCTTTTAGGCCCAGCAAATTAGGTTAAAGCGCTTTTTAATTTTTCGTTTCTGTGAAAAGATATTTGCTGATATTTAAATGGGCTTAACGATCCAGCTTTTAAAGAGCTTACTTCTTTTATTTTTAACCTTTTGTCTTTGCGATCAGTATTTCCTTTAAGTCTATAAATGTGTAGATCACAAAAGATATAAGACACCCACTAAGAATGCTTTAATAAAAAGTCTGATATATACCTATTGCTAACTAATGTTGCCTAAAAATAATAATAGTATTTAATACATTAATGTGTAGATCTCGAAAGATAAAAACCACCTATTAAATATGCCCCAATAAAAAAGGTGTGTTATATGTCCTAATGTTAACTAAACACCCTTAATAAAAGCGGTATTTGATAAATTATATATGAATTTTAACTGCGTTTTAAATATGCTTTAATAAAAAGTGTTATTTGTACCTCATGTTTACTTAAAACTAAAAGTATAAAGCAGTATTTAATACAATCCATATTTAATTTAGATACTTTAATGTGTAAAAAATAGTTTATATAAATGGAATACACATACATTTTTAAAAGCAATAAAAGTTTTCATCTAAATAAAAATTAAAAAAACTGGTACTTTTTTATTGAAAATGGTAAATTTTTTTGAAAATTATGGTACATAAATTTTTTTTGGAGTGACAACCGTGCTCAAGTCTCTGACATGCAAGCACATATGCGCAATATGGCAAGCTAATATTTTATGATGATGAATGCCTTTTCAATTTTTATTTAATGCTTTATTAAGTTTTTTTTTTATTTACATACTACCCCTATAGTTTTTACTACTCCCGCCAATTATACGTACGTACATACATATTTTTCACATTCGCTGCGCAAATATGCGACAACCATACGCGATGTTGTTTTGCCACTTGTTCAGCGACGACTAAATCGTTTGGTAGGCAAAGAGCGCAACCTGTCTGTGTGAAGAGCGTAACATGTTTGCCTGATCTTAAGATCTATGAAGCGCCGATGCTTGGAATATAGGTACATTTATGTAACTTTGGAAACATTGGCAGGTTGTTTCGCGGAAATAACTTGTGAAATTAGTACAAATTGAAATTATAACTGAAAAACTTCTCAAAACGATATTGTTCTAAATAATTATCCTGAAGGTTGATGTGTATTCTGCTTCAGCAATTGTGTACATTTTTTAATTTATGGTTCAGTTTTTACATTAACAAACTTAAAGTAAAATGGAATTATATAAAAATTAAATTTAAAAACATATGTACATACATAAATAATATATAAAATATGCATACATACATAAAAAATAAACAAATAAGAGAAATTCATTCAAAACTAAAAAGCATATTATTGGAAAACTGATACTGATACTAAATAGATACTTACTTCCTTATCCTATTACTTAATTGTTAAGGCTGTGAAATGTTTTAAAGCAGTTTCGTGTTCCGTTGGGCATGCATAAGTCACGGCGTTCTGGAATGAAAAAAAAGATGACCTAGAACGACGCAAAAAACTAATGATGCCATCTTTTTTCTGACGTCTCTGATGTACCGAAAATGATAGTCGGAGAGTCTGAGTTGCTCAGCTTTTCATTTTATCCTTAAATATCCTTTTTTTAGGATAATATAAATAGCGTAGTAAACTATAATTGCACTGTTGATTTGGAATTTACTGAAACCAAAGAAAATTGATGGCATTAGATGCCAATAGTACACGACTTTTAGTTTTTTTCGATTTAAGCTCAAATGAACAAAACAATCCTTCATAGAGTCCTTGAATATCCTTTATAGTATAATTTATCGAATAAAACTTTTTAAATACCAATTTGTGGGTTTTTGGGTACGACGAACTCATTTCTGAGGTCCATTAAATGCTATTTCTACGCTAGATGGCTCTATCAAATTTCCAAAAAGAATTTTTGCACACAGTGTTCCGGAATGAAAAAAAGATGATCTAAAATGCTGTCGAAATATAGTGATGGGATCTTTCTTTGACATCTCTGGTGTTCTAAAAATTATGGGGAAGGAACCGCATCCAACTTATCGTATACATATTTTTAACTTCCGCCGCGTGTAGCATACAATGTTTAATTCACTTATAAATAAAACGCGATTACACCCAAACGATTTGAAACTAAATAGGAAAATTTGATCGTCGTGTCAAAGAATATGCATCATCATAAGATTGATTCATTACATGAAATTGATGAATTAATCTAAAAATTGTCAAATGAATTAATAGCTACAGAGACTTCACACACCTTGAAATTACATGTTTTATTAAAACACACCAAACAGTGTCAAACATCACATGGTTTAGGTTTATGGTCTGAACAAGCCGGAGAATCTGCACTCCATGAATTTCTTAAGTATTGGGAGAAGAGGAAAATAACAATGCTCTCTCATCCGTCATATTCAAAGAAATTAAGAGAATCAGTTGTAGAATTTTCATCAGTTCATATATAAGATCTAGTTTTTGTACATCTTTATATTTGTAGTCTATTAAAACATTTGGGCAATTCACAAGAGTCTCGTATTCGTCGTATCGTTGTATATTGTATTTTGTGTCCATGGTTTCCCATATAAATTTTTCAAAAAAACTTAGCACATAATTTTCAAATTAATTTAGCTATTTTTATTACTGAATATAAAATTATTTAGTCTAGTTGAAATTTTTTCAATTTACTTTTGAAAAAGTATAGACGCTTCCCACGCTTTCGCTAGTCCTATTTTGCCAACAGTTTGGGTAAGTAATCTCATTTTCGAGTACAAAAATTCTTTTTGGAACTTCGGTAGAGCCATCTAGCGTAGAAATAGCATTAAATGGACCTCAGAAATGAGTTCCTCGTACCCAAAAACAGATAAAATGGTATTTAAAAAAGTTGTATTCGATAAATTATACTATAAAATTCAAGGACTCTATGAAGGATTTTTCTCTTCATTTGAGCCTAAATCGAAAAAAACTAAAAGTCGTGTACTATTGGCATCTAATGCCATCAATTTTCTTTGGTTTCAGTAAATTCCAAATCAACAGTGCAATTATAGTTTACTACGCTATTTATATTTTCCTAAAAAAGGATATTTAAGGATAAAATGAAAAGCCGAGCAACTCAGACTCTCCGACTATCATTTTCGGTACATCAGAGACGTCAGAAAAAAGATGGCATCATTAGTTTTTTGCGTCGTTCTAGGTCATCTTTTTTTTCATTCCAGAACGCCGTGAAGTGGACGTTGCATTTTGAACACATAAATCTCGAATATCCTGTACACTCCTTAATTTTACACCTCCGTTTTTCCACGGTATGCTCCGGCCAATGGTGAAATCCATCACAACCTAGAGAAAGAGATGGAGCTGTTTCATATTGTTGTCTGGAAGTCGTTGGACTGTTTGTTGCTGATAAAGATGGACTACATTCATTATCCTCTACAACAGTTCATTTGGGACGCCCGCGCTTTCGTTGATGCGTTTGCTGAGCTAATCGCTCTAGGAGACCACTGCGATGTCATTTCGGAATGCCAAAAGATCCATCCACTCTTTTGATGCGATATGGTTGTTTTCACAATCCATTTTGTATTCTAACCAAGAATTACAAACGGCTAAGTCAATAAAATGATCAAAAACTTTCAGAGTCCATTTTCTAGAACGAATAGAAATTCGGTAAAGCGAGACTAGAAAGTCCATTTTATCTACGCCACCCATGTTTTTGTTGTACATAGCAACGATGTTGGGCTCTTGGATCTCAATTATTTTTTTTTCTTCACTACAAAATCTTGGAACTTTATTTATATATTCCGTTCCATATATAGCCGAGGCAAGTGTAACAACTCCTCCATCAAGCCATTTTACAACGAAAATGTTGTTATTTCGTTCTATTCTGTAGTCATAACTGCCACGGCCTATTTTTTTAGGTCTTTTTCGGAAGAAAGAGGAACTTTTCCCATCCTATTACTCCGAATTGTGCCAGTTGCCCAAATCCCCTGTTGATGCAAAAATTTGATCAAACTCAGAGTTGTGAAGTAATTATCCAAGTAAATTTTAAAATTTTTATTTTTAGGAATTGTCTTTGATAAATGAATAACTATATCTGAACAAAAGCCCAGTTTTGAGTCTCCTACACTTGTATTTTTCCCTTGCTAAATCTCCAAATCATAGATCACACCTTTTGAGCTACAAAGAAAAATATTTTTATTCCCCATTCTATGGGTTTCTTTGGCATATATTGTTTTACCTTTGAATATAACCATCATTTCATCAACGCAAACATTTTCATCTTTAGGAATCGAATAAAATTTTTTCCAGAACACTTCTAATAAGGGGCGAATTCTGTGCAATTTATCATCTGAAGTCTGATCAAGAGAAAATTTGAGGTTGTGACGCACGGAATGAAATCTTACTCTTGACATACTTTCACGAAAACAGGGAATCTCCGTAGTTAGTTTTGACCAATACTTCTCCAATCGAGGGAGCCAATTGTACCAATCATAATTTCCAGCGCTAAAAATTTATAAAAGTCTTCTTTTTTTAAATTAACTGATTTCCCATTTTTCAAAAGCGAAGCCTGGTTCGTTGTATCAACCACCTTTTCAACGAAGTCCTCAGTAAAATACTTCAAAAAATATTCTACAGGTGTTTTAGGCATTTTTTTTGGAATAAATTCCGTAAAACTTACATCTTCCAACGGAAAACATCAATTTTTTTAAAAGGCCCATCAGAATCGTTGTCACCTACACTTGCTGTAAAAGCTGCCAGATTATCTTCCTCAAGATTTCCGACACTTATTTCGTAAGGCCCTGGTCGAGATAACTCTTCTTCCACAAAGTTTTGATTTCCTTCAAGAGCATCAAACAAATCTAATAACAAATCGGGTTCCTCCGAATGTTCTAAGTCAGAGATGTCAGACTCATCAAAGTTATTTAAAATTTTTTCTATTTCGGAATCCTTAATTTTTCTTGCCTTCTTCTTCTTCTTTAAATGGCCATCTAACCGCCTGAGCGATTCGCCAGTCATTTCTTCTTTTCGCCAACTGGCGCCAATTGGAGACCCCACGAGATCGCAAATCGGTCTCCACTTGGTCCTTCCATCGGAGTGGTGGTCTTCCTCTTCCTCTGATTCCACCAGCGGGTGCCGATAAGTATAAATTTTAATTTTTCTTGCCATTATTGCAAAAGTAATCTTTACCATCAACAGTTCAACTTATAACGATAAATGTTTCTACCGCACTTAATGCGATATTCTTGTGCATGCCAATGTTACATACATATGTATGTATTTGTGTACCCCTAAACGAAATTGATGCCATATGGCATCAGCTAAAGTTTGAAAAATGGTACAAAGCTATAGAATTTTTTTGAAAGAATAAAAATTATGCAAAAAGTTTTTACAATTCTTTAGCTATATTATTGCATTTAATTGCGTCAGAAAATACTTGACGCTTGGAAACAAATGGGAGTTTCTACAAGGATGTTTTCACGAAAGATTTTAGTGGGCATCCCAAAAAAAAATTTTTTTTTTGCTATAAAGTGCCCAAAAATATAAAACTAAGTAAATTAAATACTCCTTCAATAAAATATTTTTTCAATAAAAATGTTCAATATTTGAGTCGGTCTTTGTTCCACAGCGCCTCAAAGTTGGCTGTTGCCATATGGCATAAATTTCGCGAAAGGGTTAATTTAGTATAAATAAGCCGCAAGAAAATGAATAAGGTAATTAATGTTTCACGTCTTAATATTACTATCATAAATAAGATACAAGAGAGGGCCCAATTTGGATCCCTGTGGGACTCTGTACGATAATAATGTTTGTTTGCTATACATGTTATTAATTGTAACCCTATATTGCCTCAGTTTCAGATAACTTTTAAACCACGTGTGAATGTTCCCCCTTATTGCTGCATTTTCCAAAGCCTGAAACATTTTGATATGTGACAAAGTGTCGAAAGAATTACTAAAGTCTACAAACAGTGCCAAGCAATGGAAGTTTTTATCTAATTGAGTATTGACTGCAATGGCGAAGTTTCCGAGAAGTTGATTAATGTTCTATCCTTTCTGAAAACCACACTGTCTACTATCAATTATTTTATACTTTTTGACAAAGCTTGATAGTCTCCTATATATTACTTCTTCCATTATTTTTTCTATTGCTGGCAGTATTGATATTAGCCTATAATTTTCCTGGTCGGACTTAACCCCGGCTTTATAAATAGGTCGTACAACTGAAGTTTTTAAAGCTTTTGGAACTATAGAGTTTGCGATACTAAGATTGAAAAGTTTCGTAATCAGAGTCTTTTGGTCTGATTCCATCGAGGCCTGGCCCTTTTTATACCTAGTAGTGCTTCGCACATAAGGTATATTAACTTCATTCGCCTAACGGTAGTATGTAACGGCACAAACGAATCGAAATAGATGTTGACTTATATATATCAAAAGGTTCAGGAGGAAAAGATAAATTGATTGAGCCATGTCCGTCCGTCCGTAGGTCCGTCCGTCCGTAGGTCCGTCTGTGAACACGATAACTTGAGTAAATCTTGAGATATCTCAATGAAATTTGGTATGCAGGTTTCTTTTTACTATCTCGGAGCGTTATTGAAAATAGGCAAAATCGGTTAAAAGCCAAGCAACCTTTCTATATATATAATATATTCGAAAATACAAAAAAGAGATTATTCAGTACATAATACACCTATAAGGATAAATTTGGAGTGTACATTAGCGTTAAGACAAGAAATAAATTTTTGAAGAAATATAATATTATTAATCATAAATCAAAAACCGCTCAAGATAGCAAAATAAAATTCAGCACACATATTTATATTAATACAGGCAATATTCCGAAAAAAAAAATTAGCGAAATCGGGTAAGGTGCATGCCCAATTTTATACGAAAGATTTTGAAAAGGATTATAGATATCGTTATCAGAATGACACATGCATTTATTTGGCTTATAAAATTAATTATTTGGCTTATAAATTTCCGTTATAGTTAACAAAAAAAAGGAAACAAATCGAATTGGGACACTAACTTAAATCTGATTGCTTCTGCATGGGCGCACAATAAGCTACTACATATATAACCAATGCAGTAGACGTCGCCTATGTCCGACGTGTTTATACACGATTTTTTTTCTACGTCGGCATATACCGACGTGTCCCAATTATTAAACTAGGTGTATATCATTCCTATTTCACCTCTAAAGTGTTCGTGAGCAAAGAAAGTCGAATGCACACAATTTTTGGAAAATGGGCGTGGCCCCGCCCCTTTATGGTGGATTATTCCATCAAACTTTCCATGCCATAACTCCGGTAAAAATTGATTTATTGAAACGATATTTGGAGGAAGTGCTCAACTTATAAAGCTAAATCTTTGCTGTAAATATAAACAAAATTGGTTAACGGACATGCCCACTTTTTGAAAAAAGTTCTGAAAAATTTCTTTGTAAAATTAAAATAGCGATATTTCCACAATTGTATAAGTTATATAAATAAGATTTTACACACATAATAAGCTTTTTAAGCAAAACTAAACTGTGAACAAATTTTGTGGATTTTGGGGAAGTAGGCGTGGCGCCTCCCAAGTTCAGCTATTTTCAAAAGCGATTGCTTGAGATTTCAAGAAGGTATTTCAACGAAAGTTAGTGAGATGCTTCCTAATGATATGTAGTATACTCCTGACAAAAATTGCGCAAATCGAATAACAAACAAGCAAGATTTACGGGCAAGTAGTTAACATCCTACTGCCTTTTTTTAATTAATTTTCTTTTATTTTCATACCTTTCCTTGATATAAGGAAAGCTAACAATTAGTTGCCTTTATAACAAATTTTCAGTTATTAAAATAGACCTGAGAAAATTAGGATACCAAAACAGATCACTACTAGGTATTTAATGTTCGGTTACACCCGAACTTACTAGTTTTTATTAATTTTTTTTATTTTCATACCTTTCATGGACATGGGGAAAGCTATTTATATTTTCTTATCTAGTGATAATTTAATTTACCACTCACAACAGAATTGTTTTTAATCGAAAACAATCAGTTGCCTTTATAACAAATTTTCAGGTATGTATTAAAATAGACCTGAGTAAATTAGGATACCAAAACAGATCACTACTAGGTATTTAATGTTCGGTTACGCCCGAGCTTAGACTTCCTTACTAGTTTAAATTAAATTTAAAATTTTGCACATACGCGGTTTTGCACCCACAACAGTGGTACCTCAACTGAAAGGTAGCATAATTACCTATCCAATACAGAATTTGAATTTATTTTACACATAAAATGGGGATTTCGTGTTGGGGATTCTGATTTTAGGGATTTTTCCTTTGGGGATTTTGATTTTGGGGATAATGTGGTAGACCCGTTTTTAGACCTTTTGACACTATTTCCATTTCAGTTTGGAAATAGTGTCAATGACTTATTTTCCATTTTCTTGTTGACACTAATTCCATTTCGAAAGCGCAATAGTATCAATTGACACTATTACCAGTGACACTATTACCTGTCACAAAAATACCTGGCAGATCGTAAACGATATCATCGGCAGAAAAGGTTAATGCATTGACGAAGGCATCAATACAAATTTTAAACAAAACTAGTAAGGAAGTCAAAGTCAAAGAACACTTTTGAGGTGAAATAGGAATGATATACAGCTAGTTTAAGCAAAGTTATTGCATATTCAATATATCTATAATCCTTTTCATATATTTGTAAAATTTGCAAGCTCGGGACCAGTGAACAATAATAATTGGTTTTAATTATTATATCCGATTTTTGTGGAAAAATTGATATTTGGAGAAAAATTACAAAGCTAATCACAGCGATGGATAGCATTACATGTTTCAAAGTGTCCCCACTTATCATCAGATCCCTTTTCGGAAACTGGGATATGAACCCGTGTCTGCACCAAAGCCGCTGTTAGAAATCTAACAACTCAGCTATGATGCCCTGTGACGTCACGATGCGTTCATCCCCACTTCAATTTTCCCTTTGGTTTTGTTTAGTCTTGCCAACAGTATACACACATTGCTTAGACTACCTGTCCAATCTTTCGTTTGAAATTGGGCGTGGACCTTACCCGATTTAGCTAATTTTTTTTCGGAATATGGCCTGTATTAATATAAATATGTGTGCTGAATTTAATTTTTCTATCTTGAGCGGTTTTTGATTTATGATTAATAATATTTCCAAATTTGACTTAATCAAAAAAGGGCGGTGCCACGCCCCTTATAAAAAATTTCTTCAAATATAAATTTTTTGCCTTAACGCCAACGTACACACCGAATTTTATCCTTATAGGTGTATTATGTACTGAATAATCACTCTTTTTGTATTTTCGAAAATATTATATATATAGAAAGTGGGCGTGGCTTTTAACCGATTTTGCCTATTTTCAATAGCGCTCCGAGATAAGTAAAAAGGAACCGGCATACTAAATTTCATTGAGATATCTCAAGATTTACTCAAGTTATCGTGTTCACAGACGGACGGACGGACAGACGGACGGACGGACATAGCTCATCAATTTCTCTTTTCCTCCTGATCATTTTGATATATATAAGTCAATATCTATCTCGATTCGTTTATGCCGTTACATACTACCGTTAGGCGAATGAAGTTAATATACCTTGTGTGCGAAGCACTACTAGGTATAAAAAGGCAGTAGGATGTTAACTACTTGCCCGTAAATCTTGCTTGTTTGTTATTCGACTTGCGTAATTTTTGTCAGGAGTATACTAAATACTATTGGGAAGCATCTCACCAACTTTCATTGAAATTTCAAGCAATCGCTTTTGAAAATAGCTGAACTTTTTTGCTGAAAAGTGGGCGGCGCCACGCCTACTTCACCAAAATCCACAAAAAATTTTTACAGTTTAGTTTTGCTTAAAAAGCTTATTATGTGTGTAAAATCTTATTTATATAACTTATACAATTATGGAAATATCGCGATTTTAATTTTACAAAGAAATTTTTCCGAACTGTGCTCAAAAAGTGGGCGTATCCGTTTACCAATTTTGTTTATTTTTACAGCAAAGAGTAGGTAAGCTTTATATGTTAAACACTTTCTCCAAATATCGTTTCAATAAATCAATTTTTACCGGAGTTATGGCATGGAAAGTTTTGTGAAATAATCCACAATAAAGGGGCGGGGCCACGCCCACTTTCCAAAAATTTTGGGCATTCGACTTTCTTTGCCCATGAACACTTTAGAGGCGAAATTGGAATGATATACAGCTAGTTAAGGCAAAGTTATTGCATATTCAATATATCTATAATCCTTTTCAAAATCTTTCGTATGAAATGCTTTATTAACTATATGCTTTATTAACTATAAGCTGCCCATCTTCACCTGAGGCTATATCAAAAATACAAGCTGACCTAAACAACATATATAAGTGGTTATGCCAAAATAAACTTAAAATTAATACAGAGAAAACGAAATGGATGATTATGCGAAGACAATCTACGGAAGAGCAAAATGTGATGCTAAAAATAGCTGATACCCCTATACAAAAAGTGAATGAAATAAAATATTTGGGAATAATAATAGATGATAGACTGAAGTTTCATGAGCATTTTATATACACGGAGAAAAAAATATCTAAAAAGATAGGCTTTATGATACGATCATGTAAATATGTTAGCAGACATTACAAAACAATGGTTTATAGATCTATTATAGAACCCCATTTCATATATTGTCCCACCATCCTTTTCACATTGGCAGCAACACATATACAAAAACTACAAATAAAGCAAAACAAAGTGATGCGATTTATACTCAAAAAACGCTTTGATACTCCAATCTCTGAAATGCTGGAGAGTTTGAACTGGCTTAGTGTTAAACAAATCATTAAATACCATACTCTAAAATTTATACACAATATGAAGTTAGGTAATCTGCCGAACTACATAAAAGATCGTGTGAGATATAACAACGAGGTGCATCGTTATCAAACAAGAAATATGAACAATTTTCATTTGCCTGTTGTAAGATCCGAATTTGATAAAAATAGCATATATTATGAGGGAATAAAGGCATATAATGAGCTACCAAATGCAATCAAAATATTTTAACATTTGACAAATTTTTATTTCAAATTTGATTGGGGAAAAACAATTAAATCAATTGAGCATATTTTCGCTCTTGAATATTTTTTAATTTAAAAAAAAGTTTATGTGCTGGTGTTATATTACCATATTGGCTATTGAATAATTTGTTATAGAAAAAAATTGTTTATGTGCTGTGGATGCATTATTGGATAATTAAATCATTTTATATAACCGTTATTTTTAAAGAAATACAATGAATTGAGAAAATTAGTGGTGTTTATTTTCATAGTTTTCTTTTTAACAGAGGCTCACAATGATCTTAGGTTCATAATGATTGTAGGTATACAATAACAAAAAAACAAAGGCTAAAACAAGGTTTGCCGGGCTCAGCTAGTATTATATATATAGAAAGTGGGCGTGGCTTTTAACCGATTTTGCCTATTTTCAATAGCGCTCCGAGATAAGTAAAAAGGAACCGGCATACCAAATTTCATTGAGATATCTCAAGATGTACTCAAGTTATCGTGTTCCCAGACGGACGTACGGACGGACATGGCTCAATCAATTTCTCTTTTCCTCCTGAACATTTTGATATACATAAGTCAATATCTATGTATCTCGATTCGTTTATTCCGTTACATACTACCGTTAGGCGAATGAAGTTAATATACCTTGTGTGCGAAGCACTACCAGGTATAAAAACAACCCTGGGCTACATTATGCCAACTCCGGGTGGTTGCCTGAACCGTGGCAACACGGGAGTTTTACGGCTCAGCGAATAAAGGCCTAACGAACTAACGCCTAAAAAAAAAATTAAATATTGCCTAAATATTTCATATAGGAATTAGGCGGTTGTTCATAATAAAAGAATATCTAACATTTAAGGCATATCTTCATTAAAATTGTTAGGTGATTCTTCATAATGAATCAGAAATGAAGAAACTCCTAATTAGGTATTTATTCATTTTTGATTGTTAGGCTTTCTTTCATTAACGTTAGGCGCTTTTTTCTTTTGCTATAAGTGTGATTTCTATTGCTATTATGCGTTTTTGAGTGATATGAGTGCGCTAATAGGGGTGTCAAAATACGCGTTTTGACGTTGGTATCAATGATACGAAGTCGAAATTTAATTTTTTTGTTTTAGTGAAAAGTTATCAACAAAAAACCGAAAATTGACTTAGGTCAGATCCCCAATTCGGGGCGTGATCCATGGTATTTATGTGCAGAACTCCTTGGCGCATTGGCGGCCTTCGGCCGCGCTTCAAAAAATAACCCTGGGCTACGCCATTCCAACTCCGGGTGGTTGCTCTGAACGGTGGCAACATGCCAGGGTTCAGGGTAGGGACCTAAAAGTTGGTATAGATCTCTATGATATCAAATGCGTTCTCACACACAAAAAGGGGGTTATCAGAAATAGGGGCGTGGCACCTCTAATCTCTACATATAATAAAATTGTAACAGGTCGATGTCTGTACATGGCAGATATCAACAAAAAATTGATTGGGGGAAGCATTATTAAACGAGTAGAATCCAAATCAACCATTTTTTTAATTTTTGTGTGCCTGTCTGTCTGTCCGTCTGTCTGTCTGTCTGTCTGTCCGTATGTCCGTATCACTCTGAAAGTACTGAATGGATATGAATGAAACTTTTTTCGTTGGATTGCTAGATACTCAACTTAAAATTTAGGCCATTACTTTTTTCGATATCTCAACCGGTTTTAGAGTTATCGCCCAATATGTGGCCCATGTCTGTCTGTATGTTTGTGGTCGTATCAATAAAAGTACTGAATGGAATTGAACGAAACTCCTCCGTTGGATTGTCAGACGCTCAACCTAAGGTTTAAGATATTAGTTTTTGCGATATCTCAGTTTTTTTGGAGTTATTGCCCAATATGTGGACCAGGGGTGACCAAAAATGTCTTAGTACAATATGGATGTCAAACGAAAGGTGTCAATGAGTGCTGTAATATGCGATGTGATCAATTGAAATATCCCAAATGGTTTCGAAGATATCTTGAAGTTATCGACGAATATTTGCTAAAAAATGTGTTAGTGCAATATGGGTATCAAACGAATGGTGCCAATGGGTACTGTTATATGCGATGCGCTTAATTTAAATATCTCAAATGGTTTCAATTATATATCTTCAAAAATTTCGGACGGAAAAAGAGAAGGGTGGGTAGATGCCATGTACAGACATCGACCTGTTACAATTTTATTATACAGTCACTCTCATAAATAAGTATACACCCCTTTTTGGCAGCTCTCACAATTTTTGACTTCGACAAATTTATTTTAACTAATTTTCTTTAAGAAAGTTTCTCATGATCTAACACATAAACCTTAAATTATATTTTCAAAATATGTGAATAATTCGCAAAATTTCGACGAATTTTCATGCAAATTTTCAACTTTGACCTCAGAATTTTTAAAATTTTTTTGAGTATGCAGATTTGTAGGCCATTTAATTTCAGTATAATAAGGTGTAAGTCTTAAGTCCGTGAGAACTTCCCCTGATTTTTAGGAATTTTTGTTCTGAAGAGCTTCATTGTCTTTTTCCATATAAAAAAAATTACGTTCATAAATGTATATGGAGGAAAATCCTAAAGTCCCGAGGAATTCATGGCAGAAATACACTCGGAGAGTTTTCCAAACCACTGCCGAGGGGCGACATTATGAAAAAACTTTTTCAACCGATGTAACCTGTACCAGGGCTCGAACCCGGACCTTCAGTGTGGTAGGCCGACAACACTACCTCCACACCAGGGTGGCCGCCAAAGCATACTCACACATAAAGTGGGGGGTTATCAGAAATAGTGGCGTGGCCATACGAACAGGGTTTCAAGTTAAGACCTGATGATGATTACAAAAGCATTCTCACTCATAAAAAGGGGGTTATCAGAAAATGGGGCATGGCACCTCTAATAACAACCAAATTTTCAAGCAGAATATCTGTGAAAGGGTTCAAGTTAGAGATCTGAAAATTGTTATAGATCTGTATGATATCAAAAGCATACTCACACATAAAAAGGGGGGTTATCAGAAATAGGGCGTGGCCCCTCCCATACGAACTTAAATTTTCAAGCAGAATATCTGTGAAAGGGTTCAGGGTAGGGACCTAAAAGTAGGTATAGATCTCTATGATATCAAAAGCATTCTCACACACAAAAAGGGGGTTATCATAAATAGGGGCTGGGTACTGCCATACGAACTTCAATTTTCAACTAGAATATCTGTGAAAAGGTTTCAAGGTAAGACCTTTATTATATCAAAAGCATTCTCACACATTAAAATGGGGTTATCAGAAAATGGGGCATGGCACCTCTAATACCAACCAAATTTTCAAGCAGAATATCTGTGAAAGCTAGTATAGACCTATATGATATCAAAGGCATTCTGACACATAAAAAGGGGGTTATCAGAAATATTGGCGTGGCACCTGTAATACTAACTAAATTTCCAACCAGAATAACTGTGAAAGGGTTCAGTGTAGGGACCTAAAAGTTGGTATAGATCTATATGATATCAAAAGCATGCTCACACACAAAAAGGGGGTTATCATAAATAGGGGCTGGGTACTGACATACGAACTTCAATTTTCAACTAGAATATCTGAGAAAAGGTTTCAAGGTAAGACCTATATTATATCAAAAGCATTCTCACACATTAAAAGGGGGTTATCAGAAAATAGGGCATGGCACCTCTAATACCAACCAAATTTTCAAGCGAAATATCTGTGAAATGGGATCTGAAAGCTAGTATAGACCTATTTGATATCAAAGGCATTCTGACACATAAAACGGGGGTTATCAGAAATATTGGCGTGGCACCTCTAATACTAACTAAATTTCCAACCAGAATAGCTGTGAAAGGGTTCAGTGTAGTGACCTAAAAGTTGGTATAGATCTATATGATATCAAAAGCATTCTCACACACAAAAAGGGGGTTATCATAAATAGGGGCTGGGTACTGCCATGCGAACTTCAATTTTCAACTAGAATATCTGTGAAAAGGTTTCAAGGTTAGACCTTTATTATATCAAAAGCATTCTCACACATTAAAAGGGGGTTATCAGAAAATGGGGCGTGGCACCTCTAATACTAACTAAATTTTCAAGCAGAATACTGTGAAATTTTTCAAGATAGGGACCTGAAAAATGGTGTAGACCTATATGATATCAAAAGCATTTTCACACATAAGAATGGGGGTTACCAGAAAAAGGGGGGCGTAGTACCTCTAATACCAACTAAATTTTCAAGCAGAATATCTGCGAAAGGGTTCAAGGTAGGGACCTGAAAGTTGGTACAGACCTATCTGATACCAAAATCATTCTCACACATAAAAATCGGGATTATCAGAAATAGGGCGTGGCACCTCCCATACAAACATAAATTTTCAAGCAGAATAGCTGTGAAAGGGTTCAGGGTAGGGACCTAAAAGCATTCTCACACACAAAAAGGGGGTTACCAGAAATAGGGGCATGACACCTCTAATACTAACTAAATTTTCAAGCAGAATATCTGTGAAAAGGTTTTAAGGTAAGACCTATATGATATCAAAATAATTCTTGCACATAAAAACGGGGTTATCAGAAAAAGGGGGGCGTAGTACCTCTAATACCAACTAAATTTTCAAGCAGAATATCTGCGAAAGGGTTCAAGGTAGGGACCTGAAAGTTGGTACAGACCTATCTGATACCAAAATCATTCTCACACATAAAAATCGGGATTATCAGAAATAGGGCGTGGCACCTCCCATACAAACATAAGTTTTCAAGCAGAATAGCTGTGAAAGGGTTCAGGGTAGGGACCTAAAAGCATTCTCACACACAAAAAGGGGGTTACCAGAAATAGGGGCGTGGCACCTCTAATACTAACTAAATTTTCAACCAGAATATCTGTGAAAGGGTTCAAGTTATTGTTCTGAAAGTTGGTATAGACCTCTAGGTATAGATCTCTATGGTATAGATCTCTATGATATCAAAAGCATTCTCACACACAAAAAGGGGGTTATCAGAAATAGAATCGTGGCACCTCTAATACTAACTAAATTTTCAAGCAGAATATCTGTGAAAGGGTTCAAGTTATTGTTCTGAAAGTTGGTATAGATCTCTATGATATCAAAAGCATACTCACATATAAAAAGGGGGGTTATCAGAAATAGGGGCGTGGCCCCTCCCATACGAACTTAAATTTTCAGGCAGAATATCTGTGAAAGGGTTCTAGGTAGGGACCTAAAAGTTGGTATAGATCTCTATTATATCAAAAGCATTCTCACACACAAAACTATTAGATCCAAATTTATGGCCAGTTGTGGTTAACGTAAAGCCATTTCGTAACTTTTCAAGGGACAAGGCCGAACACTAGTGTAGAACTTAATAATTCTAGTTTTAGTCTTAGCTCTAATTCTAATGTTGTTTCTAATTTTCTTTCTAATTCAATTTCTCATGCTTATGTTGAAAGCCTGAAGAATCTGAAAATTTATTTTCAAAATATCTCTGGTATGCGAACTAAGGCGAAAGAAGTATTTTTATTTACGTCTCGTGGCGAGTTCGATGTTTTTGTCCTGGTTGAAACATGGTTAACCAGTGAGTTTTTTGACGCGGAGTTCTTCGATCAGAATCTTTTTCAAATTTACCGTAAGGACAGAGATGCGCTTAAAACGGGTTGTAGTAGAGGCGGCGGCGTCCTAATTGGGGTAAAACGTACCTTCAGATCGTCAGTTTTCACGCTTGTTAACGCTGATTCTCTTCTCGATCAACTTTGTATACGCATCTTCGGCACTTTTGGTAATTTGTTTATTTGCGTTTCTTATATTCCACCAAATAGTTCGGATTCTTTGTATGTGGCTCATACTAACAATATTTTAAAAATCTATGAAAACCATGAAGATTACCATTTTTGCGTTCTTGGCGACTTCAACTTAAACAAGCTCGTTTGGTCTAGCTTACTCATTAATGTTCCCTTAACAGCTACTAATGTAAGTTTTCCTCATGAGATACATTTTTTAGATGGTCTTTCCAGTATAAATCTTACCCAAATTAATTATATCCCCAACATGCTTGGTAAAATCCTCGATCTTTTATTCATTGATGAGAACCTCATCTTTCAGCTTCATGAGTGTGATTTCCCAATCTGCAATTCTGATATGCATCATGTCCTTCTTTATTTATCCCTTCAATTTTGTACTTTTCCCGCTATCTACATGCTTGATCCTCGATCTTTAAACTTCAAAGATGCGGATTATGACTCTTTAAATAAAATTTTTTGTGATATTGATTGGAACTCTATTTTTCTTGCTCGTAATGTCTCTGATTGCTTTGAAGATTTTCTTGAACAAATATTTGAAGTCTTAAACTCCAATCTATCTTTGATTCCTGCTCGGAAGCATAAGTTACCCTGGTACACAAAGAGGCTGAAAAGACTGAAGAATAAAAGAAATAAATATTTTAAGCTTTTCAAGTCCACCAATAATAACACCTTTAAGGATAAGTACGTGAGCTTTATGCATCAATTCAACGAGCTTGATAAAATTTTGTATAACAACTATATTTCCCGCTACGAAGTTGAGCTTAAGTCCAATCCAAAAGGTGTCTGGAACTACGTTCGATCTAGGAAAGGGTGCGCAAATATCCCTAACTGTATGATACTTGACGATGTTGCCTCCACTTGTTTGTTAGACACTGTAAACCTTTTTGCAGACTTTTTCAAATCTAACTTTGTGCGTGACTCTATGAACTCTTCTTATTCATTTAATGATTCTTTTAATGATCAACATTTAGAGTTTGGTGGCCTGTTTGTTACTAAGTCAGATATCCAGATCAGTATTTCTTCCCTGAAACTGTCTCTAAAATGTGACCTTGACGGTCTATCCTCCTTCTTTTTCAAGAAATGCAGCTTATCCCTTTCTAACCCTATATCCCATATAATTAACCTTTCCCTCTCCTCTGGTGACTTTCTTGACAAATGGAAGGTTGGTTCAATTACGCCCATCCATAAATCAGGTAACAAAAACGATGTTAAAAACTACCGACCAATCTCCAAATTAACTACCTTCTCTAAGCTTTTTGAAAAGGTGGTTAAGGATAAGCTTTTTTTCGTAGTTAGGAATTAATTGATCCAAACCAACATGGTTTTGTCGGTGGTCGTTCTACAGTTACTAATCTCGCTGTGTTCTCCGAGTACTGTATATCAGCTTTTAGGAGTGGATCTCAGGTTGATACGATCTACACCGATTTTAGTAAAGCCTTCGATACAGTCTCCCATGATATTTTATTATATAAACTTGAACGCTTGGGTTTCCATTCAGTGTTTCTTTCGTGGCTTCGCTCTTACCTCACTAATAGAATATCTTTTGTGGAAATCGCTGGGACTAAGTCTTACTCTTTTGTGGCCACTTCCGGTGTTCCTCAGGGTAGTATTCTTGGCCCGCTGCTTTTTGTTCTTTTCATAAACGACATTGGTTCGTGTTTTAGTCATTCCCATTATCTACTCTACGCTGATGATTTGAAACTGTTTAGTAGTGTGAACTGCTCGTCTGACGCTCTTCTTCTTCAAAACGAACTTGATAATCTTGCTGCATGGAGCGTCAAAAACAAACTATCGCTTAATATCCGCAAATGTTTTCATATGACCCTGTCGAAAATCCGAAATCGTATCGACACTAGCTACTCTATCTTTAGCAATAAACTGTCTTCAGTTCAAGTATTTTCCGACCTTGGGGTTTTGTTTGACTCTAGTTTTACCTTTGTAAATCATGTTAATAGTGTTATACCCAAGGCATTCTCGAACCATGGTTTTTTAAAGCGTTATGCAAAAGATTTTAATAATCCATATACTCGGAAATCCCTTTTCAATTGTCTTGTCCGGTCCAAGTTGGAGTATGGGTCCATTATCTGGAACCCTCTGTACAGCTCCTACTCTGATAGAATCGAGCGTATTCAGCGTAGTTTCACTCGGTTTGCTCTGCTCCCAATTCACTTCGTTGATCCCTATCCATCTTACAATGCCCGTTGTTTGCTTATAAACTTAAAATCTCTAGCTAGCAGGCGAATAATTCAATCTTTAATGTTTATTTACTATGTGGTTAATGGCTTAATTGATTGCGCTCTCCTGCTTGAGCAGTTATGCTTTAATGTCCCAAATAGGATTCTTCGTACCCAGTATCCTTTTCATGTAATACCAGTTGGATCGAATTACCTCTATTTTGCCCCCCTCAATAGAGCTGTTAACACTAGAGTACACGCGCCTTTTTTTTACACTAACTCACGCGTGGCCTACTATGGTAGACCATTTAAAATAGCAATAAAAAATTTTTTTATTACATATTACCAGGCCCGTGCGCACGGGGGGGTTTTGGGGGTTAAAACCCCCCCTATGGCCAAATCTAAGTTGCAATGATTTTGCAAAAGTTTTCAAAATACAGTTTATAAATCTTGTATTGAATCTTGACTAATAATTTTTGGCAAAATTAGTTAAAATAATTTTACGGAAGAAGAAATTGGTGAAAGTTTCAAAGAATAAGGTTGGCCAATACATAAGTCCGCCACTTTGAATTGCACTTGGAGCTTAACGAAATTACAAAGTTGTGTAGCGTATGGGCATTTTTTTTTTTAATTTTACTGATGAAAACAGTGAGCAGTTTCAATTAACAGAGCGAATGAACTGCAAGGCTCAATTATATGAAAGATTTCGAGTGTTTTCTGACCCTTTTTGTTGTAGGCGTAAAGTGAATAGTGAGAAAATGAACGTTGGAGAGCAGATGAGCGACAACGTTAAATTATTTGAATGTTTCCAAACATTTTCTGAGGTTTTTTTTTTTATTTTACCTAACAGAATATAAAGATCGCATTTTTCATGGACGTTTATCAATAGTCTGGCTTTGGTTTGTTAATCGTCGAGATCTAAAACTGCTCAGCTACAGAGAAAACCTCACCAGCTAAGTAAGGTAGATAAAAAATAGATGACACAATTAATAAATAATTAGTTGACAGCGAATAGTTATTGTAAAGAATAAAGATAAGAATCAAAGGATATGAAAGCAAATTGTTGCTATGTATTTAGGATAGAAAGAATTGACTTTTTTATGCTGCATAGTGAGTCTGAAATATCAAACGTACCAGAATGAGAGTTATAATCTTGACACAAACAACGAAAAGGCTGATTTAATTCGAAATTAGTTCGGCACTCTTTCAAGATAAGTGGTTTAAAATGTCTTGATGGACGAGAAGGTACATTGAAGTTCACTTCGCTCAAAAGAAACGGGCTTACGATTGAACCATTTAGTAATTTAATCCTGAAGACAATTCCAAGCATTTCCCTCCGACTAGAAAGGCTGTGAAGATTAATTAGTTTTAAGCGACTCGTATACGATGGCAAATTATACAAGGGATCCCAGTGCAGATCTCTTAAGGCAAATATTAAAAATTGTTTTTGAACTGATTCTAAGCGATCCACTTGGACCTGGTAACGTGGGCTCCAAATTATAGAACCGCATTCAAGTATCAGTCTAACTAATGTAGTAAAGTAGTTACATAAATCCTTTAGACCATCGTTTAACAAATGCTAGAACGCCTCTAGCTTTATTGACTGTTACGTTAATGTGGCAGTTAAAACTAAGTTTTTAGTCCATAGTAACCCCAAGGTCAACAACATCATACATTTGCTCAAGATTATAATTTTGTATTGTATAGGAAGCCGGCTGTGAAATTCCTCTCGAAAAACGCATGTATTTACATTTCTTTAGATTAAGCGGCATATAATTCTAGTATAGATCTATATGATATCAAAAGCATTCTCACACATTAAAAGGGGTTTATCAGAAAATGTGGCGTGGCACCTCTAATACTAACTAAATTTTCAAGCACAATATCTGTGAAATTTTTCAAGGTAGGGACCTGAAAAATGGGGTAGACCTATATGATATCAAAAGCATTTTCACACATAAAAATGGGGGTTACCAGAAATAGGGGCGTGGCATCTCTCATGCAAACTCAAATTTTCAAGCAGAATATCTTTGAAAAGGTTTTAAGGTAAGACCTCTATGATATCAAAATCATTCTCGCATATAAAAAGGGTACTATCAAAAAAGGGGGCGTGGTACCTCTAATACCAACTAAATTTTCAAGCAGAATATCTGTGAAAGGGCTTAAAGGTAGGGACCTGAAAAATGGTGTAGACCTATATGATATCAAAAGCATTTTCACACATAAAAATGGGGGTTACCAGAAATAGGGGCGTGGCATCTCTCATACAAACTCAAATTTTCAAGCAGAATATCTGTGAAAGGGTTTAGGGTAGGGACCTAAAAGTTGGTATAGATCTCTATGATATCAAAAGCATTCTCACACACAAAAAGGGGGTTATCAGAAATAGGGGCGTGGCACCTCTAATACTAACTAAATTTTCAAGCAGAATATCTGTGAAAGGGTTCAAGATATTGATCTGAAAGTTGGTATAGACCTATATGATATCAAAAGCATTCTGACACATAAAAAGGGGGTTATCAGAAATATTGGCGTGCCACCTCAATACTAACAAAATTTTCAAGCAGAATATCTGGGAAATTTTTCAAGGTAGGGACCTGAAAAATGGTGTAGACCTATATGATATCAAAAGCATTTTCACACATAAAAAGCGGGATTATCAGAAATAGGGCGTGGCACCTCCCATACAAACATACATTTTCAAGCAGAATATCTGTGAAAGGGTTCAAGATATTGATCTGAAAGTTGGTATAGACCTATATGATATCAAAAGCATTCTGACACATAAAAAGGGGGTTATCAGAAATATTGGCGTGCCACCTCTAATACCAACTAAATTTTAAAGGTAGGGACTATAAAAATGGTGTGGACGTATATGATATCAAAAGCATTTACCTACATAAAAAGGGGAGTTATCAGAAATAGCGGAGTGGCCCTGCCATACGAACTTAACTTTTCAACTAGAATATCTGTGAAAGGGTTCAAGGTAGGGACCTGAAAGTTTGCATAGACATATATGATATCAAAACCATTCTCACTCCTAAAAAGGGGAATTATCAGAAAAAGGGGGCGTGGCACCTCTAATACCAACTAAATTTTCAAGCAGAATATCTGTGAAAGGGTTCTAGGTAGGGACTGGAAAGTTGGCATAGACATATATGATATCAAAACCATTCTCGCACATAAAAAGGGAGTTATCAGAAAAAGGGGGGCGTGGCACCTCTAATACCAACTAAATTTTCAAGCAGGATATCTGTGGAAGGGTTCTAGGTAGGGACCTGAAAAATGGCATAGACATATATGATATTAAAACCATTCTCACTCCTAAAAAGGTTAATTATCAGAAATAGGGGCGTGACACCTCCCATACAAACATAAATTTTCAAGCAGAATATCTGTTAAAAGGTTTTTAGATAAGACCTATATGAAATCATGCTCGCACATAAAAAGGGGGTTATCAGAAAAAGGTGGGCGTTGCACCACTAATACCAACTAAATTTTCAAGCAGAATATCTGTGAAAGGGTTCTAGGAAGGGACCTGAAAGTTGGCATAGACATATATGATATCAAAACCATTCTCACTCCTAAAAAGGGGCATTATCAGAAATAGGGGCGTGACACCTCCCATACAAACATAAATTTTCAAGCAGAATACCTGTGAAAGGGTTCATTATAGGGACCTAAAAGTTGGTATAGAACTCTACGATATGAAAAGCATTCTCACACACAAAAAGGGGGTTATCAGAAATAGGGGCGTGACACCTCTAATACTAACTAAATTTGCAAGCAGAATTTCTGTGAAAGGGTTCAAGATAGGGACCTGAAAATTGTTATAGAGCTGTATGCTATCAAAAGCATACTCACAAATAAAAAGGGGGGTTATCAGAAATAGGGGTGCGGCACTGCCATACGAACTTAAATTTTCAATTAGAATATATGTGAAAGGATTCAGGGTGCTGACCTAAAAGTTTTTATAGATCTGTATGATATCAAAAGCATTCTCACATATGAAAAGGAGGTTATCAGAAATACGGGGGTGGCACCTCAAATACCATCTAAATTTTCAAGCAGAATATCTGTGAAAGGGTTCTTGGTAGGGACCTGAAAGTTGGCATAGTGTTTAGGCCATCGGCCTAAATATATCGGTCGCCCCTCGTAATAGATACTAGTATCTGCCCGCGCGACTTTTTTATTATCTTTTCGCCCGATAACAGCTCTTGGCCCTTCGAAGCCTACGAAAGTAGGCATTCGCCGGCGGTACAGAGCTAAGTTTTATCTGAAGGGCGCTTTCACTTCTGTTTTGAGCACGAATCAAATCATCAGCAGCCACTCCAGGTAAGATCAATTCCGAGTATCTAATTTCAATTTCCACGGTTATAAAATACTGCTTATCCACTTCCATAAAATAGTACTTGTACGCCTTAATTGTCCAATAATTAAGGTTGTACATTATACTCAATAAAGAGATTCACTTATTGTATTGTATTTATATTTGAAATACAGTGTTTTATTATTTATTCACTCGCTGCCCTTTCTTTCCCTTTTCTTTACATATTATTACGTGCGAGCAACCCCGCCATTACCCGGGCTCGCCGTAACATTTGGTCCTTCGAGCCGGATATGAACCAGCGACCTACTCATCACAACGTTGGGTGGCTTGTGGGCATAAATACTTAAAGCGTACACAGGCAATAAGTGTCGTTTAATTTAATACATCAATTGTATCATTCAAAAATTTTTAATAAATAATTATCACTAGTCCACGATTATCTGGACAAATACAACTGCGTTAGTTTTTTCTTGGAAATTGCACATTATTTTACCTGGTTTGGCTAAACAGGGTTCACAATACCCAAAGCACATTAAATCTGTACCGAGTTTTCTATCTGTGCCACATACACTTTGTTGATACATTAAGTCTTCAGAGACTTTTATTTGTTATCACCATACACTTTGGAAGCACATCAAATCTTCAGAGATTTTTACCACCGCTATACACACGTTTATTAGTTCGCTAAATTTTCAGAGGCTTACTCGTTTCATAAACACTTTTGAAACATAAAATCTTCAGAGATTTCTATCTGTTTCATATACACCGTTGTTGAGATTTTGTTCGGTTTCACACGCACTTTTAAAAGACACATTTTTGTCTTTGGAAACATTTAGTCTTCAGAGATTTTTATCTGTTTCATATACGTTGTTGATACTTTGAATCTTCAGAGATTTTGTTCGGTTTCACACGCACTTTTAAAGACATAGTTGTGTCTTTTGAAACATTTAATCTTCAGAGATTTCTATCTGTTTCATATACACTATTGTGGATACTCTAAATCTTCAGAGCTTTAGATCGGTTTCACACACATTTTTAAAAAACATATTTTGTCTATCACATAATTTATACACCAAATCTCCAGAGATTCGAATCCATATCATCGTTTTATAAAAATTTCGCTTATCCCAAAGCAAGATACCTTCCTGAGTCATTACTGTCCGCTCTTGGTTTCACTGTAAATATACAAAATATTCAAACATATAAAGAGAATGGAGACCTATATTCGTCAATCCGACTGCATAGTGGAGTTCGAGCAAGAATTCAGCTCGCAGACCATAGAAGACATGGACAAATACACCATTGCAATACATCAAGAGGAGCTGAAGGCATTATGGAAGAAAACAAAATCGTCTTACGACAGCCTTCTGGCCTCGGACAAGACTAGTAAGGAAGATTTGCAGTCCATAAAGCAAAAAAACAAGGCGTGTTTCGCATGCTATATGAAATGCATGGCATCTATGAATGCGCAGGTGGAAGAGCTATCAACGCAGCCAATACCACCTCCAAAAGATATTGAAACATCCAGTCGTGAGTCTAACATTCGTCTTCCGCCCTACGACACCGATGTGTTTAAAGGTGATTCCTTATCATGGCCAACATTTAGAGACATGTTCACGGCCATATTCATCTTAAACAAACGCCTTACCCCGGTTGAGAAATTGTATCACCTCAACCAAAAAACCCAAGGGGCAAAGGAAATAGTACGTAGGTGTCCATTGACCAACGAAGGCTTTACTACAGCCTGGAAGAAATTGAGCGACAGGTACGAAAACAAACGTATCCTGGTCAATACCCAGCTGAAATCCCTATTCAGCCTGACCGCGGTAGAAAAGGAATGCGGTGCAAAAAAAAAACAATTACAAAGAGACATAAACAATTGCATTTCAGCACTTCAATGTCATCAAATTGACATATCCAACTGGGATGCAATAATTACATATTTATGCTCCACCAAACTTCCCGAGTGTACTCTGGCTCTCTGGGAACAGACCATTGAGAACAAAACAGAGATACCAAAATGGGAAGATATGGACAAGTTCCTCACCAACCGCTTCCAAACGTTGGAAACGGTTTCTGACCTCAGGGGTGGAAAATCATTGACAGAACCCAGGAGTCAAAATAATACACGGCAAACGCCTGCGAAACTTGGAGTATACCAAGCCAGCACCCCAACAGCTTCGTGTAAAATGTGCAACAGTAGGGAGCACAAATTACGAAAGTGCCAAAAATTCCGGGGGCTAACCATATCAGATAGAATAGCCTACATCAAGAGCAACAACTGTTGCTTGAACTGCCTGTCGGCTGGACACACGGTGACCCGATGCACGAGTTCCTTTAACGGGAGCTCGTGTCCCGCAAGGCACAACACCTTACTCCATCTGGCAACAGCTTAGCCAAAATCAACGAACCAGAGGTGGTGGAAAAACACATCTGACGATAGGCCCACAACTTCACATCAGGCTAGGGCAAGGCTTGAATCTGCAAATAAAAACGAAAACGTTAATAATGTTTCTACATTACCTGCGAATACAACTAAGGGGGTATTGTTAGGAACTGCACGTGTAAAAATCCACTATAATGGAGTGGATTTCTCGGCCAGGGCACTTATTGACTCCGGTTCTGAATGCTCGTTCATAACCGAAAGGCTGAAGAAAAGAATAAACCTGCCATCTAAACGCCTGAATATTCAAGTATCGGGTATAAACAATGCGCCGTCAGCGCAGGTCAACGAGTCGTGCGTTATTACAATAGGTTCCCTTATCGATCCTCTAGTCAACATCGATACAATGGTCCTAGTCCTACCACAACTCACCGGGAATCTTCCAACTTGCCAAGTCAGCGCGTTGACCCAGCATCCTTTCCCGAACTTGATATTAGCATATAAGAGGTTCTTCGCTAATGAGCCAGTCGACCTCATCCTAGGAGGCGACATTTACGCAAAAATAATCTTAAGCGGTATAAGGAAGTACGTTATGAACACGCTTCTTGCCCAAGAAACCGTCTTCGGTTGGATATTAACCGGCCGGGCCGAGGCAGCACAGCCAACCAATAATAGGGTATCATTTTTCAACGAAATAAGCCTAGTCAAACAGTTAACCGCTTTCTGGGAGTTGGAAGATGTGCCTAAGAATAAGGCACTGAACGAGGATAATGCCTATTGCGAGGAACGTTTCAAGGCTACAACAGAACGGGGCCCTGATGGGAAGTATACAGTTACCCTTCCCTTTAAACAAGATTTCCCTAGTAACGTCTGCTTAGGGCCTTCTTTAAAGGGTGTTTGCTCTCAATTTTACAGAAATGAGACCCGTCTCTCTAAGACACCGGACCTACAGACAGAATATAATAGAATACTAGCGGGGTACGAAACATTGAGACATATGTCCAAGGTCCCTTTAATCGTCCCACCCCTATCTACGGATTGCTACTTCTTGCCCCATCATGCTGTCATAAAGGAAGAAAGCACAACTACTAAAGTCTGGGTGGTATTCAACGCATCGTATCCGACCGCTAATGGCATCAGTCTTAACGACGTACTTCATCCAGGTCCAGTACTTCAGGCCGATTTAACAATACTGCTCCTCAGATGGAGATTCTATAAATATGTGTTTAATAGCGACATCGAAAAGATGTATCGTCAGATATTTGTCAAACCCAATCAGACCAAATTTCAAAGAATAGTTTTCCGGACCAGACCTGAGAATCCTATCACCGTCTACGAGTTACAGACGGTAACCTTTGGAGATAATTGTGCTCCATATTTAGCCATCCGAACGCTGCATCAGATAGCGGACGACGTGGAGACGTCCGTCCCATCGCAGCAAATATCCTGCGAACAAGTATCTGCGTCGATGATGTTCTCTCAGGAGGGCATACTATCGACTACGCTATCAAGGCTCGCGATGAAATTACGCGTCATTACAGTCCGCGAGCTTATCCCTTCGAAAATGGACCTCGAATTGCAACAAAATACTACAGGGAATACCCAAACATCATCGACTAAACGAGGACTTTTTGGAGTTCGAAGAATCCAGTACGGTCAAAACACTCGGAATCCGTTGGAACGCGCATTCTGACCAGTTTTATTTTACAGCTAAGCCCATCGAAAATAAGGATAGCATAACTAAACGGGCGATACTCTCATCCATCGCTAAACTCTTCGATCCATTGGGATGGCTGGGCCTAGTCAACATAGTAGCTAAAATGATCATGCAAAATATTTGGCTAGAGGGGACTGACTGGGGCGAGAGAGTATCTGATCAAACTTTAGATAGGTGTCAAAGCTTTATGCACGACTACAATAAAATTAATAACATTCGGATTCCACAAGGTTAAAAATATGATTAAATCTATTATCCACAACTGTAAGGTCTGTACCATCTTTCGATACCGAGTACAGACCCAATTAATGGGGGAACTTCCTTCCGCACGTACTACCTTCTCCCGAGCTTTTACCAACACCGGGGTAGATTTCGCCGGACCCTTTGATATCAAATCCTACAGCGGCAGAGGATGTCGCATGTCCAAGGGCTACGTTTGCCTCTTCGTATGCTTTACGACCAAGGCAATTCATTTGGAGGCCACTAGCGACCTTAGTACTGCCGCGTTCCTGGCAGCTTTCGATAGGTTTGTTGCCAGACGAGGATGTCCAAAAAACATCCACTCCGATAATGGAACGAACTTCGTCGGTGCATCTCGAGCTCTCCGATCAGAGTTCAAGTCTTTTCTACCGGACGCCCGCAACCAGACCCTTTCGAAATATTGTCATCAAGCCCTCGCCTGGCATTTCATACCAGCAGGTGCTCCTCATATGGGTGGACTTTGGGAGGCGGGGGTCAAAAGTTTTAAAAACCACTTTAAGAAGATCGCTTCAGATCATAAATTCACCCTAGAAGAATTCAGCACTCTCCTCTGTCGAATCGAGTCTTGCCTCAACTCGCGACCCTTGACGCCCTCTTCCAACGAACCGTGAACTTGGAACCGCTTACCCCAGGACATTTCCTCGTTGGAGGGCATCTTCTAGCACCACCCGAGATCGACGTCAGCGAGCATCGTGCTTCACTCGTCAACAGATGGGAAAAACTCAAGGCATTGCACCAAACGTTCTGCAACGTTCGCAAAGACGAGATATAGAGTGGTCAAAAATATTGAAACTAACCACTTTTTCACAGAATATTTAATTTCTTCCACCATTATTTTTTCACTACAACTGTCCACAATTGCCAGTTTATTTGCAAAAAAAAAAAGGGGAATATCTCAGTGTGGTAGATTTTTCACCGCAATGAGCTTTGTTATGTTAAATTCCTTTATGGGTGTCGCGGTACATCTGTCTGCACCTTTACATTGACAAGTGACACAGTCGTCAGCGATGGGATGTGGCAGCACAGAGTTGCTGACCACGTCTGTAAAACCGCAAATGTGGGTGAGTTACGAGCTGATTGAACACGGTGTCGATCAGCTGGTTATGCACCAGTCAAGAGCCAGCCGTGATGAGACTACAAACTTAGTCTTTTCAGAGCAAATGCATGCACATACCCCTTAATGATACCCAACCTACAACAAAAGTTGAAGGACCTCGCACCATTTCTCCCTTGTACTCCAGGTTACATACAAATATTACAGTTCGGGCTCCAACTAGTTACTACATTCACCATTATGTACTATGTTCTGGGGTTGCAGGGAATTGTCATTCGTGACAAAGCTGCCAGATAGGTAAAAATTGCCAAACAAATTGCCAAACAAAATGCCAAACTTACCCAATTGAAGGTAGACACAATTTATACGGAAAAGTAAATATTCGTGGTTAGGTATACAAGCCACCTAACTACACAGGTACACAAGCCACCCACAGGTATTAATGGGATTTCTATTGTTTTAGCATGACTCGCTACACCGCAACACGCGTAAAAACCGAGCAAAGGTCTCGCCCTTTCACCATCCCCTGTCGGTTATGCGGGAATAACCACGGCATCCGATTTTGCCAAGAATATTGTGGGATGGCGGTTGAAGAGCGGTTGAGGGTAGTACTTATCCACAAGTACTGCTCCAACTGCCTATCGGCATTCCATGGTCCTGGAACACGCCCGAGCAAGCACCGCTGCTACCGGTGTGACGAGAAACATCATACGACGCTGCACATTGATGACTCAGCCGGCCGCCCCTCTGAGCACGTCGGCTCTAACGTCGACGGACTGGATTATGGAGAGATCTCCGACGGCGCGTTGTCGATCGCCATCACCGAAACCACCAAATCCTGGGCAGAACAGGTAGCCGAAGCAGAAGAAGAAGAGTAGGCGGCCAGGTCACCACCGATACGCTCTCCACAGCTCGGCGGCTCGGAAACACGTTCTTTCCGACCGCTACTACGACACGAGCTGTGGAGAAACCGCGTTACAGTCCACGAAGGGAACAGAGGAGAGCGTGGCTCGGAAACACGTACTTTCCGACTGCAGCAAAGGCCCGGTAAGGTGAATCCTGGTGGCTCGGAAACGCGTCCTTTCCGCTCATCACGCCTTACAGCGGGTCGGACGGCACCTTACTCGGCCCACACAGCCGTCAGCGACACCACCGTAGTCCGCCATAGGAATCTGCCTGCCACTTTCCGGGAAGAGCAGCCAATACGCCCACCGAAAGCATTATTTTGAGGTCGTTTGTCGCCATTTCCCCCACTGCTTCCGTCTGCATCGAATGCCCTGATCCACTCGTGTTCACCCACATCGGTCATTGACAGCGAGCTCGCTTCCAAGCTCGGCTTAGAACGGTTTGGGGGGACTCGGCCGATCAGGTGCACACTCGTCTTGCGTGGGGAGTATGGGGTGGCAAGAAGGGTAACCACACAAGCTACGGTCATGGCCAGTTTGCATCGAATGAATCCAGCTTCGAATATAGACGCCACCGTTGCCACCCCCTTTCAGTTTATGAACCTGGCTGACCCAGACTTTTTCAGGTCGTCACCAGTGCGCCTGACATTGGGCGCCGACGTCTACGCTAGCCTTATGCTGCCGGGCACCCCACCATCCACCATCAACGGGCTACTGGCCCAGGCCACGATATTCGGCCTCACCATATCTGGGGCCTACCAACAATAAGGCCTCAGTATTCGACACGTGCCGACAATTATGCTAATAAAGGTGCAATGAACTAGGCAAAACCACGTTAATGTACAAATTTTTTTTTTTCGTCCACCACAGTTGTCCGACGGAAACTGCGAGAAGAGCAAGGGCTCAGGAAGCAGATACGTAGTCATAATTTAAATTTTAATAATTAGTTTGGCATGGCTGCTGGTGATTCAGTTTTTATTTTTTTTCTTTCTTTTAATGTTGCTTGTCGCAAGGGGGACGGCTTCTTTAGGCCATCGGCCTAAATATATCGGTCGCCCCTCGTAATTGATACTAGTATCTGCCCGCGCGACTTTTTTATTATCTTTTCGCCCGATAACAGCTCTTGGCCCTTCGAAGCCTACGAAAGTAGGCATTCGCCGGCGGTACAGAGCTAAGTTTTATCTGAAGGGCGCTTTGACTTCTGTTTTGAGCACGAATCAAATCATCAGCAGCCACTCCAGGTAAGACCAATTCCGAGTATCTAATTTCAATTTCCACGGTTATAAAATACTGCTTATCCACTTCCATAAAATAGTACTTGTACGCCTTAATTGTCCAATAATTAAGGTTGTACATTATACTCAATAAAGAGATTCACTTATTGTATTGTATTTATATTTGAAATACAGTGTTTTATTATTTATTCACTCGCTGCCCTTTCTTTCCCTTTTCTTTACATATTATTACGTGCGAGCAACCCCGCCATTACCCGGGCTCGCCGTAACACATAGACATATATGACATCAAAACCATTCTCACTCCTAAAAAGGGGAATTATCAGAAATAGGGGCTTGACACCTCCCATACAAACATAAATTTTCAAGCAGAATAGCTGTGAAAGGGTTCAGGGTACTGACCTAAAAGTTGGTATAGATCTCTATGATATCAAAAGCATTCTCACACATGAAAAGGAGGTTATCAGAAATAGGGGCGTGGCACCTCTAATACTAACTAAATTTTCAAGCAGAATATCTGTGAAAGGGCTTAAAGGTAGGGACTTGAAAAATAGTGTAGACCTATATTATATCAAAAGCATTCACACACATAAAAAAGGGGGGTAACCAGAAATAGGGGCGTGGCATCTCTCATACAAACTCAAATTTTCAAGCAGAATATCTGTGAAAAGGTTTTAAGGTAAGACCTATATGATATCAAAAGCATTCTCACACATTAAAAGGGGGTTTTCAGAAAATGGGGCGTGGCACCTCTAATACTAACTATATTTTCAAGCACAATATCTGTAAAATTTTTCAAGGTAGGGACCTGAAAAATGGTGTAGACCTATATGATATCAAAAGCATTTTCACACATAAAATGGGGGGATAACCAGAAATAGGTTCGTGGCACCTCTTATACTAACTAAATTTTCAAGCAGATTATCTGCGAAAAGGTTTTAAGATAAGACCTATATGATATCAAAATCATTCTCGCACATAAAAAGGGGGTTATCAGAAAAAGGGGGGCGTGGCACCTCTAATACCTACTAAATGTTCAAGCAGAATATCTGTGAAAGTACTGATCTAAAAGTTCGTATAGATCTCTATGATATCAAAAGCATTATCACACACTAAAAGGGGGTTATCAGAAATAGGGGCGTGGCACCTCTAATACTAACTAAATTTTCAAGCAGAATATCTGTGAAAGGGTTCAAGTTATTTTTCTGAAAGTTGGTATAGATCTCTATGATATCAAAAGCATTCTCACACATGAAAATGAGGTTATCAGAAATAGGGGCGTGGCACCTCTTATACTAACTAAATTTTCAAGCAGAATATCTGTGAAAGGGCTTAAAGGTAGGGACTTGAAAAATGGTGTAGACCTATATGATATCAAAAGCATTCACACACATAAAAAAAGGGGGTAACCAGAAATAGGGGCGTGGCACCTCTAATACTAACTAAATTTTCAAGCAGAATATCTGTGAAAGGGTTCAAGTTATTGTTCTGAAAGTTGGTATAGATCTCTAGGTATAGATCTCTATGGTATAGATCTCTATGATATCAAAAGCATTGTCACACACTAAAAGGGGGTTATCAGAAATAGAGGCGTGGCACCTCTAATACTAACTAAATTTTCAAGCAGAATATCTGTGAAAGGGTTCAAGTTATTGTTCTGAAAGTTGGTATAGATCTCTATGATATCGAAAGCATACTCACACATAAAAACACATTTTCAAGCAGAATATCTGTGAAATGGTTCAAGGTAGGGATCTGAAAGCTAGTATAGACCTATATGATATCAAAAGCATTCTGACACATAAAAAGGGGGTTATCAGAAATATTGGCGTGGCACCTCTAATACTAACTAAATTTCCAACCAGAATAGCTATGAAAGGGTTCAGTGTAGGGACCTAAAAGTTGGTATAGATCTATATAATATCAAAAGCCTTCTCACACATTAAAAAGGGGCTTTCAGAAAATGGGGCGTGGCACCTCTAATACTAACTAAATTTTCAAGCAAAATATCTGTGAAATTTTTCAAGGTAGGGACCTGAAAAATGGTGTAGACCTATATGATATCAAAAGCATTTTCACACATAAAATGGGGGGATAACCAGAAATAGGTTCGTGGCACCTCTTATACTAACTAAATTTTCAAGCAGAATGTCTGTGAAAGGGTTCAAGTTATTGTTTTGAAAGTTGGTATAGATCTCTATGGTATAGATCTCTATGATATCGAAAGCATACTCACACATAAAAACACATTTTCAAGCAGAATATCTGTGAAATTTTGCAAGGTAGGGACCTGAAAAATGGTGTAGACCTATATGATATCAAAAGCATTTTCACACATAAAAAGGGGGGTAACCAGAAATAGGGCGTGGCACCTCTAATACTAACTAAATTTTCAAGCAGAATGTCTGTGAAAGGGTTCAAGTTATTGTTTTGAAAGTTGGTATAGATCTCTATGGTATAGATCTCTATGATATCGAAAGCATACTCACACATAAAAACACATTTTCAAGCAGAATATCTGTGAAATTTTGCAAGGTAGGGACCTGAAAAATGGTGTAGACCTATATGATATCAAAATCCTTCTCGCACATAAAAAGGTGGTTATCAGAAAAAGGGGGGCGTGGTACCTCTAATACCGACTAAATTTTCAAGCAGAATATCTGTGAAGGGGTTCAAGGTAGGGACCTGAAAGTTGGTGCAGACCTATCTGATACCAAAATCATTCTCACACATAAAAATAGGGATTATCAGAAATAGGGGCGTGGCATCTCTCATACAAACTCATATTTTCAAGCAGAATATCTGTGAAAAGGTTTTAAGGTAAGACCTATATGATATCAAAATCCTTCTCGCACATAAAAAGGGGGTTATCAGAAAAAGGGGGGCGTGGTACCTCTAATACCAACTAAATTTTCAAGCAGAATATCTGTGAAAGGGTTCAAGGTAGGGACCTGAAAGTTGGCATAGACATATATGATATCAAAACCATTCTCACTCCTAAAAAGGGGAATTATCAGAAATAGGGGCGTGGCACCTCTAATACTAACTAAATTTTCAAGCAGAATATCTGCGAAAAGGTTTTAAGATAAGACCTATATGATATCAAAATCAACCAACTAAATTTTCAAGCAGTAAATCTGTGGAAGGGTTCTAGATAGGGACCTTGAAGTTAGCATAGATATATATGATATCAAAACCATTCTCACTCCTAAAAAGGGGAATTATCAGAAATAGGGGCGTGACACCTCACAAAAGAACTTAAATTTTCAAGCAGAATATCTGTGAAAGGGTTCAAGGTAGGGACCTGAAAGTTGGCATAGACATATATGATATCAAAACCATTCTCACTACTAAAAAGGGGAATTATCAGAAATAGGGGCGTGGCACCTCTAATACTAACTAAATTTTCAAGCACATTATCTGCGAAAAGGTTTTAAGATAAGACCTATATGATATCAAAATCATTCTCGCACATAAAAAGGGGGTTATCAGAAAAAGGGGGGCGTGGCACTTCTAATAATTACTAAACTTTCAAGCAGAATATCTGTGAAAGTACTGATCTAAAAGTTGGTATAGATCTCTATGATATCAAAAGCATTCTCACACATGAAAAGGAGGTTATCAGAAATAGGGGCGTGGCACCTCTAATACTAACTAAATTTTCAAGCAGAATATCTGTGAAAGGGCTTAAAGGTAGGGACTTAAAAAATGGTGCAGACCTATATGATATCAAAAGCATTCACACACATAAAAAAGGGGGGTAACCAGAAATAGGGGCGTGGCACCTCTAATACTAACTAAATTTTCAAGCAGAATATCTGTGAAAGGGTTCAAGTTATTGTTCTGAAAGTTGGTATAGATCTCTAGGTATAGATCTCTATGGTATAGATCTCTATGATATCAAAAGCATTCTCACACACTAAAAGGGGGTTATCAGAAATAGGGGCGTGGCACCTCTAATACTAACTAAATTTTCAAGCAGAATATCTGTGAAAAGGTTTTAAGGTAAGACCTATATGATATCAAAATCATTCTCGCACATAAAACGGGGGTTATCAGAAAAAGGGGGGCGTGGTACCTCTAATACCAACTAAATTTTCAAGCAGAATATCTGTGAAAGGGTTCAAGGTAGGGACCTGAAAGTTGGCATAGACATATATGATATCAAAACCATTCTCACTCCTAAAAAGGGGAATTATCAGAAATAGGGGCCTGGCACCTCTAATACTAACTAAAGTTTCAAGCAGAATATCTGCGAAAATTTTTTAAGATAAGACCTATATGATATCAAAATCATTCTCCCACATAAAAAGGGGGTTATCAGAAAAAGGGGGGCGTGGCATCTCTAATACCAACTAAATTTTCAAGCAGAATATCTGTGAAAAGGTTTTAAGGTAAGACCTATATGATATCAAAATCATTCTCGCACATAAAACGGGGGTTATCAGAAAAAGGGGGGCGTGGTACCTCTAATACCAACTAAATTTTCAAGCAAAATATCTGTGAAAGGGTTCAAGGTAGGAACCTGAAAGTTGGTACAGACCTATCTGATACCAAAATCATTCTCACTCCTAAAAAGGGGAATTATCAGAAATAGGGGAGTGGTACCTCTAATACTAACTAAATTTTTAAGCAGAATATCTGCGAAAAGGTTTTAAGATAAGACCTATATGATATCAAAATCATTCTCCCACATAAAAAGGGGGTTATTATAAAAAGGGGGGCGTGGCATCTCTAATACCAACTAAATTTTCAAGCAGAATATCTGTGAAAGTACTGATCTAAAAGTTGGTATAGATCTCTATGATATCAAAAGCATTCTCACACATGAAAAGGAGGTTATCAGAAATAGGGGCGTGGCACCTCTAATACTAACTAAATTTTCAAGCAGAATATCTGTGAAAGGGCTTAAAGGTAGGGACTTGAAAAATGGTGTAGACCTATATGGTATCAAAAGCATTCACACACATAAAAAAGGGGGGTAACCAGAAATAGGGGCGTGGCAACTCTAATACCAACTAAATTTTCAAGCAGAATATCTGTGAAGGGGTTCAAGGTAGGGACCTGAAAGTTGGTACAGACCTATCTGATACCAAAATCATTCTCACACATAAAAAGCGGGATTATCAGAAATAGGGGCGTGGCATCTCTCATACAAACTCATATTTTCAAGCAAAATATCTGTGAAAAGGTTTTAAGGTAAGACCTATATGATATCGAAATCATTCTCGCACATAAAAAGGGGGTTGTCAGAAAAAGGGGGGCGTGGTACCTCTAATACCAACTAAATTTTCAAGCAGAATATCTGCGAGAAGGTGGGGGCGTGGTACCTGAAATACCAACTAAATTTTCAAGCAGAATATCTGTGAAAGGGTTCAAGGTAGGGACCTGAAAGTTGGCATAGACATATATGATATCAAAACCATTCTCACTACTAAAAAGGGGAATTATCAGAAATAGGGCCGTGGCACCTCTAATACTAACTAAATTTTCAAGCAGAATATCTGTGAAAGGGCTTAAAGGTAGGGACTTGAAAAATGGTGTAGACCTATATGATATCAAAAGCATTTTCACACATAAAAAGGGGGGTAACCAGAAATAGGGGCGTGGCACCTCTAATACTAACTAAATTTTCAAGCAGAATATCTGTGAAAGGGTTCAAGTTATTGTTCTGAAAGTTGGTATAGATCTCTAGGTAGAGATCTCTATGATATCAAAAGCATTGTCTCACACTAAAAGGGGGTTATCAGAAATATGGGCATGGCACCTCTAATACTAACTAAATTTTCGAGCAGAATATCTGTGAAAGGTTCAAGTTATTGTTCTGAAAGTTGGTATAGATCTCTACGGTATAGATCTCTATGATATCGAAAGCATACTCACACATTAAAAGGGGGTTATCAGAAAATGGGGCGTGGCACCTCTAATACTAACTTAATTTTCAAGCAGAAAATCTGTAAAAGGGTTTAAAGGTAGGGACTTGAAAAATGGTGTAGATCTATATGATATCAAAAGCATTCACACACATAAAAAAGGGGGGTAACCAGAAATAGGGCGTGGCACCTCTAATACTAACTAAATTTTCAAGCAGAATGTCTGTGAAAGGGTTCAAGTTATTGTTCTGAAAGTTGGTATAGATCTCTATGGTATAAATCTCTATGATATCGAAAGCATACTCACACATAAAAACACATTTTCAAGCAGAATATCTGTGAAATTTTTCAAGGTAATGACCTGAAAAATGGTGTAGACCTATATGATATCAAAAGCATTTTCACACATAAAAAGGGGGGTAACCAGAAATAGGGGCGTGGCACCTCTAATACTAACTAAATTTTCAAGCAGAATATCTGTGAAAGGGTTCAAGTTATTGTTCTGAAAGTTGGTATAGATCTCTAGGTAGAGATCTCTATGATATCAAAAGCATTGTCTCACACTAAAAGGGGGTTATCAGAAATATGGGCATGGCACCTCTAATACTAACTAAATTTTCGAGCAGAATATCTGTGAAAGGTTCAAGTTATTGTTCTGAAAGTTGGTATAGATCTCTACGGTATAGATCTCTATGATATCGAAAGCATACTCACACATAAAAACACATTTTCAAGCAGAATATCTGTGAAATCTATATGATATCAAAAGCATTCTCACACATTAAAAGGGGGTTATCAGAAAATGGGGCGTGGCACCTCTAATACTAACTAAATTTTCAAGCAGAATATCTGTGAAAGGGCTTAAAGGTAGGGACTTGAAAAATGGTGTAGATCTATATGATATTAAAAGCATTCACACACATAAAAAAGGGGGGTAACCAGAAATAGGGCGTGGCACCTCTAATACTAACTAAATTTTCAAGCAGAATGTCTGTGAAAGGGTTCAAGTTATTGTTTTGAAGTTGGTATAGATCTCTATGGTATAAATCTCTATGATATCGAAAGCATACTCACACATAAAAACACATTTTCAAGCAGAATATCTGTCAAGGTAATGACCTGAAAAATGGTGTAGACCTATATGATATCAAAAGCATTTTCACACATAAAAAGGGGGGTAACCAGAAAGCAGAATATCCGTGAAAACGTTTTAAGGTAAGACCTATATGATATCAAAATCATTCTCGCACATAAAACGGGGGTTATCAGAAAAAGGGGGGCGTGGTACTTCTAATACCAACTAAATTTTCAAGCAGAATATCTGTGAAAGGGTTCAAGGTAGGGACCTGAAAGTTGGCATAGACATATATGATATCAAAACCATTCTCCCTCCTAAAAAGGGGAATTATCAGAAATAGGGGCGTGGCACCTCTAATACTAACTAAATTTTCAAGCAGAATATCTGCGAAACGGTTTTAAGATAAGACCTATATGACATCAAAATCATTCTCGCACATAAAAAGGGGGTTATCAGAAAAAGGGGGGCGTGGCACCTCTAATACCAACTAAATTTTCAAGCAGAATATCTGTGAAAGTACTGATCTAAAAGTTGGTATAGATCTCTATGATATCAAAAGCATTCTCACACATGAAAAGGAGGTTATCAGAAATAGGGGCGTGGCACCTCTAATACTAACTAAATTTTCAAGCAGAATATCTGTGAAAGGGCTTAAAGGTAGGGACTTGAAAAATGGTGTAGATCTATATGATATCAAAAGCATTTTCACACATAAAAAGGGGGGTAACCAGAAATAGGGGCGTGGCACCTCTAATACTAACTAAATTTTCAAGCAGAATATCTGTGAAAGGGTTCAAGTTATTGTTCTGAAAGTTGGTATAGATCTCTAGGTAGAGATCTCTATGATATCAAAAGCATTGTCTCACACTAAAAGGGGGTTATCAGAAATATGGGCATGGCACCTCTAATACTAACTAAATTTTCGAGCAGAATATCTGTGAAAGGTTCAAGTTATTGTTCTGAAAGTTGGTATAGATCTCTACGGTATAGATCTCTATGATATCGAAAGCATACTCACACATTAAAAGGGGGTTATCAGAAAATGGGGCGTGGCACCTCTAATACTAACTTAATTTTCAAGCAGAAAATCTGTAAAAGGGTTTAAAGGTAGGGACTTGAAAAATGGTGTAGATCTATATGATATCAAAAGCATTCACACACATAAAAAAGGGGGGTAACCAGAAATAGGGCGTGGCACCTCTAATACTAACTAAATTTTCAAGCAGAATGTCTGTGAAAGGGTTCAAGTTATTGTTCTGAAAGTTGGTATAGATCTCTATGGTATAAATCTCTATGATATCGAAAGCATACTCACACATAAAAACACATTTTCAAGCAGAATATCTGTGAAATTTTTCAAGGTAATGACCTGAAAAATGGTGTAGACCTATATGATATCAAAAGCATTTTCACACATAAAAAGGGGGGTAACCAGAAATAGGGGCGTGGCACCTCTAATACTAACTAAATTTTCAAGCAGAATATCTGTGAAAGGGTTCAAGTTATTGTTCTGAAAGTTGGTATAGATCTCTAGGTAGAGATCTCTATGATATCAAAAGCATTGTCTCACACTAAAAGGGGGTTATCAGAAATATGGGCATGGCACCTCTAATACTAACTAAATTTTCGAGCAGAATATCTGTGAAAGGTTCAAGTTATTGTTCTGAAAGTTGGTATAGATCTCTACGGTATAGATCTCTATGATATCGAAAGCATACTCACACATAAAAACACATTTTCAAGCAGAATATCTGTGAAATCTATATGATATCAAAAGCATTCTCACACATTAAAAGGGGGTTATCAGAAAATGGGGCGTGGCACCTCTAATACTAACTAAATTTTCAAGCAGAATATCTGTGAAAGGGCTTAAAGGTAGGGACTTGAAAAATGGTGTAGATCTATATGATATTAAAAGCATTCACACACATAAAAAAGGGGGGTAACCAGAAATAGGGCGTGGCACCTCTAATACTAACTAAATTTTCAAGCAGAATGTCTGTGAAAGGGTTCAAGTTATTGTTTTGAAGTTGGTATAGATCTCTATGGTATAAATCTCTATGATATCGAAAGCATACTCACACATAAAAACACATTTTCAAGCAGAATATCTGTCAAGGTAATGACCTGAAAAATGGTGTAGACCTATATGATATCAAAAGCATTTTCACACATAAAAAGGGGGGTAACCAGAAAGCAGAATATCCGTGAAAACGTTTTAAGGTAAGACCTATATGATATCAAAATCATTCTCGCACATAAAACGGGGGTTATCAGAAAAAGGGGGGCGTGGTACTTCTAATACCAACTAAATTTTCAAGCAGAATATCTGTGAAAGGGTTCAAGGTAGGGACCTGAAAGTTGGCATAGACATATATGATATCAAAACCATTCTCCCTCCTAAAAAGGGGAATTATCAGAAATAGGGGCGTGGCACCTCTAATACTAACTAAATTTTCAAGCAGAATATCTGCGAAACGGTTTTAAGATAAGACCTATATGACATCAAAATCATTCTCGCACATAAAAAGGGGGTTATCAGAAAAAGGGGGGCGTGGCACCTCTAATACCAACTAAATTTTCAAGCAGAATATCTGTGAAAGTACTGATCTAAAAGTTGGTATAGATCTCTATGATATCAAAAGCATTCTCACACATGAAAAGGAGGTTATCAGAAATAGGGGCGTGGCACCTCTAATACTAACTAAATTTTCAAGCAGAATATCTGTGAAAGGGCTTAAAGGTAGGGACTTGAAAAATGGTGTAGATCTATATGATATCAAAAGCATTCACACACATAAAAAAGGGGGGTAACCAGAAATAGGGCGTGGCACCTCTAATACTAACTAAATTTTCAAGCAGAATGTCTGTGAAAGGGTTCAAGTTATTGTTCTGAAAGTTGGTATAGATCTCTAGGTATAGATCTCTATGGTACAGATCTCTATGATATCAAAAGCATTGTCACACACTAAAAGGGGGTTATCAGAAATAGGGGCGTGGTACCTCTAATACTAACTAAATTTTCGAGCAGAATATCTGTGAAAGGGTTCAAGTTATTGTTCTGAAAGTTGGTATAGATCTCTATGGTATAGATCTCTATGATATCGAAAGCATACTCACACATAAAAACACATTTTCAAGCAGAATATCTGTGAAATGGTTCAAGGTAGGGATCTGAAAGCTAGTATAGACCTATATGATATCAAAAGCATTCTGACACATAAAAAGGAGGTTATCAGAAAGATTGGCGTGGCACCTCTAATACTAACTAAATTTCCAACCAGAATAGCTGTGAAAGGGTTCAAGGTAGGGACCTGAAAGTTGGCATAGACATATATGATATCAAAACCATTCTCACTCCTAAAAAGGGGTATAATCAGAAAATGGGGCGTGGCACCTCTAATACTAACTAAATTTTCAAGCAAAATATCTATGAAATTTTTCAAGGTAGGGACCTGAAAAATGGTGTAGACCTATATGATATCAAAAGCATTTTCACACATAAAAAGGGGGGTAACCAGAAAGCAGAATATCTGTGAAAAGGTTTTAAGGTAAGACCTATATGATATCAAAATCATTCTCGCACATAAAAAGGGGGTTATCAGAAAAAGGGGGGCGTGGTACCTCTAATACCAACTAAATTTTCAAGCAGAATATCTGTGAAATGGTTCAAGTTATTGTTCTGAAAGTTGGTATAGATCTCTAGGTATAGATCTCTATGGTATAGATCTCTATGATATCAAAAGCATTCTCACACACTAAAAGGGGTTTATCAGAAATAGGGGCGTGGCACCTCTAATACTAACTAAATTTTCAAGCAGAATATCTGTGAAAGGGTTCAAGTTATTGTTCTGAAAGTTGGTATAGATCTCTATGGTATAGATCTCTATGATATCGAAAGCATACTCATACATAAAAACACATTTTCAAGCAGAATATCTGTGAAATGGTTCAAGGTAGGGATCTGAAAGCTAGTATAGACCTATATGATATCAAAAGCATTCTGACACATAAAAAGGGGGTTATCAGAAATATTGGCGTGGCACCTCTAATACTAACTAAATTTCCAACCAGAATAGCTGTGAAAGGGTTCAGTGTAGGGACCTAAAAGTTGGTATATATCTATGTGATATCAAAAGCATTCTCACACATTAAAAGGGGGTTATCAGAAAATGGGGCGTGGCTACTCTAATACTAACTAAATTTTCAAGCAAAATATCTGTGAAATTTTTCAAGGTAGGGACCTGAAAAATGGTGTAGACCTATATGATATCAAAATCATTCTCGCACATAAAAAGGGGGTTATCAGAAAAAGGGGGGCGTGGTACCTGAAATACCAACTAAATTTTCAAGCAGAATATCTGTGAAAGGGTTCAAGGTACGGACCTGAAAGTTGGCATAGACATATATGATATCAAAACCATTCTCACTACTAAAAAGGGGAAATATCAGAAATAGGGCCGTGGCACCTCTAATACTAACTAAATTTTCAAGCAGAATATCTGTGAAAGGGTTCAAGTTATTGTTCTGAAAGTTGGTATAGATCTCTAGGTATAGATCTCTAGGTAGAGATCTCTATGATATCAAAAGCATTGTCTCACACTAAAAGGGGGTTATCAGAAATAGGGGCGTGGCACCTCTAATACTAACTAAATTTTCGAGCAGAATATCTGTGAAAGGGCTTAAAGGTAGGGACTTGAAAAATGGTGTAGACCTATATGATATCAAAAGCATTCACACACATAAAAAAGGGGGGTAACCAGAAATAGGGGCGTGGCACCTCTAATACTAACTAAATTTTCAAGCAGAATATCTGTGAAAGGGTTCAAGTTATTGTTCTGAAAGTTGGTATAGATCTCTAGGTAGAGATCTCTATGATATCAAAAGCATTGTCTCACACTAAAAGGGGGTTATCAGAAATAGGGGCGTGGCACCTCTAATACTAACTAAATTTTCGAGCAGAATATCTGTGAAAGGTTCAAGTTATTGTTCTGAAAGTTGGTATAGATCTCTAGGTATAGATCTCTAGGTAGAGATCTCTATGATATCAAAAGCATTGTCTCACACTAAAAGGGGGTTATCAGAAATAGGGGCGTGGCACCTCTAATACTAACTAAATTTTCGAGCAGAATATCTGTGAAAGGGCTTAAAGGTAGGGACTTGAAAAATGGTGTAGACCTATATGATATCAAAAGCATTCACACACATAAAAAAGGGGGGTAACCAGAAATAGGGGCGTGGCACCTCTAATACTAACTAAATTTTCAAGCAGAATATCTGTGAAAGGGTTCAAGTTATTGTTCTGAAAGTTGGTATAGATCTCTAGGTAGAGATCTCTATGATATCAAAAGCATTGTCTCACACTAAAAGGGGGTTATCAGAAATAGGGGCGTGGCACCTCTAATACTAACTTAATTTTCAAGCAGAATATCTGTAAAAGGGCTTAAAGGTACGGACTTGAAAAATGGTGTAGATCTATATGATATCAAAAGCATTCTCACACATTAAAAGGGGGTTATCAGGAAATGGGGCGTGGCACCTCTAATACTAACTTAATTTTCAAGCAGAATATCTGTGAAAGGGCTTAAAGGTAGGGACTTGAAAAATGGTGTAGATCTATATGATATTAAAAGCATTCACACACATAAAAAAGGGGGGTAACCAGAAATAGGGCGTGGCACCTCTAATACTAACTAAATTTTCAAGCAGAATGTCTGTGAAAGGGTTCAAGTTATTGTTCTGAAAGTTGGTATAGATCTCTATGGTATAGATCTCTATGATATCGGAAGCATACTCACACATACAAACACATTTTCAAGCAGAATATCTGTAAAATGGTTCAAGGTAGGGACCTAAAAGTTGGTATAGATCTATATGATATCAAAAGCATTCTCACACATTAAAAGGGGGTTATCAGAAAATGGGGCGTGGCACCTCTAATACTAACTAAATTTTCAAGCAGAATATCTGTGAAAGGGCTTAAAGGTAGGGACTTGAAAAATGGTGTAGATCTATATGATATTAAAAGCATTCACACACATAAAAAAGGGGGGTAACCAGAAATAGGGCGTGGCACCTCTAATACTAACTAAATTTTCAAGCAGAATGTCTGTGAAAGGGTTCAAGTTATTGTTTTGAAAGTTGGTATAGATCTCTATGGTATAGATCTCTATGATATCGAAAGCATACTCACACATAAAAACACATTTTCAAGCAGAATATCTGTGAAATTTTGCAAGGTAGGGACCTGAAAAATGGTGTAGACCTATATGATATCAAAAGCATTTTCACACATAAAAAGGGGGGTAACCAGAAAGCAGAATATCTGTGAAAAGGTTTTAAGGTAAGACCTATATGATATCAAAATCATTATCGCACATAAAAAAGGGGGGTAACCAGAAATAGGGCGTGGCACCTCTAATACTAACTAAATTTTCAAGCAGAATGTCTGTGAAAGGTTCAAGTTATTGTTCTGAAAGTTAGTATAGATCTCTACGGTATAGATCTCTATGATATCGAAAGCATACTCACACATAAAAACACATTTTCAAGCAGAATATCTGTGAAATCTATATGATATCAAAAGCATTCTCACACATTAAAAGGGGGTTATCAGAAAATGGGGCGTGGCACCTCTAATACTAACTTAATTTTCAAGCAGAATATCTGTAAAAGGGCTTAAAGGTACGGACAGAATGTCTGTGAAAGGGTTCAAGTTATTGTTCTGAAAGTTGGTATAGATCTCTAGGTATGGATCTCTATGGTATAGATCTCTATGATATCAAAAGCATTGTCACACACTAAAAGGGGGTTATCAGAAATAGGGGCGTGGCACCTCTAATACTAACTAAATTTTCGAGCAGAATATCTGTGAAAGGGTTCAAGTTATTGTTCTGAAAGTTGGTATAGATCTCTATGGTATAGATCTCTATGATATCGAAAGCATACTCACACATAAAAACACATTTTCAAGCAGAATATCTGTGAAATGGTTCAAGGTAGGGATCTGAAAGCTAGTATAGACCTATATGATATCAAAAGCATTCTGACACATAAAAAGGAGGTTATCAGAAATATTGGCGTGGCACCTCTAATACTAACTAAATTTCCAACCAGAATAGCTGTGAAAGGGTTCAAGGTAGGGACCTGAAAGTTGGCATAGACATATATGATATCAAAACCATTCTCACTCCTAAAAAGGGGTATAATCAGAAAATGGGGCGTGGCACCTCTAATACTAACTAAATTTTCAAGCAAAATATCTGTGAAATTTTTCAAGGTAGGGACCTGAAAAATGGTGTAGACCTATATGATATCAAAAGCATTTTCACACATAAAAAGGGGGGTAACCAGAAAGCAGAATATCTGTGAAAAGGTTTAAGTTAAGACCTATGTGATATCAAAATCATTCTCGCACATAAAAAGGGGGTTATCAGAAAAAGGGGGGCGTGGTACCTCTAATACCAACTAAATTTTCAAGCAGAATATCTTTGAAAGGGTTCAAGGTAGGGACCTGAAAGTTGGCGTAGACATATATGATATCAAAACCATTCTCACTCCTAAAAAGGGGAATTATCAGAAATAGGGGCGTGGCACCTCTAATACTAACTAAATTTTCCAGCAGAATATCTGCGAAAAGATTTTAAGATAAGACCTATATGATATCAAAATCATTCTCCCACATAAAAAGGGGGTTATCAGAAAAAGGGGGGCGTGGCATCTCTAATACCAACTAAATTTTCAAGCAGAATATCTGTGAAAGGGTTCAAGGTAGGGACCTGAAAGTTGGCATAGACATATATGATATCAAAACCATTCTCACTACTAAAAAGGGGAATTATCAGAAATAGGGGCGTGGCACCACTAATACTAACTAAATTTTCAAGCAGAATATCTGCGAAAAGGTTTTAAGATAAGACCTATATGATATCAAAATCATTCTCGCACATAAAAAGGGGGTTATCAGAAAAAGGGGGGGTGGCACCTCTAATACCAACTAAATTTTCAAGCAGAATATCTGTGAAAGTACTGATCTAAAAGTTGGTATAGATCTCTATGATATCAAAAGCATTCTCACACATGAAAAGGAGGTTATCAGAAAAAGGGGGGCGTGGCATCTCTAATACCAACTAAATTTTCAAGCAGAATATCTGTGAAAGAGTTCTAGGTTGGGACCTGAAAGTTGGCATAGATATATATGATATCAAAACCATTCTCACTCCTAAAAAGGGGAATTATCAGAAATAGGGGCGTGGCACCTCTAATAGTAACTAAATTTTCAAGCAGAATATCTGCGAAAAGGTTTTAAGATAAGACCTATATGATATCAAAATTATTCTCGCACATAAAAAGGGGGTTATCAGAAAAAGGGGGGGTGGCACCTCTAATACCAACTAAATTTTCAAGCAGAATATCTGTGAAAGTACTGATCTAAAAGTTGGTATAGATCTCTATGATATCAAAAGCATTCTCACACATGAAAAGGAGGTTATCAGAAAAAGGGGGGCGTGGCATCTCTAATACCAACTAAATTTTCAAGCAGAATATCTGTGAAAGGGTTCTAGGTAGGGACCTGAAAGTTGGCATAGACATATATGATATCAAAACCATTCTCACTACTAAAAAGGGGAACTATCAGAAATAGGGGCGTGGCACCTCTAATACTAACTAAATTTTCAAGCAGAATATCTGCGAAAAGGTTTTAAGATAAGACCTATATGATATCAAAATTATTCTCGCACATAAAAAGGGGGTTATCAGAAAAAGGGGGGGTGGCACCTCTAATACCAACTAAATTTTCAAGCAGAATATCTGTGAAAGGGTTCAAGGTAGGGACCTGAAAGTTGGCATAGACATATATGATATCAAAACCATTCTCACTCCTAAAAAGGGGAATTATCAGAAATAGGGGCGTGGCACCTCTAATACTAACTAAATTTTCAAGCAGAATATCTGCGAAAAGGTTTTAAGATAAGACCTATATGATATCAAAATCATTCTCCCACATAAAAAGGGGGTTATCAGAAAAACGGGGCGTGGCATCTCTAATACCAACTAAATTTTCAAGCAGAATATCTGTGAAAGGGTTCAAGGCAGGGACTTGAAAGTTGGCATAGGCATATATGATATCAAAGCCATTCTCACTACTAAAAAGGGGAATTATCAGAAATAGGGGCGTGGCACCTCTAATACTAACTAAATTTTCAAGCAGAATATCTGCGAAAAGGTTTTAAGATAAGCCCTATATGATATCAAAATCATTCTCGCACATAAAAAGGGGGTTATCAGAAAAAGGGGGGCGTGGCACCTCTAACACAAACTAAATTTTCAAGCAGAATATCTGTGAAAGTACTGATCTAAAAATTGGTATAGATCTCTATGATATCAAAAGCATTCTCACACATGAAAAGGAGGTTATCAGAAATGGGGGCGTGGCACCTCTAATACTAACTAAATTTTCAAGCAGAATATCTGTGAAAGGGCTTAAAGGTAGGGACTTGAAAAATGGTGTAGACCTATATGATATCAAAAGCATTCACACACATAAAAAAGGGGGGTAACCAGAAATAGGGGCGTGGCACCTCTAATACTAACTAAAATTTCAAGCAGAATATCTGTGGAAGGGTTCAAGTTATTGTTCTGAAAGTTGGTATAGATCTCTATGGTATAGATCTCTATGATATCAAAAGCATTGTCACACACTAAAAGAGGGTTATCAGAAATAGGGGCGTGGCACCTCTAATACTAACTAAATTTTCGAGCAGAATATCTGTGAAAGGGTTCAAGTTATTGTTCTGAAAGTTGGTATAGATCTCTATGGTATAGATCTCTATGATATCGAAAGCATACTCACACATAAAACACATTTTCAAGCAGAATATCTGTAAAATGGTTCAAGGTAGTGATCTGAAAGCTAGTATAGACCTATATGATATGAAAAGCATTCTGACACATAAAAAGGGGGTTATCAGAAATGTTGGTGTGGCACCTCTAATACTAACTAAATTTCCAACCAGAATAGCTGTGAAAGGGTTCAAACTAGGGACCTGAAAGTTGGTATAGATCTATATGATATCAAAAGCATTCTCACACATTAAAAGGGGGTTATCAGAAAATGGGGCGTGCCACCTCTAATACTAACTAAATTTTCAAGCAAAATATCTGTGACATTTTTCAAGGTAGTTGACCTGAAAAATGGTGTAGACCTATATGATATCAAAAGCATTTTCACACATAAAAAGGGGGGTAACCAGAAAGCAGAATATCTGTGAAAAGGTTTTAAGGTAAGACCTATATGATATCAAAATCATTCTCGCACATAAAAAGGGGGATTTCAGAAAAAGGTGGGCGTGGCACCTCTAATACCAACTAAATTTTCAAGCAGAATATCTGTGAAAGGGTTCAAGGTAGGGACCTGAAAGTTGGCATAGACATATATGATATCAAAACCATTATCACTCCTAAAAAGGGGAATTATCAGAAATAGGGGCGTGGCACCTCTAATACTAACTAAATTTTCAAGCAGAATATCTGCGAAAAGGTTTTAAGATAAGACCTATATGATATCAAAATCATTCTCCCACATAAAAAGGGCGTTATCAGAAAAAGGGGGGCGTGGCGTCTCTAATACCAACAAAATTTTCAAGCAGAATATCTGTGAAAGTACTGATCTAAAAATTGGTATAGATCTCTATGATATCAAAAGCATTCTCACACATGAAAAGGAGGTTATCAGAAATAGGGGCGTGGCACCTCTAATACTAACTAAATTTTCAAGCAGAATATCTGTGAAAGGGCTTAAAGGTAGGGACTTGAAAAATGGTGTAGACCTATATGATATCAAAAGCATTCACACACATAAAAAAGGGGGGTAACCAGAAATAGGGGCGTGGCACCTCTAATACTAACTAAAATTTCAAGCAGAATATCTGTGGAAGGGTTCAAGTTATTGTTCTGAAAGTTGGTATAGATCTCTATGGTATAGATCTCTATGATATCAAAAGCATTGTCACACACTAAAAGAGGGTTATCAGAAATAGGGGCGTGGCACCTCTAATACTAACTAAATTTTCGAGCAGAATATCTGTGAAAGGGCTCAAGTTATTGTTCTGAAAGTTGGTATAGATCTCTATGGTATAGATCTCTATGATATCGAAAGCATACTCACACATAAAACACATTTTCAAGCAGAATATCTGTAAAATGGTTCAAGGTAGGGATCTGAAAGCTAGTATAAACCTATATGATATGAAAAGCATTCTGACACATAAAAAGGGGGTTATCAGAAATGTTGGTGTGGCACCTCTAATACTAACTAAATTTCCAACCAGAATAGCTGTGAAAGGGTTCAAACTAGGGACCTGAAAGTTTGTATAGATCTATATGATATCAAAAGCATTCTCACACATTAAAAGGGGGTTATCAGAAAATGGGGCGTGCCACCTCTAATACTAACTAAATTTTCAAGCAAAATATCTGTGACATTTTTCAAGGTAGTTGACCTGAAAAATGGTGTAGACCTATATGATATCAAAAGCATTTTCACACATAAAAAGGGGGGTAACCAGAAAGCAGAATATCTGTGAAAAGGTTTTAAGGTAAGACCTATATGATATCAAAATCATTCTCGCACATAAAAAGGGGGTTATCAGAAAAAGGGGGGCGTGGCACCTCTAATACCAACTAAATTTTCAAGCAGAATATCTGTGAAAGGGTTCAAGGTAGGGACCTGAAAGTTGGCATAGACATATATGATATCAAAACCATTCTCACTCCTAAAAAGGGGAATTATCAGAAATAGGGGCGTGGCACCTCTAATACTAACTAAATTTTCAAGCAGAATATCTGCGAAAAGGTTTTAAGATAAGACCTATATGATATCAAAATCATTCTCCCACATAAAAAGGGCGTTATCAGAAAAAGGCTGGCGTGGCGTCTCTAATACCAACAAAATTTTCAAGCAGAATATCTGTGAAAGGGTTCAAGGTAGGGACCTGGAAGTTGGCATAGACATATATGATATCAAAACCATTCTCACTACTAAAAAGGGGAATTATCAGAAATAGGGGCGTGGCACCTCTAATACTAACTAAATTTTCAAGCAGAATATCTGCGAAAAGGTTTTAAGATAAGACCTATATGATATCAAAATCATTCTCGCACATAAAAAGGGGGTTATCAGAAAAAGGGGGGCGTGGGACCTCTAATACCAACTAAATTTTCAAGCAGAATATCTGCGAAAAGGTGGGGGCGTGGTACCTGAAATACCAACTAAATTTTCAAGCAGAATATCTGTGAAAGGGTTCAAGGTAGGGACCTGAAAGTTGGCATAGACATATATGATATCAAAACCATTCTCACTACTAAAAAGGGGAATTATCAGAAATAGGGGCGTGGCACCTCTAATACTAACTAAATTTTCAAGCAGAATATCTGCGAAAAGGTTTTAAGATAAGACCTATATGATATCAAAATCATTCTCGCACATAAAAAGGGGGTTATCAGAAAAAGGGGGGCGTGGCACCTCTAACACAAACTAAATTTTCAAGCAGAATATCTGTGAAAGTACTGATCTAAAAATTGGTATAGATCTCTATGATATCAAAAGCATTCTCACACATGAAAATGAGGTTATCAGAAATAGGGGCGTGGCACCTCTAATCCTACTAATATTATAAATGTGAATGTAGCGATGTTTGTATGTTTGGATGTTTGGATGTCCAGACGTTTGCTTTTGTTCCCTAAAAACGTGAGAATGGCTAGACGGATTTTGTTGAAATTTGGCACGCCTACAGGTCAAAGTCTGGAAGGAGCTACAGGCTATTTTTTTTTTAATTTTGGGGGTTCCGACCCTGCTAGGGACCGTTTCTTTTCGAAATTTTTTTTATTCCATATAACTCTAAGTATATTGAACCTATACTTATGATATTTCGCATATAGGTATAGAAAGATCGTACAATATGGGTATCAAACGAAAGGGGATAGCTCCAGGTTTCATTTGGACTTCGATAGGTTTCGGTAAATTGATCGATAACTGAGTTATCGGTGAAAATGTGATTGCCCAAAAACCTTAAACTTGACCTACAATATGGGTATCAAACGAAAGGGGAAGAAGGCCCCAGGTTTCAATTTAGCTTTGATATATTTCGATAAATTGATCGATAACTGAGTCATCGGTCAAAATGCGATTGCCCGAAAACCTCTATATTACCCTACAATATGGGTATCAAACGAAAGGAGATAGCTCCAGGTTTCATTTGGACTTCGATATATTTCGATAAGTTTATCGATAACTGAGTCATCGGTCAAAATGCGATTGCCCTAAAACCTCTATTTTACCCTACAATATGGGTATCAAACGAAAGGAGATAGCTCCAGGTTTCATTTGGACTTCGATATATTTCGATAAATTTATCGATAACTGAATTATCGGTGATTGCCCAAAAACTTATCATTACTCTATAATATGGGTATAAAACGAAAGGAGAAGGCAGCAGGTTTCATTTGGACTACGATAGGTTTCGATAAATTGATCGATAACTGAGTCATCGGTCAAAATGCGATTGCCCGAAAACCTCTATTTTACCCTACAATATGGGTATCAAACGAAAGGAGATAGCTCCAGGTTTCATTTGGACTTCGATATATTTCGATAAATTTATCGATAACTGAATTATCGGTGATTGCCCAAAAAACTTAACATTACTCTATAATATGGGATAAATTGATCGATAACTAAGTTATCGGTCAAAATTCGATTGTCCGAAACCCTTAATATTACCCGGCAATATGGGTATCAAACGAAAGGGGATAGCTCCAGGTTTCATTTGGACTTCGATATATTTCGATAAATTTATCGATTACTAAGTTATCGGTGAAAATGTTATTGCACAAAAACCTTAAAATTGCCCTACAATATGGGCATCAAACGAAAGGGGAAGGCCCCAGGTTTCATTTGTACTTCAATGTATTTCGAGAAATTGATGGATAACTGAGTCATCGGTCAAAATGCGATTGCCCGAAAACCTCTATTTTACCCTACAATATGGGTATCAAACGAAAGGAGATAGCTCCAGGTTTCATTTGGACTACGATAGGTTTCGATAAATTGATCGATAACTGAGTTATCGGTGAAAATGTGATTGCCCAAAAACCTTAAACTTGACCTACAATATGGGTATCAAACGAAAGGGGAAGGCCGCAGGTTTCATTTGGACTTCGATAGGTTTCGGTAAATTGATCGATAACTGAGTTATCGGTGAAAATGTGATTGCCCAAAAACCTTAAACTTGCCCTACAATATTGTATCAAATCAACATTTGAAGTTGAATTCATCCTGGCACAATTTGTCAAAATTGAATTCTTGAAAGGCCCCCTAACGTTACCAGCGAATACCTCAAAAGAACATTTTTGAAAACCAGTTTTCAATATTCTTTTTCAAAATTTGGTAAATTCTTCAGTCGCAATAATCATACTAATATTATAAATGTGAATGTAGCGATGTTTGGTTGTCCAGACGTTTGTTTCTGTTACGCAATCACGTGAGAATGGCAAGACGGATTTTGATGAAGTTAGGAACGCATGCAGGTTATAGTCTGGAAGGAGTTATAGGCTATTTTTTTTTATTAATTTTGGGGGTTCGGACGCTTCTAGGGACCATTACTTTTGGATATTTTTTTCCCCCATACAATTCTGAGTATACTTGACCTATACTTATGATATTTCCCAGGTTTCATTTGGACTTCGATATATTTCGATAAATTTATCGACAACTGAGTTATTGGTCAAAATGCGATTGCAGAAAAATCTTAATATTACCCTACAATATTGTATCAAATCAACATTTGAATTTGCATTCATCCTGGCACAATTTGTCAAAATTGAATTCTTGAAAGGCCCCCTAACGTTACCAACGAATACCGCAAAGGAAAATTTTTGAAAACCGGGTTTCAATACTCTTTTTTCAAAATTATCAAAATTTTCAAATTTGGTAAATTCTTCAGTAGGTAATAATATTATATAAATATGAAATCTTAAAGTATATTATTGATTTTGAAAGTCCCCCTAACTACTTACATCCCGAGCAACGCCGGGTACCCTGCTGGTACTAACTAAATTTTCAAGCAGAATATCTGTGAAAGGGCTTAAAGGTAGGGACTTGAAAAATGGTGTAGACCTATATGATATCAAAAGCATTCACACACATAAAAAAGGGGGGTAACCAGAAATAGGGGCGTGGCACCTCTAATCTCTATATATATAAAAATTAAACCGTTTTTCGCGTTGTAATGACCTTTACGGAGAATGGCTGAATCCCTTTTAACCAAACTTTGCCACATTGAAGAGACGCATGTGGAGAAGGTTTATAACTAAAAAAGGGGGTTAGCAGAGAGGGGGCGTAGCACCTCCCATACAAACTTAATTTTTAAAGCAGAATATCTGTAAAAGGGTTCAAGGTAGGGACCTGAAAATTGGTATAGACCTATATTATGTCAAAAGCATTCTCCCATATAAAAAGGGGGGTTAGCAGAAAAGGGGGCGTAGCACCTCGCATACAAACTAAATTTTTAAAGCAGAATATCTGTAAAATTGTTCAAGGTAGGGACCTGAAAATTGGTATAGACCTATATTATGACAAAAGTATTCTCACACATTAAAAGGGGGGGTTATCAGAAAAGGCGCCGTGGCACCTCCCATACAAACTAAATTTTTAAAGGAGAATATCTCTGAAAATGTCCAAGGTAGAGACCTGAAAATTTGTATAGACCTCTTTGATATCAAAAGCATTCTCACACATAAAAAAGGGGGGTAACCAGAAATAGGGGCGTGGCACCTCTAATCTCTATATATATAAAAATTAAACCGTTTTTCGCGTTGTAATGACCTTTACGGAGAATGGCTGAATCCCTTTTAACCAAACTTTGCCACATTGAAGAGACGCATGTGGAGAAGGTTTATAACTAAAAAAGGGGGTTAGCAGAGAGGGGGCGTAGCACCTCCCATACAAACTTAATTTTTAAAGCAGAATATCTGTAAAAGGGTTCAAGGTAGGGACCTGAAAATTGTTATAGACCTATATTATGTCAAAAGCATTCTCACATATAAAAAGGGGGTTATCAGAAAAGGGGGCGTGAAAAATCACAAAAAACTAAATTTTTAAAGCAGAATATCTGTGAAAGAGTTCAAGGTACTGACCTGAAAATTGGTATCTCTATATCTCTATATATATAAAAAATAACCCTACTTTTTATGTGTGAGAATGCTTTTGACATAATATAGGTCTATACCAATTTTCAGGCCCCTACCTTAAACCCCTTTAGAAATATTCACCTTGAAAAATAGAGATTGTGTGGGAGGTACCACGCCCCCTTTTTCGATAACCCCCAGTTTAATGTGTGATAATGGCGTTGTTATCTTATAGCTCGATACCAATTTTCATGTTCCTACCTTTAACACTTTTACAGATATTCACCATGAAAAATTAAGTTTGTATGGGAGATGCCACGTCCCCTTTTCTGATAACCCCCCTTTCTATGTGTGAAAATGCTTTTGATATCATATAGGTCTATAATTATTTTCAGGTCCCTACCTTAAACCCCTTTAGAGATATTCACCTTGAAAAATTAAGATTGTATGTGAGGTACCACGCCCCCTTTTTCGATAACCCCCAGTTTTATGGGTGAGAATGGTGTTGTTATCCTATAGCTCTATACCAATTTTCATGTTCCTACCCTTAACACTTTTAAAGATATTCACCATAAAAAATTAAGTTTGTATGAGAGGTGCCACGCCCCCTTTTCTGATAACCCCCCTTTTTAGTTACAAACCTTCTCCACATGCGTCTCTTCAATGTGGCAAAGTTTGGTTAAAATCGGTTCAGCCATTCTCCGTAAAGTTGCTTACAACGCGAAAAACGGCTAAATTTTTATATATATAGAGATATAGATAAGGCAAACAGCTCTATGAAAAAGCTTTTGTATAATAATTTTTTTCTTGAATTCAGATGAATCTAAAATTCACTCTAAGCGGACACAGTCATCAACACTTTTGATATGAAAGCTATATTATATGAGCATATTCTTGGGTCAGCCTTGGTCCACCTAATGGTCAATATCTTGGAAACGGGTTCGCAGATGAACCTGAAAACTGTTCCTTGAACAACTTCCTATTAAAACCCTCAACAACACCTTTCATTTGGTACCATGTTGTGCACACACTTTTTAGAGTCACACCTGGTCCACATTTTGGTCGATATCTCGGAAACGGGGTCCCATATGGGACTTTGAACCACATCCTGTTAAAACCCTCATCAACACCTTTCATTTTGGTACCCATATTGAGCAAACACTTTTTAGAGTCACACCTGGTCCACATTTTGGTCGATATCTCGGAAACGGGGTCCCATATGGGACTTTGAACCACATCCTGTTAAAACCCTCATCAACAGCTTTTATTCGATACCCATATTGTGTAAACACCTTCTAGGGTCACCCCTGGTCCACATTTTGGTCGATATCTCGGAAAACGGGTAGTATAGGGTCTTGAAACTTCATATAAACCATAAATGGACCACTGCCTACGTAGTGTATAAGTTTGGTTGACATCGCACAACGCGTTTATGAGTAGTTCGGCGACGTACATATACGGGGACTTATTTTTATATATATAGATAAGGCAAACAGCTCTATGAAAAAGCTTTTGTATAATAATTTTTTTCTTGAATTCAGATGAATCTAAAATTCACTCTAAGCGGACACAGTCATCAACACTTTTCTTATGATAGCTATATTATATGAGCTTATTCGTGGGTCAGTCTTGGTCCACCTAATGGTCAATTTCTTGGAAACGGGTCCGCAGATGAACCTGAAAACTTCTCCTTGTGAAAACTCTCATCAACACCTTTAAGTTGATACGCATGTTGTTAAAATACATTCGGAGTCACCCCTGGTCCACATTTTGGTCAATATCTCAGGATTCCAGAAACTTTTTGAACTTTTTCTTTCTGAAGAACCTTCTCGGGGCACAAACAAATGCAATTAAGAAAAAATTAGTGAAATCGGTCCAGCCGTTCTCAATTGATGAGTTACTATACATTTTTCAATTTCACAGTGAACACAATACCGGTTTTAAATTTGCTTTTGAAAGAACGTGCGCATGAGAAAAAATGTCACATAAAATTAATGGCGATGTATGTGAAAAATGACTTCCATTATTTTCCTGCTTTCCGACTTATTTTTATATTATACCAGGGTCACCCCTGGTCCTCATTTTTGGATATCTCGTAAGCGGGGTGGCATAGGGTCCTGAAAATCACCTCTTTTTTAAACACTCATCAACACCTTTTTTTCGACACCCATATCGTATAAACACCTTCTAAGGTCACCCCTGTTCCACATTTTGGTAGCTATCTAGGAAAACGGGTCGCATAGGGTTTTGAAAATCACATCTATTTTAAATACTCATCAATACCTTTTATTTGATACCCATATGGTAGAAAACCCGTCTGGGGTCACACCTGGTCCATATTTTGGGAAATACCTCGAATACGGGGTCTTATATGGGACTAATAACTACACCATGTTCAAGCGCTCGTCAACACCTTTCATTTGATACCCATATCGTACAAACACTTTCTGGAGTCACCCCTGGTCCATATTTGGGTCAATATCTCGGAAACGGGACCCCATATGGGACTCAAAACCACTCCATGTTAGAACACTCATCAATACCTTTCATTTGATACCCATATCGTACAAACACTTTCTGGAGTCACCCCTGGTCCACATTTGGGTCAATATCTCGGAAACGGGAACCCATATGGGACTCAAAACCACTCCATATTAGAAACTCATCAATACCTTTCATTTGATACCCATATCGTACAAACACTTTCTGGAGTCACCCCTGGTCCACATTTGGGTCAATATCTCGGAAACGGGACCCCATATGGGACTCAAAACCACTCCATGTTAGAACACTCGTCTACGCCTTTCATTTGATACCCATATCGTACAAACACTCTCTGGAGTCACCCCTGGTCCACATTTTGGGTCAATATCTCGGAAACGGGACCCCATATGGGACTCAAAACCACTCCATGTTAGAACACTCATCAATACCTTTCATTTGATACCCATATTGTACAAACACTTTCTGGAGTCACCCCTGGTCCACATTTGGGTCAATATCTCGGAAACGGGACCCCATATGGGACTCAAAACCACTCCATGTCAACACCTTTCATTTGATACCCATATCGTACAAAGACTTTCTGGAGTCACCCCTGGTCCACATTTTGTGGAATATCTCCAAAACCTTCCCGGTTTCTTATACTTTTTTTCCATAAACCATGTCGGGCTCAATCAAAAACTACGTGCAAAATTTCGTTTAATTCGGTCCTGCCGTTCTGGAGTTATAGCGTCAGCAAGGAAAATAGGCTCCATTTTTTTTTATTATAATTATAATTATAATTATAAGCTTTTATTTAGTTTCAGTTGACGGATGTCTGTAATGGAATCTTGCAAGTTAAATTTGATACACTTCCCGGTGTCCGATTGAGCTGAAAGTCTGCAACGATGTATAACACCGATGACAATGCAATATTATGAAAAAAAAAAATCCGACAGGTGGCGCGTAGGTCGCTATATTTTCAAAAATCGCATTTATGGTCCGATTTAGCTGAAATTCGGAACATGTATTACTACTATGAAAAGAAATATTTCCCTAAAAAAAAAATTCCGCTAGGTGGAGCTGAGATCGCGGTTATAAATACTAAAAATCGGAATTATGGACCGATTTGGCTGATATTTTACGTGTGTGGTACTTAATTAATTTCCATATGTTTAAAAAAAATTGGAACCGCTAGGTGGCGCGGGAGTCGCTCTATTTAAGAAATTCGAAGGTCCGTTTTCGGTGTCGTTTAATTCATTTTTCAACGAACTTCCCGTTAAGGTAGTATCTTAAAATTTTCATCCACGTTTAGTTTTTTACCCCAACGCAATATAAAAAAAAATAATTGCGATAGGTGGCGCACGGGTAGCGATATTTGAAAAATTTCATTTCCAGAAAATTTGTTTTCGATATTGTACCAACTTCCCGTTGAGCTGGGGTTTCCAAATTTTCACCATCGTTCAGGTTTCGCGGACATTGCATTATAAAATAAAATTAAAGAAAAAACTTTTTTAAAAATAAGTTTTTAGTATTGTTTAATAAAATTAACTAAAAAGTAAATTAATTTAGGAAAAAAGCTTTTCTAAGAACAAGCTTATGGGTATTAAATTTTATTTGGTATAATTAGAAACATTTAGGACCTTGTTGTCTATTTGATGGTATAGTTAAGGACGTTTAAGACATTTCTTGTTATCACAATGTAACACGCTTTTATTAATAATAAAATTGGGACTTTGATGTAGACTGGAAGACTTAATAATTTAAGTGTAAAGTTTTAATGTTAAAAATATATAATCATGTACAATATGGAATTATTTTATCGCAGACGAAGAAGCCTAACTATCGTTAAAGGTTACAATGAACTTATAAAGTGTTATACTTCTTTACAGTGAATTTATCTTTTTACTTTTTAGTTAATTTTATTAAACAATAATAAAAGCTTATTTTGAAAAAGTTTTTTTTCTTTAATTTTATTATATGTATATAGATAGCGATTTCCAGGTCCTTACCTTAGACCCTTTCGAGGATATTCTGCTTGAAAATTTAAGTTTGTATGGGAGATGCCACGCCAATATTTCTGATAACCCCCCTTTTTATGTGTGAGAATTCTTTTGATATCATATAGATCTATACCAACTTTTAGGTCCCTACCTTGAACCATTTTACAGATATTCTGCTTGAAAATGTGTTTGTATGTGTGAGTATGCTTCCGATATCATAGAGATCTATACCATAGAGATCTATACCAACTTTCAAAACAATAACTTGAACCCTTTCACAGACATTCTGCTTGAAAATTTAGTTAGTATTAGAGGTGCCACGCCCTATTTCTGGTTACCCCCCTTTTTTATGTGTGTGAATGCTTTTAATATCATATAGATCTACACCATTTTTCAAGTCCCTACCTTTAAGCCCTTTCACAGATATTCTGCTTGAAAATTAAGTTAGTATTAGAGGTGTCACGCCCCATTTTCTGATAACCCCCCTTTTTATGTGTGAGAATTCTTTTGATATCATATAGGTCTATACCAATATTCAGGCCCCTACCTTAAACCCCTTTAGAAATATTCACCTTGAATAATTGAGATTGTATGGGAGGTAGCACGCCCCCTTTTTCGATAACCCCCCGTTTCATATATGCATAATATTTTTGCAAATGATTGATAGCAAGTGGAACAGTGGACAAATGGAGTGAAAAATACACACAACAGAAATCGGCAAAAATAATATATTGACTTTGAGTTAAAAATAAAACCTAATCCCGACGATGTATAGAATTATCCAATTGAATTTTTAAACTCAATTGATTTGATTGGCTTGCCACCACATCGCTTGCAATTGAAAGTCGGCGCAGTGATCATTATGTTGCGAAATATCAATCAGCCGAAACTTTGCAATGGGTCAAGATTAGCAGTGAAACTGACAATGAACAATTTAATTGAAGCCACAATTTTGAAAGGCAAATTTGTTTTGATTCCGCGTATCCCAATGATTCCAACAGATTTGCCTTTTGACTCTAAGCGAATTCAATTTCCCATTCGCCTTGCTTTTGCTATTACAATCAATAAGACTCAAGGTCAAACACTTCAATTGTGTGGAATTGACCTAACTTATCCACGCTTTGGACATGGACAACTGTATGTAGGATGTTCGTAACCATCGCTACTATATATTTAGACATCTCATGAAAATGAAACCAAAAATGTTGTGTATCAGAAGGCTTAAGAATAAGTTGTTAGTTTACAATAATTAGAATAAGTCACTAAAATAAATAAAATATTGTTATTAGAATAAGTCACAAAATGAATTAAATGATAAAACCAGAACAAAACAAAGAACATTTCTATTTTTCATGCACCCAGCGAAGCGAGTGAGGGTCCGCTAGTACTAACTAAATTTTCAAGCAGAATATCTGTGAAAGGGTTCAAGTTATTGTTCTGAAAGTTGGTATAGATCTCTATGATATCAAAAGCATTGTCACACACTAAAAGGGGGTTATCAGAAATATTGGCGTGGCACCTCTAATACTAACTAAGTTTTCGAGCAGAATATCTGTGAAAGGGTTCAAGTTATTGTTCTGAAAGTTGGTATAGATCTCTATGGTATAGATCTCTATGATATCGAAAGCATACTCACACATAAAAACACATTTTCAAGAAGAATATCTGTAAAATGGTTCAAGGTAGGGATCTGAAAGCTAGTATAGACCTATATGATATCAAAAGCATTCTGACACATAAAAAGGGGGTTATCAGAAATATTGGCGTGGCACCACTAATACTAACTAAATTTCCAACCAGAATAGCTGTGAAAGGGTTCAGTGTAGGGACCTAAAAGTTGGTATAGATCTATATGATATCAAAAGCATTCTCACACATTAAAAGGAGGTTATCAGAAAATGGGGCGTGCCACCTCTAATACTAACTAAATTTTCAAGCAAAATATCTGTGACATTTTTCAAGGTAGGGACCTGAAAAATGGTGTAGACCTATATGATATCAAAAGCATTTTCACACATAAAAAGGGGGGTAACCAGAAAGCAGAATATCTGTGAAAAGGTTTTAAGGTAAGACCTATATGATATCAAAATAATTCTCGCACATAAAAAGGGGGTTATCAGAAAAAGGGGGGCGTGGTACCACTAATACCAACTAAATTTTCAAGCAGAATATCTGTGACAGGGTTCAAGGTAGGGACCTGAAAGTTGATACAGACCTATCTGATACCAAAATCATTCTCACACATAAAAAGCGGGATTATCAGAAATAGGGGCGTGGCATCTCTCATACAAACTCAAATTTTCAAGCAGAATATCTGTGAAAAGGTTTTAAGGTAAGACCTATATAATATCAAAATCATTCTCGCACATAAAAAGGGGGTTATCAGAAAAAGGGGGGCGTGGTACCTCTAATACCAACTAAATTTTCAAGCAGAATATCTATGAAAGGGTTCTAGGTAGTGACCTGAAAGTTGGCATAGACATATATCATATCAAAACCATTCTCACTACTAAAAAGGGGAATTATCAGAAATAGGGGCGTGGCACCTCTAATACTAACTAAATTTTCAAGCAGAATATCTGCGAAAAGGTTTTAAGATAAGGCCTATATGATATCAAAATCATTCTCGCACATAAAAATGGGGTTATCAGAAAAAGGGGGCGTGGCACCTCTAATACCAACTAAATTTTCAAGCCGAATATCTGTGAAAGGGTTCTGGGTAGGGACCTGAAAGTTGGCATAGACATATATGATATCAAAACCATTCTCACTACTAAAAAGGGGAATTATCAGAAATAGGGGCGTGGCACCTCTAATACTAACTAAATTTTCAAGCAGAATATCTGCGAAAAGGTTTTAAGATAAGGCCTATATGATATCAAAATCATTCTCGCACATAAAAATGGGGTTATCAGAAAAAGGGGGCGTGGCACCTCTAATACCAACTAAATTTTCAAGCCGAATATCTGTGAAAGGGTTCTGGGTAGGGACCTGAAAGTTGGCATAGACATATATGATATCAAAACCATTCTCACTACTAAAAAGGGGAATTATCAGAAATAGGGGCGTGGCACCTCTAATACTAACTAAATTTTCAAGCAGAATATCTGCGAAAAGGTTTTAAGGTAAGACCTATATGATATCAAAATCATTCTCGCACATAAAAAGGGGGTTATCAGAAAAAGGGGGGCGTGGTACCACTAATACCAACTAAATTTTCAAGCAGAATATCTGTGACAGGGTTCAAGGTAGGGACCTGAAAGTTGATACAGACCTATCTGATACCAAAATCATTCTCACACATAAAAAGCGGGATTATCAGAAATAGGGGCGTGGCATCTCTCATACAAACTCAAATTTTCAAGCAGAATATCTGTGAAAAGGTTTTAAGGTAAGACCTATATGATATCAAAATCATTCTCGCACATAAAAAGGGGGTTATCAGAAAAAGGGGGGCGTGGTACCTCTAATACCAACTAAATTTTCAAGCCGAATATCTGTGAAAGGGTTCTGGGTAGGGACCTGAAAGTTGGCATAGACATATATGATATCAAAACCATTCTCACTACTAAAAAGGGGAATTATCAGAAATAGGGGCGTGGCACCTCTAATACTAACTAAATTTTCAAGCAGAATATCTGCGAAAAGGTTTTAAGATAAGACCTATATGATATCAAAATCATTCTCGCACATAAAAAGGGGGTTATCAGAAAAAGGGGGGCGTGGCACCTCTAATACCAACTAAATTTTCAAGCAGAATATCTGTGAAAGTACTCATCTAAAAGTTGGTATAGATCTCTATGATATCAAAAGCATTCTCACACATGAAAAGGAGGTTATCAGAAATAGGGGCGTGGCACCTCTAATACTAACTAAATTTTCAAGCAGAATATCTGTGAAAGGGCTTAAAGGCAGGGACTTGAAAAATGGTGTAGACCTATATGATGTCAAAAGCATTCACACACATAAAAAAGGGGGGTAACCAGAAATAGGGGCGTACAACCTCTAATACTAACTAAATTTTCAAGCAAAATATCTGTGAAAGGGTTCAAGTTATTGTTCTGAAAGTTGGTATAGATCTCTAGGTATAGATCTCTATGGTATAGATCTCTATGATATCAAAAGCATACTCACACATAAAAACACATTTTCAAGCAGAATATCTGTGAAATGGTTCAAGGTAGGGATGTGAAAGCTAGTATAGACCTATATGATATCAAAAGCATTCTGACACATAAAAAGGGGGTTATCAGAAATATTGGCGTGGCACCTCTAATACTAACTAAATTTGCAACCAGAATAGCTGTGAAAGGGTTCAAACTCTCTATGATATCAAAAGCATACTCACACATAAAAACACATTTTCAAGCAGAATATCTGTGAAATGGTTCAAGGTAGGGATCTGAAAGCTAGTATAGACCTATATGATATCAAAAGCATTCTGACACATAAAAAGGGGGTTATCAGAAATATTGGCGTGGCACCTCTAATCTATATATATAAAAATGGAGGGAAAAAATGTATAGTAACTCATCAATTGAGAACGGCTGGACCGATTTGACTAATTTTTTCTTAATTGTATTTGTTTGTGCCCCGAGAAGGTTCTTCAGAAAGAAAAAGTTAAAAGAGTTTCTGGAATCCTGAGATATTGACCAAAATGTGGACCAGGGGTGACCCCGAATGTATTTTAACAATATGCGTATCAAATTAAAGGTGTTGATGAGAGTTTTCACAAGGAACAGTTTTCAGGTTCATCTGCGAACCCGTTTTCAAGATATTGACCATTAGGTGGACCAAGGCTGACCCAAGAATAAGCTCATATAATATAGCTATCATATCAAAAGTGTTGATGACTGTGTCCGCTTAGAGTGAATTTTAGATTCATCTGAATTCAAGAAAAAAATTATTATACAAAAGCTTTTTCATAGAGCTGTTTGCCTTATCTATATATATAAAAATAAGTCCCCGTATATGTACGTCGCCGAACTACTCATAAACGCGTTGTGCGATTTCAACCAAACTTATACACTACGTAGGCAGTGGTCCATATATGGTTTATATGAAGTTTTAAGACCCTATGCAACCCGTTTTCCGAGTTATCGACCAAAATGTGGACCAGGGGTGACCCTAGAAGGTGTTTACACAATATGGGTATCGAATAAAAGGTGTTGATGAAGTGGTTCAAAGTCCCATATGGGACCCTGTTTCCGAGATATCGACAAAAATGTGGACCAGGCGTGACTCTAAAAAGTGTTTACACAATATGCGTACCAAATGAAAGGTGTTGATGAAGATTTTAACAGGAAGTGGTTCAAAGTCCCATAGCACCCGGTTTCCAAGATATTCACCAAAATGTGGACAAGGTGTGACTCTAAAAATTGTTTGCACAATATGGTACCAAATGAAAGGTGTTGATGAGGATTTTAATAGGAAGTGGTTCAAAGTCCAATATGGGACCCCGTTTCCTAGATATCGACCAAAATGTGTGACCCTAGAAAGGGTTTGGACAATATGGATTCCAAAAGAAAGGTGTTGACTAAGGTTTCAACAGGGAGTGGTTTGGTACGCTGACGGATGTCGTAGCGTATAAAATTATACTTTTATCATTTTGATAATATATCATTTTGACAAGAAAATTAAAAACTTTTTATTTATTGTAGCTTTTGTATCATAAACCTTGGTTAGTATTACCGCGAGGTAAGAAAGCTTTCACTACCCCTCTTCCTCTCAATCAAAATATTTTAACATTTGACAAATTTTTATTTCAAATTTGATTGGGGAAAAAACAATTATGTAAATCAAATGAGCATATTTTCGCTTTTGAATAATTTTTAATTTAAAAAAAAAGTTTATGTGCTGTGATTATATTACCATATTGGCTATTGAATAATTTGTTATAGAAAAAAATAGTTTATGTGCTGCGGATGTATTATTGGCTAATTAAATCATTTTATATAACCGTTATTTTTTAAAGAAATACAATGAATTGAGAAAATTAGTGGAGTGTTTTCATAGTTTTCACAGAGGCTCACAATGATCTTAGGTTCATAATGATCCTAGGTATACAATAACAAAAAAAAACAAAGGCAAAACAACGTTTGCCGGGCTCAGCTAGTACTAACTAAATTTGCAACCAGAATAGCTGTGAAAGGGTTCAAACTAGGGACCTGAAAGTTGGCATAGACATATGTATATGATATCAAAACCATTCTCACTCCTAAAAAGGGGTATTATCAGAAAATGGGGCGTGGCACCTCTAATACTATCTAAATTTTCAAGCAAAATATCTGTGAAATTTTTCAAGGTAGGGACCTGAAAAATGGTGTAGACCTATATGATATCAAAAGCATTTTCACACATAAAAAGGGGGGCAACCAGAAAGCAGAATATCTGTGAAAAGGTTTTAAGGTAAGATCTATATGATATCAAAATCATTCTCGCACATAAAAAGGGCGTTATCAGAAAAAGGGGGACGGGGTACCTCTAATACCAACTAAATTTTCAAGCAGAATATCTGTGAAAGGGTTCAAGGTAGGGACCTGAAAGTTGGCATAGACATATATGATATCAAAACCATTCTCACTCCTAAAAAGAGGAATTATACTAACTAAATTTTCAAGCAGAATATCTGTGAAAGGGTTCAAGTTATTGTTCTGAAAGTTGGTATAGATTTCTATGATATCAAAAGCATACTCACACATAAAAACACATTTTCAAGCAGAATATCTGTGAAATGGTTCAAGGTGGGGATCTGAAAGCTAGTATAGACCTATATGATATCAAAAGCATTCTGACACATAAAAATGGGGTTATCAGAAATATTGGCGTGGCACCTCTAATACTAACTAAATTTCCAACCAGAATAGCTGTGAAACGGTTCAGTGTAGGGACCTAAAAGTTGGTATAGATCTATATGATATCAAAAGCATTCTCACACATTAAAAGGGGGTTATCAGAAAATGGGGCGTGGCACCTCTAATACTAACTAAATTTTCAAGCAAAATATCTGTGAAATTTTTCAGGGTAGGGACCTGAAAAATGGTGTAGACCTATATGATATCAAAAGCATTTTCACACATAAAAAGGGGGTTACCAGAAATAATGGCGTGGCATCTCTCATACAAACTCAAATTTTCAAGCAGAATATCTGTGACAAGGTTTTAAGGTAAGACCTATATGATATCAAAATCATTCTCGCACATAAAAAGGGGGTTATCAGAAAAAGGGGGGCGTGGTACCTCTAATACCAACTAAATTTTCAAGCAGAATATCTGTGAAAGGGCTTAAAGGTAGGGACTTGAAAAATGGTGTAGACCTATATGATATCAAAAGCATTCACACACATAAAAAAGGGGGGTAACCAGAAATAGGGGCGTGGCATCTCTCATACAAACTCAAATTTTCAAGCAGAATATCTGTGAAAAGGTTTTAAGGTAAGACCTATATGATATCAAAATTATTCTCGCACATAAAAAGGGGGCTATCAGAAAAAAGGGATGCGTGGTACCTCTAATACCAACTAAATTTTCAAGCAGAATATCTGTGAAAGGGTTCAAGGTATTGATCTGAAAGTTGGTATAGACCTATATGATATCAAAAGCATTCTGACACATAAAAAGGGGGTTATCAGAAGTATTGGCGTGCCACCTCTAATACTAACTAAATTTTCAAGCAGAATATCTGCGAAAAGGTTTTAAGATAAGACCTATATGATATCAAAATCATTCTCGCACATAAAGAGGGGGTTATCAGAAAAAGGGGGGCGTGGTACCTCTAATACCAACTAAATTTTCAAGCCGAATATCTGTGAAAGGGTTCTGGGTAGGGACCTATAAGTTGGCATAGACATATATGATATCAAAACCATTCTCACTCCTAAAAAGGGGAATTATCAGAAATAGGGGCGTGGCACCTCTAATACTAACTAAATTTTCAAGCACAATATCTGTGAAAGGGTTCAAGTTATTGTTCTGAAAGTTGGTATAGATCTCTATGGTATAGATCTCTATGATATCGAAAGCATACCCACACTTAAAAACACATTTTCAAGCAGAATATCTGTGAAATGGTTCAAGGTAGGGATGTTAAAGCTAGTATAGACCTATATGATATCAAAAGCATTCTGACATATAAAAAGGGGGTTATCAGAAATATTGGCCTGGCACCTCTAATACTAACTAAATTTCCAACCAGAATAGCAGGGTTCAGTGTAGGGACCTAAAAGTTTGTATATATCTATATGATAACAAAAGCATTCTCACACATTAAAAGGGGGTCACCAGAAATAGGGGCGTGGCATCTCTCATACAAACTCAAATTTTCAAGCAGAATATTTGTGAAAAGGTTTTAAGGTAAGACCTATATGATATCAAAATCATTCTCGCACATAAAAAGGGGGTTATCAGAAAAAGGGGGGCGTGGTACCTGTAATACTAACTAAATTTTCAAGCAAAATATCTGTGAAATTTTTCAAGGTAGGGACCTGAAAAATGGTGTAGACCTATATCATATCAAAAGCATTTTCACACATAAAAAGGGGGTTATCAGAAATAGGGGCGTGGCACCTCTAATACTAACTAAATTTTCAAGCAGAATATCTGTGAAAGGGTTCAAGGTATTGATCTGAAAGTTGGTATAGACCTATATGATATCAAAAGCATTCTCACACACAAAAAGGGGGTTATCAGAAATAGGGGCGTGGCACCTCTAATACAAACTCAAATTTTCAAGCAGAACATCTGTGAAAAGGTTTTAAGGTAAGATTTATATGATATCAAAATCATTATCGCACATAAAAAGGGGGTTATCAGAAAAAGGGGGGCGTGGTACCTCTAATACCAACTAAATTTTCAAGCCGAATATCTGTGAAAGGGTTCTGGGTAGGGACCTATAAGTTGGCATAGACATATATGATATCAAAACCATTCTCACTCCTAAAAAGGGGAATTATCAGAAATAGGGGCGTGGCACCTCTAATACTAACTAAATTTTCAAGCACAATATCTGTGAAAGGGTTCAAGTTATTGTTCTGAAAGTTGGTATAGATCTCTATGGTATAGATCTCTATGATATCGAAAGCATACCCACACATAAAAACACATTTTCAAGCAGAATATCTGTGAAATGGTTCAAGGTAGGGATGTTAAAGCTAGTATAGACCTATATGATATCAAAAGCATTCTGACATATAAAAAGGGGGTTATCAGAAATATTGGCCTGGCACCTCTAATACTAACTAAATTTCCAACCAGAATAGCTGTGAAAGGGTTCAGTGTAGGGACCTAAAAGTTGGTATATATCTATATGATAACAAAAGCATTCTCACACATTAAAAGGGGGTCACCAGAAATAGGGGCGTGGCATCTCTCATACAAACTCAAATTTTCAAGCAGAATATTTGTGAAAAGGTTTTAAGGTAAGACCTATATGATATCAAAATCATTCTCGCACATAAAAAGGGGGTTATCAGAAAAAGGGGGGCGTCGTACCTGTAATACTAACTAAATTTTCAAGCAAAATATCTGTGAAATTTTTCAAGGTAGGGACCTGAAAAATGGTGTAGACCTATATGATATCAAAAGCATTTTCACACATAAAAAGGGGGTTATCAGAAATAGGGGCGTGGCACCTCTAATACTAACTAAATTTTCAAGCAGAATATCTGTGAAAGGGTTCAAGGTATTGATCTGAAAGTTGGTACAGACCTATCTGATATCAAAAGCATTCTCACACACAAAAAGGGGGTTATCAGAAATAGGGGCGTGGCACCTCTAATACTAAGTAAATTTTCAACCAGAATATCTGTGAAAGGGCTTAAAGGTAGGGACTTGAAAAATGGTGTAGACCTATATGATATCAAAAGCATTCACACACATAAAAAAGGGGGTCACCAGAAATAGGGGCGTGGCATCTCTCATACAAACTCAAATTTTCAAGCAGAATATTTTTGAAAAGGTTTTAAGGTAAGACCTATATGATATCAAAATCATTCTCGCACATAAAAAGGGGGTTATCAGAAAAAGGGGGGCGTGGTACCTCTAATACCAACTAAATTTTCAAGCAGAATATCTGTGAAAGGGCTTAAAGGTAGGGACTTGAAAAATGGTGTAGACCTATATGATATCAAAAGCATTCACACACATAAAAAAGGGGGTCACCAGAAATAGGGGCGTGGCATCACTCATACAAACTCAAATTTTCAAGCAGAATATTTGTGAAAAGGTTTTAAGGTAAGACCTATATGATATCAAAATCATTCTCGTACATAAAAAGGGGGTTATCAGAAAAAGGGGGGCGTGGTACCTCTAATACCAACTAAATTTTCAAGCAGAATATCTGTGAAAGGGTTCAAGGTAGGGACCTGAAAGTTGGTACAGACCTATCTGATATCAAAAGCATTCTCACACACAAAAAGGGGGTTATCAGAAATAGGGGCGTGGCACCTCTAATACTAACTAAATTTTCAAGCAGAATATCTGCGAAAGGGTTCAAGGTATTGATCTGAAAGTTGGTATAGACCTATATGATATCAAAAGCATTCTCACACACAAAAAGGGGGTTATCAGAAATAGGGGCGTGGCACCTCTAATACTAACTAAATTTTCAAGCAGAATATCTGTGAAAGGGTTCAAGGTATTGATCTGAAAGTTGGTATAGACCTATCTGATATCAAAAGCATTCTCACACACAAAAAGGGGGTTATCAGAAATAGGGGCGTGGCACCTCTAATACCAACTAAATTTTCAAGCAGAATATCTGTGAAAGGGCTTAAAGGTAGGGACTTGAAAAATGGTGTAGACCTATATGATATCAAAAGCATTCACACACATAAAAAAGGGGGTCACCAGAAATAGGGGCGTGGCATCACTCATACAAACTCAAATTTTCAAGCAGAATATTTGTGAAAAGGTTTTAAGGTAAGACCTATATGATATCAAAATCATTCTCGTACATAAAAAGGGGGTTATCAGAAAAAGGGGGGCGTGGTACCTCTAATACCAACTAAATTTTCAAGCAGAATATCTGTGAAAGGGTTCAAGGTAGGGACCTGAAAGTTGGTACAGACCTATCTGATATCAAAAGCATTCTCACACACAAAAAGGGGGTTATCAGAAATAGGGGCGTGGCACCTCTAATACTAACTAAATTTTCAAGCAGAATATCTGTGAAAGGGTTCAAGGTATTGATCTGAAAGTTGGTATAGACCTATATGATATCAAAAGCATTCTCACACACAAAAAGGGGGTTATCAGAAATAGGGGCGTGGCACCTCTAATACTAACTAAATTTTCAAGCAGAATATCTGTGAAAGGGTTCAAGGTATTGATCTGAAAGTTGGTATAGACCTATCTGATATCAAAAGCATTCTCACACACAAAAAGGGGGTTATCAGAAATAGGGGCGTGGCACCTCTAATACTAACTAAATTTTCAAGCAGAATATCTGTGAAAGGGTTCAAAGTAAGACCTGAAAATGGGTTATGAAATGACCTATATGATATCAAAAGCATTTACTCACATAAAAAGGGGGGTTATCAGAAATAGCGGCGTGGCCCTGCCATACGAACTTAACTTTTCAACTTGAATATCTGTGAAACGGTTCAAGGTAGGGACCTGAAAGTTGGCATAGACATATATGATATCAAAACCATTCTCACTCCTAAAAAGGGGAATTATCAGAAATAGGGGCGTGGCACCTCTAATACTAATTAAATTTTCAAGCAGAATATTCGTGAAAAGGTTTTAAGGTAAGACCTATATGATATCAAAATCATTCTCACACACAAAAAGGGGGTTATCAGAAATAGGGGCGTGGCACCTAATACTAACTAAATTTTCAAGCAGAATATCTGTGAAAGGGTTCAAAGTAAGTCCTGAAAATGGGTTATGAAATGACCTATATGATATCAAAAGCATTTACTCACATAAAAAGGGGGGTTATCAGAAATAGCGGCGTGGCCCTGCCATACGAACTTAACTTTTCAACTAGAATATCTGTGAAAGGGTTCAAGGTAGGGACCTGAAAGTTGGTATAGACATATATGATATCAAAACCATTCTCACTCTTAAAATAGGGAATTATCAGAAATAGGAGCGTGACACCGTTAATACATACTAACTAAATTTTCAAGCAGAATATCTGTGAAATGGTTCCACGTAGGGATCTGAAAGCTAGTATAGACCTATATGATATCAGAAGCATTCTGACACATAAAAAGGGGGTTATCAGAAATATTGGCGTGGCACCTCTAATACTAACTAAATTTTCAAGCAGAATATCTGTGAAAGGGTTCAAGGTAGGGACCTGAAAGTTGGTACAGACCTATCTGATATCAAAAGCATTCTCACACACAAAAAGGGGGTTATCAGAAATAGGGGTGTGGCACCTCTAATACTAACTAAATTTTCAGGCAGAATATCTGTGAAAGGGTTTAAAGGTAGGGACTTGAAAAATGGTGTAGACCTATATGATATCAAAAGCATTCACACATAAATAAGGGGGTAACCAGAAATAGAGGCGTGGCACCTCTAATACTAACTAAATTTTTAAGCAGAATATATGTGAAAGGGTTCAAGTTATTGTTCTGAAAGTTGGTATAGATCTCTAGGTATAGATCTCTATGGTATAGATCTCTATGATATCAAAAGCATTGTCACACACTAAAAGGGGGGGTATCCGAAATAGGGGCGTGGCACCTCTAATACTAACTAAATTTTCAAGCAGAATATCTGTGAAAGGGTTCAAGTTATTGTTCTGAAAGTTGGTATAGATCTCTATGATATCAAAATCATACTCACACTTAAAAAGGGGGGTTATCAGAAATAGGGGCTGGGTCCTGCCATACGAACTTCAATTTTCAACTAGAATATCTGTGAAAAGGTTTCAAGGTAAGACCTTTATTATATCAAAAGCATTCTGACACATAAAAAGGGGGTTATCAGAAATATTGGCGTGGCACCTCTAATACTAACTAAATTTTCAAGCAGAATATCTGCGAAAAGGTTTTAAGATAAGACCTATATGATATCAAAATCATTCTCGCACATAAAAAGGGGGTTATCAGAAAAAGGGGGGCGTGGAACCTCTAATACTAGCTAAATTTCCAACCAGAATAGCTGTGAAAGTGTTCAAGTTATTGTTCTCAAAGTTGGTATAGATCTCTATGATATCGAAAGCATACTCACACATAAAAACACATTTTCAAGCAGAATATCTGTGAAATGGTTCGAGGTAGGGATCTGAAAGCTAGTATAGACCTATATGATATCAAAAGCATTCTGACACATAAAAAGGGGGTTATCAGAAATATTGACGTGGCACCTCTAATACTAACTAAATTTCCAACCAGAATAGCTGTGAAAGGGTTCAATGTAGGGACCTAAATGTTGGTATAGATCTATATGATATCAAAAGCATTCTCACACATTAAAAGGGGGTTATCAGAAAATGGGGCGTGGCACCTGTAATACTAACTAAATTTTCAAGCAAAATATCTGTGAAATTTTTCAAGGTAGGTACCTGAAAAATGGTGCAGACCTATATGATATCAAAAGCATTTTCACACATAAAAAGGGGGTTACCAGAAATAATGGCGTGGCATCTCTCATACAAACTCAAATTTTCAAGCAGAATATCTGTGAAAAGGTTTTAAGGTAAGATTTATATGATATCAAAATCATTCTCGCACTAAAAAGGGGGGCGTTGCACCTCTAATACTAACTAAATTTTCAAGCCGAATATCTGTGAAAGGGTTCTGGGTAGGGACCTGAAAGTTGGCATAGACATATATGATATCAAAACCATTCTCACTCCTAGAAAGGGGAATTATCAGAAATAGGGGCGTGACACCGTTAATACATACTAACTAAATTTTCAAGCAGAATATCTGTGAAAGGGTTTAAAGGTAGGGACTTGAAAAATGGTGTAGACCTATATGATATCAAAAGCATTCACACACATAAATAAGGGGGTAACCAGAAATAGGGGCGTGGCACCTCTAATACTAACTAAATTTTCAAGCAGAATATCTGTGAAAGGGTTCAAAGTAAGACCTGAAAATGGGTTATGAAATGACCTATATGATATCAAAAGCATTTACTCACATAAAAAGGGGGGTTATCAGAAATAGCGGCGTGGCCCTGCCATACGAACTTAACTTTTCAACTAGAATATCTGTGAAAGGGTTCAAAGGTAGGGACCTGAAAGTTGGCATAGACATATATGATATCAAAACCATTCTCACTCTTAAAAAGGGGAATTATCAGAAATAGGGGCGTGGCACCTCTAATACTAACTAAATTTTCAAGCAGAATATCTGCGAAAAGGTTTTAAGATAAGACCTATATGATATCAAAATCATTCTCGCACATAAAAAGGGGGTTATCAGAAAAAGGGGGGCGTTGCACCTCTAATACTAACTAAATTTTCAAGCCGAATATCTGTGAAAGGGTTCTGGGTAGGGACCTGAAAGTTGGCATAGACATATATGATATCAAAACCATTCTCACTCCTAAAAAGGGGAATTATCAGAAATAGGGGTGTGACACCGTTAATACATACTAACTAAATTTTCAAGCAGAATATCTGTGAAAGGGTTTAAAGGTAGGGACTTGAAAAATGGTGTAGACCTATATGATATCAAAAGCATTCACACACATAAATAAGGGGGTAACCAGAAGTAGGGGCGTGGCACCTCTAATACTAACTAAATTTTCAAGCAGAATATCTGTGAAAGGGTTCAAGTTATTGTTCTGAAAGTTGGTATAGATCTCTAGGTATAGATCTCTATGGTATAGATCTCTATGATATCAAAAGCATTGTCACACACTAAAAGGGGGGGTATCCGAAATAGGGGCGTGGCACCTCTAATACTAACTAAATTTTCAAGCAGAATATCTGTGAAAGGGTTCAAGTTATTGTTCTGAAAGTTGGTATAGATCTCTATGGTATAGATCTCTATGATATCAAAAGCATACTCACACATAAAAAGGGGGGTTATCAGAAATAGGGGCTGGGTACTGCCATACGAACTTCAATTTTCAACTAGAATATCTGTGAAAAGGTTTCAAGGTAAGACCTTTATTATATCAAAAGCATTCTCACACATTAAAAGGGGGTTATCAGAAAAAGGGGGGCGTGGCACCTCTAATACTAACTAAATTTTCAAGCAGAATATCTGTGAAAGGGTTCAAGGTAGGGACCTGAAAGTTGGTACAGACCTATCTGATATCAAAAGCATTCTCACACACAAAAAGGGGAATTATCAGAAATAGGGGTGTGGCACCTCTAATACTAACTAAATTTTCAGGCAGAATATCTGTGAAAGGGTTTAAAGGTAGGGACTTGAAAAATGGTGTAGACCTATATGATATCAAAAGCATTCACACATAAATAAGGGGGTAACCAGAAATAGAGGCGTGGCACCTCTAATACTAACTAAATTTTTAAGCAGAATATATGTGAAAGGGTTCAAGTTATTGTTCTGAAAGTTGGTATAGATCTCTAGGTATAGATCTCTATGGTATAGATCTCTATGATATCAAAAGCATTGTCACACACTAAAAGGGGGGGGGTATCCGAAATAGGGGCGTGGCACCTCTAATATTAACTAAATTTTCAAGCAGAATATCTGTGAAAGGGTTCAAGTTATTGTTCTGAAAGTTGGTATAGATCTCTATGGTATAGATCTCTATGATATCAAAAGCATACTCACACATAAAAAGGGGGGTTATCAGAAATAGGGGCTGGGTACTGCCATACGAACTTCAATTTTCAACTAGAATATCTGTGAAAAGGTTTCAAGGTAAGACCTTTATTATATCAAAAGCATTCTCACACATTAAAAGGGGGTTATCAGAAAATGGGGCATGGCACCTCTAATACCAACCAAATTTTCAAGCAGAATATCTGTGAAATGGTTTCACGTAGGGATCTGAAAGCTAGTATAGACCTATATGATATCAGAAGCATTCTGACACATAAAAAGGGGGTTATCAGAAATATTGGCGTGGCACCTCTAATACTAACTAAATTTTCAAGCAGAATATCTGCGAAAAGGTTTTAGGATAAAACCTATATGATATCAAAATCATTCTCGCACATAAAAAGGGGGTTATCAGAAATAGGGGCGTGGCACCTCTAGGTAGGTAGGTAGAATGGCTGCGACTCAGGTCGCCCAAGTAGCTTTTAGAAGCCGTTTTGATGCCATAAAAACTTGTTTAACCTACTTATATAGTAGTGATATTTATTACAGCCAACCAGAGTTGTTTATAAATTCGAGGATATTTGGAATCCCTATCTCGGATATACAATCCAAGTTTCCCAAGAAGGGGCTCCCAAAGGATTTCATTCGCCTACCGGCTAGAGCCGGGCAACCACACAGCAGATGCTCAACGGTCTGCATGCTGCCGGCCTGCAAGATCGCAAGAACTTCAGCTTGGAACACACTGCAATGTGATGGAAGTCTGAATGATACGGCAATGTCTAGGGACTCCGAGAAGACGCCGGCCCCCACCCCTGAATCCATCTTGGACCCGTCGGTGTAGATTTGGATACCGCTGTCAACTCCGACCCTGCCCCTTTTCCAGTCATTTCTGCTTGGAATTGAAGTAATAGTACTGCTCTCAAACTCCAGTTTGTGAGGATAAAAGTCGGTTCTGGTATTTATAGTGCCAGCTGGAAGATGGTTAAGAATGCTACTGTGGTCCTGCTGAGTATCCCTCCAGCACCCGGACTCCCTGAGTCTGAGTGCGGTTTGCGCCGATGTACTCAGTATGTGCAAGTCTATTGGAAGAAGGTTTAGAATCGGATCCAAGGCCGCAGTGGGACAAGTGCGCAAGGCCCCGGTGGCACCAACACATGCCGCCCGCTGGACCTTTTGTAGGCTGATGAGGTTGTAGTTCTTCCGGAGAGCTTCCCACCATACTACAGATCCATAGGTCAGCACAGGCCGCACCACCGCCTCGTACAACCAAAGCACCATCTTTGGCCTTAGACCCCATTTTTTACCAAACATTGATTTGCAGGCGTAAAAAGCGACACAGGCCTTCCGCACCCGCTCCTCAATACACGCTTTCCAGTTTAGCTTACAGTCAATTATGAGCCCCAGATATTTAGTGCTAGTAGATAGGGATAGCCGCTGGCCATTTAATTTCGGTAGTTCGAAAGTAGGCGGCTTGTACTTCCTCGTAAATAGTAGTAAATCCGTCTTCTCCGGATTTAGCCTGAGGCCACAATCATGTGCCCACCTACTTAGTCTTGTGTGCCTCTGCATATCTGCTTCCTAACTTTTGCTCCCCCCAGCTCGGCTGATATTTCGCGATTAAGGAGTAGGGACGTGATCCAGTTCCTTATTGGCTCTTCCACCCCTACCCTTACGAGTGCTTCCGATATCGCGTCGGCTCACACGTTGTTGAAAGCGCCTTCCACATCAACGAACGCAGCTAGAGTAAATTCTTTGAACAAAAGTGACTTCTCGACAGTCCGCACCACCTCGTGTAGTGCGGTCTCCGTGGATTTCACCCTTAGATACGCGTGCTGCGCTTCCGAAAAGGGGGTGTCCTGAAGAAGTCCCCGTATGTGGATATCTAATAGTATCTCGAAAGTTTTTAACACAAAGGATGTAAGGCTTATCAGCCGAAAGTAATTGGCCACCTCATGCCCTCTTCTGCCAGATTTGGGAATGAAAACCACCCTTGTTTCTTTCCACGTGGACGGGATGTGATTATGGATAATGCATGCTGCGAAGATCTCCTTCAGTTCCTTAACCAAAGATGCCTGAGTCTTCTGCAGCATAATGGGAAGTATGCCATCTACTCCCGCTGATTTATAGGGTGAGAAGCTGTTAATTGCCCAGGCAATTTTGTCTTCTCCTAAAATTTTGTCTATCAAGGAGGTCGGCGCCTCCAGTTGCGCCACCCCTCCTCTCCGCTCCAGTTCCCCAGAAGTATCCGAAAAGTGAGCTCCTATTAGAATGTCAAGGGTTTCCGCTGATGATCCTGCCCATGTCCCATCAGCGCGTTTAACGAACATCTTGTTCGTGTGGCTCCTGGCGAGGATCTTCCCAAGCCTTGCTGAGTCCTTCGTGGACTCGATTGACTCGCAGTGTTCCTGCCAGGATCTCGTTTTCGCTGTTCTTACTGCTTTCTTGTACTCTCTCAAGAAGATCTTATACTCCTAGAAGTTCTTCCTTGAGTAGCAGTCATTAAAGACCCTCCTGAGATTCGACCTTAGGTCGCCAAGGTTCTCATCCCACCATGGTGGAAAAGTCTTTTTGCTTCTTGATATTGGACAGGCAACTTTGTAGGCTACCCGAAAGCTTTTCTCTAGAGATCTAACTCGATCGTCCAGGCAGTTACTAGATTGTATGGATTTTTTATTCCTACTGAGCCTATTACTGACTATCTTGTCGAACAGACCCTACGAAGTTCGCTTCGGGTTCCTATAGGGTTTTCTTTCTCCCTCTCCCATTCTACACCAAAGAGGATTATCTTATGATCAGACAGAGATAGACGCTTGGACACCTCACAATTCCTTACTATAAGTTCCTGGGAGTCAGATTTCATGGTAATGTCTAGGACTTCTTCCCACCCTGCGAATTTCTCTGAACTTGGAAAAGCAAAGGTAGGAGAGCTGCCCGTGTTACATATACATAGGTTATTAGATAGTAAGAAATCAAAAAGAGACTCACCACGTTCGTTAGTTTCGCTACTGCCCCACATCGTGTGCCTGGCGTTGGCGTCACAGTCCAAAAGAGTTGCCTCCTTATTTTTGTCATTCTCATTGATCAACAGCTGTACTTCCGCTGGAGGTGCCGGTCGATCGTGAGCCATATACGCAGAGGCGATCGTTAGACTACGTCCGCCTCCTGACTCGATCCTGACCGCCGTTAGATGAAAAGTGCTGAAATTAGGTAAGAAGAAAGCATTAGTAGTATCCCTAACTAGGATGCAAGCTCTCGGTTTACCTTCTCCAAGTGTGAAGAACAGATTGTAGTCCCTGGCGTTGAGGCCCCTGATCTTGGAGCGCCACACCCAGGGTTCCTGCACCAAGCAGATGTCGATGTCCTCCTCCCTGAGGAGGACTTGAAGATTGTCCGAGGCGATCTTGGAGTGCTGCAGGTTAATTTGTGCCACCCTAATCATCGGACTTGGGAGGCACACCTGCAGTTGGATGTTGACGGAGCCCCATCAGCCGGCCCTGCCAACCGAAGCTCCTGGGGGAGCGTTGGCGTCACAGTCCAAAAGAGTTGCCTCCTTATTTTTGTCATTCTCATTGATCAACAGCTGTACTTCCGCTGGAGGTGCCGGTCGATCGTGAGCCATATACGCAGAGGCGATCGTTAGACTACGTCCGCCTCCTGACTCGATCCTGACCGCCGTTAGATCAAAAGTGCTGAAATTAGGTAAGAAGAAAGCAATAGTAGTATCCCTAACTAGGATGCAAGCTCTCGGTTTACCTTCTCCAAGTGTGAAGAACTGATTGTAGTCCCTGGCGTTGAGGCCCCTGACCTTGGAGCGCCACACCCAGGGTTCCTGCACCAAGCAGATGTCGATGTCCTCCTCCCTGAGGAGGACTTGAAGATTGTCCGAGGCGATCTTGGAGTGCTGCAGGTTAATTTGTGCCACCCTAATCATCGGACTTGGGAGGCACACCTGCAGCTTTGTTGGATGTTGACGGAGCCCCATCAGCCGGCCCTGCCAACCGAAGCTCCCCCAGGAGCTTGTTGGCATCGTCAACCTCCTCCAGGTTGTTGTCAGGCACTACCGCTGCTGGGAAATTCTTTAGTTTGGCGTTCCTGACGCCGAACTTTAATTTGTTTACCCTCTCCTCGAGTGCCCCCAGGGACTCATTGGAGATCAGCAGTAGCGATGGCTGGCTGTTCTTTTGCTGCTCCTCTATTTTTAAGACCACCCAGTCATCCATCGGGACACCTGGGTTTTGCATTCAGAGGCACTGGATTACCTTCCCTTCATCCAGCTTCATCTTGGGCAACCAGATGCGTTGCCCGGGGTCTCCTGGGAATCTCCGAAGCCAGGATGATCTTAAGCTTAAGACCATCCGATGCGTAGCAACGCACCTCTCCAAGAATTCCCTTGAGAAGCCATCCGCGCATTTGATAACCCGACAGCCTCGGCAAATCTCCTCGCAGTTGAAGACGGGCAGTGGGGTTTGGTTCTCCATGAGGTGTTCGACGACCATCTCGGACAGACGTCCCTCAATGGTGCTCCAAGCCGCCAGTACTTGCCTCCCACTAGTTCCCGCAGCATCGACCAGTGCAACCTGGAGGTGATCTCTGACCACCTCGCTGTAGGTATTCCTGGCCGCTGCTGCAGCACTGGTGGAAGGGCCCTCGTGCTGCTGGCCGAATTTGCCCTTCTTGACATCGCGCTCGTTCACCTCGTGTGATCTATTGCGCTTTGCCGATTGTCTTGGTTTGGATGGTTGTTGGTGTGATGGGGCTGCTGGCTTATTGGTATGGCTGCTCTCGTAGTCCCTGACTACTGCCTCGCACCATACCCTGTCCTCTGCGTCTCGCGCGTGGACCTCGCCAGCCTCTTCATTCCGCCTGATCTTCTTCAGAATGAAGACTGCCCTGTGGTACTTGGCTTTCTCCAACGTACCAGACGATATCTTGGATTTTCTGGAAGCCACTATGGCTGGTGAACTTCCATTTCCCTTATGTGAGCTAGGAGGGAGGGTACTATGGCTGGTACCCTTGCCCCCCCCTTCCACGGTTATCTTTTGGCTTGGGATGACTGGGGTACTATGGCTGGTACCCCTGTCCTCCCTTGTGCTGACGCTCCCCTGGCTACTAGCCAGGAGTTCGTCCTCCGAAAGCGTTCCCAGAACGCTCTCCTCTTCCTCACCTCTCTTTACATCAGTTTTAAATTTATTGTCCATAAGGTTCCCACGAGTTTAGCTGGAAAGATTTCGTCCGCCCCGGCAGAGCCAGTATACCGGGGTAAGGCACTTATACAACCGACCTTGCCCGGGCGTCGGAGGGGACCGTAAGCGATCAGCTATGCAATAGCCACCCGCTGATCATTCAGCCCTCGGCACGGGTACCTCAACACCTTGGCTTAGGGTGGTGTTGGTACGGCTATCTCCACTTCCCCCGCAACAGCGAGAGCGGTGAACTCTCAGAGAACACCAACCCGAAGCTGTGGGAGGAGTGAAGCCTTCCTCTTAGTTCGTCTCGTATTGGAATCCCTACAAGAGGGACACCAATACGACACTTAAGCCCCTTCGCCACGACACGGCGACCAACTTGAAGAGGCGTGGCACCTCTAATACTAACTAAATTTTCAAACAGAATATCTGTGAAAGGGGTTCAAGTTATTGTTCTCAAAGTTGGTATAGATCTCTATGGTATAGATCTCTATGATATCGAAAGCATACTCACACATAAAAACACATTTTCAAGCAGAATATCTGTGAAATGGTTCAAGGTAGGGATCTGAAAGCTAGTATAGACCTATATGATATCAAAAGCATTCTGACACATAAAAAGGGGGTTATCAGAAATACTGGCGTGGCACCTCTAATACCAACTAAATTTTCAAGCAGAATATCTGTGAAAGGGTTCAAGGTAGGGACCTGAAAGTTGGTACAGACCTATCTGATATCAAAAGCATTCTCACACACAAAAAGGGGGTTATCAGAAATAGGGGCGTGGCACCTCTAATACTAACTAAATTTTCAAGCAGAATATCTGTGAAAGGGTTCTGGGTAGGGACCTGAAAGTTGGCATAGACATATATGATATCAAAACTATTCTCACTCCTAAAAAGGGGAATTATCAGAAATAGGGGCGTGACACCTCTAATAAATACTAACTAAATTTTCAAGCAGAATATCTGTGAAAGGGTTTAAAGGTAGGGACTTGAAAAGTGGTGTAGACCTATATTATATCAAAAGCATTCACACACATAAATTTTCAAGCAGAATATCTGTGAAAGGGTTCAAGTTATTGTTCTGAAAGTTGGTATAGATCTCTATGGTATAGATCTCTATGATATCAATAGCATACTCACACATAAAAAGGGGGTTTAGCAGAAATAGGGGCTGGGTACTGCCATACGAACTTCAATTTTCAACTAGAATATCTGTGAAAAGGTTTCAAGGTAAGACCTTTATTATATCAAAAGCATTCTCACACATTAAAAGGGGGTTATCAGAAAATAGGGCATGGCACCTCTAATACCAACCAAATTTTCAAGCAGAATATCTGTTAAATGGTTCCACGTAGGGATCTGAAAGCTAGTATAGACCTATATGATATCAGAAGCATTCTGACACATAAAAAGGGGGTTATCAGAAATATTGGCGTGGCACCTCTAATACTAACTAAATTTCCAACCAGAATAGCTGTGAAAGGGTTCAGTGTAGGGACCTAAAAGTTGGTATAGATCTATATGATATCAAAAGCATTCTCACACATTAAAAGGGGGTTATCAGAAAAAGGGGGGCGTAGTACCTCTAATACCAACTAAATTTTCAAGCAGCATATCTGTGAAAGGGTTCAAGGTAGGGACCTGAAAGTTGGTACAGACCTATCTGATACCAAAATCATTTTCACACATAAAAAGCGGGATTATCAGAAATAGGGCGTGGCACCTCCCATACAAACATAAATTTTCAAGCAGAATAGCTGTGAAAGGGTTCAGGGTAGGGGCCTAAAAGTTGGTATAGATCTCTATGATATCAATAAAGTTGGCATAGACATATATGATATCAAAACCATTCTCACTCCTAAAAAGGGGAATTATCAGAAATAGGGGCGTGGCACCTCTAATACTAACTAAATTTTCAAGCAGAATATCTGCGAAAAGGTTTTAAGATAAGACCTATATGATATCAAAATCATTCTCGCACATAAAAAGGGGGTTATCACGCAGAATATCTGCGAAAAGGTTTTAAGATAAGACCTATATGATATCAAAATCATTCTCGCACATAAAAAGGGGGTTATCAGAAAAAGGGGGGCGTGACACTAAAGTGTCAGTAAATAAGAATTACCTGCAAATACACACATATTTATATTTTTACATATTACATATTTATACTTTCGTTTATTTGAAATTTTTCTCTTTCCGTGTAAAATTTGAGCTTAACTTTTAAACCATTCATTGGTTTACACAATTTTTAAAAATGTTTGGTAATAAATTCCAAACCCTTCAATTACCTACAAAAATTCTCACTTTTTTCGGTTTAGATTTAAAACTTAACTGGGATAAACAAAAATACAACAAAAGTCGTATACACAGCGAATATGTGTACTTTTCGCACAAAATTCATGAGTGCGCCCTAGCTTAGTAGGTAGAGCATTGCGCACTGATTTGGCGCACGTCGGTTCGAGTCCTAACATTTTTTAAAAATTGTTAACACCATTTTCGGTTTAAAATTTAAATAATTTTTATTACGCGCATTTCTATGACAACCGGCGTAAATTTAATTCTAAACCAAATTTGGTGTGGTCACACACCTAGACCAGATGTCCAGTAAAATTAACTTCCTTAGACTAATTTCATTATTTTACAGTAACAGTATGTGTAAATACACAATAAAAATACTTCAATTCAAAGTTAAGAACTTTGTGTGAAAATTCAAGAATCAAAATTTCTAACTTTCTAGTAGACTTTTTTTTTGATTTTTTTCGATTATGCAGTTTTGTAACCTGTTCAAATGTAGTGAACAAAGATACTTGGTCGGCTATAAAAAAAAGTGGCAAAAATTTAGTAATTCTTCTAGCGGCTTAAGATTGGTGTCAGCATCTCTTCTACTTTTCTACTTCTAATTTCTTGAAAGTTTGTACAAAAAAGGGACCTGCGCAAATCTGGCTTTGGCAAGAAATAAATAGTTGTCGCTTTATTTCTTGAAGAAAAACTGAAGTTGCGGAAAAATAAATACAAAAAATATACTAAAATAACATTGAAATTCATATAAAAAGCGGCAAATTTCAATTATTCAACATGCAAAACGGAACGTCAAAATTTCTTTTCTATTCATGACAATTTCATGGTCAAGAAATAAATGAAAATATTTCTTGAACATTTTCTTTTCAACAGCATACCGGGCGTTTACTGTTAAACTTTTTCAATCATTTTTTGACAAATTAGCGTCACTTTTTATTATCACCTGAGAAGTATAAGTACAATCTAATTGTTACTTTCTCTGATAATTCAATAATTTTTTTGGTTAAGCTTAGGGCAACCGTCACTTCAATAACGAGAGGCACTCATTTTTACGATTCTCGCCCGCTGTATTCATAACTCGAAAAGCAGTTAATTTGAATTTCAACAAACTTGAGTTCGAATCACTCTTGCTGTAGTTAACATGCTATGTAGTTGAGATGTTGAGCAGACCATACTTTCCTAAAGGTTTTCGATGCGCTGAATTCAAATCTGGACGCAGAATTGCTCTATCACGTCAGGATTTTGAGAAATCTTAACCTAAAAGTGCAAAAAACACCGTTTTTGCCTATTTTTGAGGTTATATACATATATACGACAGATTTTTTTTTTAAAGCAAACATTGCATCTTAAAGAAGAAGTCTTCCTCTTACGAATGGCGTTGAGGTTGCTTAAATATCTTGTTTTTTTCGCTAAGATAGAGCAATTTAAAGTTTATGTCGTATTATCGTATATGTTCTATTGCATCATACCTACGTTAACTCAGTGGTTTTTCAGCTATAGGAAAATTAGCTGCAAACTCAGCGCCATTCGTAAGAGGAAGACTTCTTCCTTAAGATGCAATGTTTGCTTTTTTAAAAAAAAATCTGTCGTATATATATAACCTCAAAAATAGGCAAAAACGGTATTTTTTGCACTTTTAAGTTAGGATATCTCAAAATCCTGACGTGATAGAGCAATGTTGCGTCCAGATTTGAATTCAGAACATCGAAAACCTTCAGGAAAGTATGGTCTGGTTTATGTCAAAAATGTTGGTCTCATTTTGTCGGCCTGTGTAATTGATTAGCGACTACCAATAAATTCTCTCAGTGTGAAATGTTATTCAATTTTATTCTTTCGCATTTTCTTAACAGGGGTTTTAAAAGTGAATACAGTGATTATTCTAGTACAGACGTATAATTTTTAATTTTAGGTAATTTCGGGGGGGGGGGGGGGGAGGGTTTGAACCCTCTTGGATTGCTAGATACTCAACTTAAAATTTAAGATATTACTTTTTTCGACATCTCAACCGGCTTAGGAGTTATCGCCCAATATGTGGAAAAGGGGTGACCAAAAATGTCTTAGTACAATATGGATGTCAAACCAAAGGTGTAAATGAGTGCTGTAATATACGATGTGACCAATTGAAATATCCCAAACGGTTTCGGAGATATCCTGAAGTTATCGACGCATATTTGCAAAAAAATGTGTTAGTACAATATGGGCATCAAACGAATGGTGCCAATGGGTATTGTTATATGCGATACGCTTAATTTAAATATCTTAAATGGTTTCAATTGTACATATATCTTCAAAAATTTCGGACGGAAAAAGAGAAGGGTGGGTAGATGCATTTAAATACGGACAAATTAAAATGGTTACCTCGTCACGATCGCCACTCCGCAAACCAAATATCGCCTGATCGCTCCCCTTATTCACATACCTGCAGATATACTTTAAGGACTCCACGCTAGCACAATACTCTACATTCAAACGGGTTTCAAATGCACGTAAGTACTGGTGAATACGGCACCACCCATCGATTGTCAACTGTAATACATTGTCCGCGCAGGTTAACATCAGCAGTGCATCCACCATTTTAGGTGATCGACGCCGGTACGATGGATATCCATTTTCAGCAGTAGAAGTTTCGTTAACGAACCTTTTCGGAAATCTCTTTGTGCAATTGCCTCCTTTCATGCAGGGTGACCTGGCATTGAACGATCCACATGGGCCGTGAATCATGTTCGCTCCAATGCATTCCAAGGGAGAAGACGGTACCAGCTTGCCCTGTCTATCTTGGATAAGATAGAATGGAACAGGGTAAATGGTACCGTTCACCCCAAGGATGCAGAGGACCGGAGAATTTACCAAGGTGGATGAGTACCGGGCGTACTTAAGCACCGTATCTTTAACTTCCACCGGTAAAAGGAATAGTCCTCTGGGAGAGGCCCCTAGCACCTCGAAGAGGAATAGGTCTATGGAAGAGGTTTCGAATTCTTCTAAGAGGAGCAAGGTTACCGGTGATGAGGCCTCCGCCAAATCATTTGCCGATTTTAAGGAGCAACCTGGAGGTTGCTTTTGTCGATGCGACCACCAAGAGCGGCAGGTCCGTCCTGGAGAAGTGGGGAAAGATCGTGGCGAGGCTGTCCGAAATGGTTATCCTATTCGTGATGGCCAACCCAGATGGTAGTCTCCCTTCCTTCGACTCGGCGGAAGTTGTCCGCGGTCACAGGGTGGTCAAATGCGAGGACCAGCAGTCAAAGGACTTCCGGGAGAAGTGCCTGCTGGACCTAGGCGACGTTTAAAGGTAAAGCTGATCCAAGCCGCCGACATACCAAAACGACCGAGAGAGAGGATATGGATCTCGCGCATGAAGATTGACAGCGGGACGCTGATCAAGTACCTGCAGGCTCACAACCGCGAGGTGCCTATGGATGACTGGGTGCTCATAAAGGCAGAGGCATCTCAGCGGAACAGCCTCTTCTTTGTCCTCTTCATTAATGAGGAGAGTATTGGTCCGCTGGAGAAGGCGGAATTCGCCTTGAGATTCCGCATTCGTCGGGCCAAGGTGGAGATATTGCGGGGTATTCAGGATGATGAGGACCTGCAGCTCGTTGACCAGGAACCGGGACCCCAGCAGTTAGGATGGGTCTTAGGGTTGTCCAGATTAACCTCCAGCACTCGCGGCTGGCGTCGGACAAGCTTCCCGTTCTCCTGGTGGTGCAAAACAGGGGCATCGCCCTGTTCAGGAACCCTGGGTGTGGAACACCAATATAAAGGGGCTCTCCATAAAGGGCTACAACAGCTTTTACAAGAGCGAGTATGGTAAGCCTAGGACATGCGTTCTTGTAAAATCTAAATACAATACTGACGAGGATGCTCCACCGGAGGAGATCCGCAGGTTGATGCAGAAAGTCGAAGCACGTAACGTAATTGTTGGATGCGACGCTAACTCCAGGCACTCCCTATGGGGGAGCACGGAGATTAATAACAGGGGTGAGTCTAATAATAATAATGATGTTGAGGAAATGCACTGCGACCTTAGAGATCTATTGTGCCCTCATAACCTCATAGCACCTTATCCAGGCCGATCCGCTTCAGGAAGTCCAGAATGGAGATCGGATTTAAGTCGGGCAGGCGCCTGAACTCAAGTGTAGTAGATCCTAAGTGTCTCTGCCTGCTCCTCGACACAGCATCACAACTACACAATATGTGCTCCGCTGTTTCATCCTCAGTATCGCAGAACCGGCACAGGCTAGAGGATTTAATGTCCAGCCTGTGCAGATGGGCGTTTAGCCTGCAGTGTCCTGTAAGTATCCCTGTGATGATCCTTAGACTCCTCTTTGATAGTGTGGGACCCTATTGCAAGAAATGGCTCTGGACCAATGGGTCTTGTTGCTGCCGCTTCCCTTGCCAGCCGATCCGCCCGTTCGTTGCCATCCACGCCAACGTGACCTGGAACCCAGGGCAGTCGGACGTTATTGCACGACGCCAGGTGGTTTATCCTCTCTACACACTCCAAAACCAAAAGTGATTTTATTTCGAAGGAGGATAGGGCTTTCAGGGCAGCTTGGCTATCACTAAGTATGGTGATGTTCTCATTTGTGTATCCACGTCGCAGGTTTATGTCTGCGCATATGCTTATAGCCGCTACCTCAGCCTGGAATATGCTGGGGTGTGTTCCTAGTAGTACCACGAGTTCTTTGCGGGGGCCAAATATGCCCTCGCCTGGGGTTTTTGAGTCGTCGGTGTACCATACGATAGCCCTATTTTGGTGGAATTCCTCGATCTTCGCGGAATCCCACGTGGCTTTGTTCCCCAGTTCCAATTTGAACGTCCTGTCCAACATGATCACTTTGGCAATGTCGTCTTGTGGAAGCTGGCAAATAGGAAGCTGTTCTCTCAACTTCTCCGCTCCCATAGACGAGATGACCTTACCTCTACCAAATCCGTCCTTTGCAATGTTTAGCAAGGTTCGCTTGGCTGCTTGTTCTACCACAACGTGCAGTGGGCTCAGGTCTAGTAGCACCTCCAGTGCCGCCGTATAGCAGGTGCGCATTGCTCCCGTAATACATACGCATGCGAGACGTTGGATTATAGCTAGCGCTTTCTGCACCGTGCTCAGACCTGATCTGGAAGCCGAGGCTACTGATCCGTACGCTATTATTGGCCTGACGATCATCATGTATCGCCTTCGTTGCTTTCATAGTCGTGTTTGCCACATGTGTCCTCAATAGAAGTTTGGAGTCGAATGTGGCTCCCAAATATTTAACCTCGGAGGCTAGCTCTCATTGCTCTCCCCCCAGGGTGATTGTCCGCATTCCCGGGAGTGATCTTCTCCTTGTGAATGGGATGATGGCAGTTTTGCCAGGGTTGATGCTCCCGGCCCCGACACACCATCTCCTTGTTAGGTTTAACCCTCTTTGTATGATATCACAGAGCGTGTCCTTGAACTTCCCTCTGGCGATGATCGATATGTCATCCGCATACCCTTGGCAGCGAATGCCATTGTCCGTCAGAAGCTCGTCCACTACTATGCTCCACAGAAGGGGTGACAGTACTCCACCCTGTGGGAAACCTTTCGTTGTTCTCACCCGAACCGTGTCTGCTCCGATCTCGGTCTCCGCTATCCTAGTTCGAAGCAGTGCAACTATCCATCTTATGATAGTCTGTGAGACTACTCTGTTTTCCAGTGCCCGACTCACACTCGCATGCGAGGTATTGTCGAAGGCCCCCTCAATGTCCAGGAAGGCACATATTACTGTCTCTCCTTACTCGAACGCACTCCCTATTTCCGTGGTCAGCTGGTATATGGCCGTGTCTGTTGACCTTCCTGCCCTATATGCGTGTTGGCCAACGTGTAGAGGCCTTTGCTTCAGAGTGTTCGATCTTATCTCTTGATCTATGATCTTTTCCATCGTCTTTAGCACGACAGAGGTTAAGCTGATTGGTCTAAAGGACTTCGCACCGATTAGTCCTTTTCACCTGCTTTCGGTATAAATACAACCTTTGCCCGCCGCCATATGTTTGGTATGTAGGCCAGGGCCATGCTGTCCCCATTATACCTGTCAGATGTGGGATGAGTTGCTCCCCGTGTTGGAGGAAAGACGGGTATATCCCGTCTACCCCCGGCGACTTAAACTGCTCGAAGGATGCTATTGCCCATTCTTACTGAAGAGAGCCTTCGCAAGGTTCCAGTCTTGGGCCGATGGTCTCGTCTGACTGACCTCGTCGTCAGCAAGGTCCGTCGATGCATCCGGAAAATGAGCAGCTAGCAATGCCATAGCTCTTTCTTCCTCAGTTCCGGTGAAGTTCCCGTCTGGGAGTTTCAGCGCCATCCTAGTCTCCCTTTGCTCCATAGCCAGAGCTTTGTGAAGTCTGGCCGCTTCTGGGGTGGAGCTTATCTCTTCACAGAAGGTCCTGAAGCTTGCTCTCTTTGACCTCCTTATCCCTTTATTATACTCAGTTAGGAGAGTTTTGTACTCCTCCCCTTGACCAGTGCGCCTCGCCTTGTTGAACAGCTTGCGCACTTTGCTCATCATTACCGCTAGCTCCTTTGTCCACCAAGGAGTCTTGTGTTTCGGACTTTTGAATTCCCGGCAACTAGAGCTGAAAGCGTCCAATATTACGCTGTTGAGGCTGTTAACCCTGTGCTCTAGTGTCAGGCGCGATGCCACTTTCCCGAACCTCCGTGCGAAACTCTCCAGTTCGAGATCATGACATCAGCCAGGTTGTTGCCAATGGTGATATCAGGGACCTCCTCTCGTACTTGTGTTACAAAGGTGGGTGTATTGGCCACATTATATACGCTAAGGTCGCTACTTACTAAAAACTCTAAAAGGTACTCACCCCTGTGGTTAGTATCCGAGCTGCCCCACAGCTAATTGTGAGCGTTTGCGTCGCATCCAAATATTTGTGGTAGTTTTGCCCTGTTACAGTGGTCTGCCAAGTTCCTGACGCTCTCCGGCGGGAAATTTGGATCATCACTCGCTAGGTATGCCGCAGCGAAGACCATGCTCGTCATGCGGCCCTCAACCTACAGCGTCACTTGTAACGCCACCAGATCTTCATTCTTATACTCTGTAAGACAGAAATAATCAACAGAGTTCTTTAATACTACGCATGCTCTTGGTCCCATATTACCTTTTTTCTACCCTCCATTAGTACTTTTGTCTTCCCAAGCACTGGAAATTACGCTACTTAGTGGAAATAGAATTATTCGTATAGGAAATTGAAGGGTATCAGATAGGCAATCCTTATCTAACCACAGGATGATCCTTTTTGATGTCATTTTGAAATTAGATAACTCTATTCCTCACCTTAACCCAATTAGGAAAAACTGGCGAAAGTTCGTCAGAGTAGTGAGCAATAAGCTAGGTAGTCAACCTTTGCAGGAATTACTGTCAGTGAAGGAGCTTGATGCTAAAAGTAGTAAGCTGGAGAAGGCCATGGGGTCAGCTTGTCCAACAAGTTTTAGCAAAAAACTATATCCTCCCTGGTGGAATTCAGACCTTTTCGAACTCAGGAGAGAGTCTATGAGACTGAGCCGTTCTACTGGCAACTGGCTGCCATACAAAAATAGCCTAAGATGCTATAAAAAAGGTATTCGGAAGGCAAAAGAAGCATCCTGGAAGGACTTTTGCAAGTCTATTGAATCAACAAAGAAATCCTCGAGACTTGGAAAAATTTTCTCAAAGGAAAAAGCTTGCCCGTCGTTTTTACGGAAACACGACGGATCATGGACATGCAGCTCGGCGGAAACCGTGGATCTTCTTGTAGGAACACATTGCCCAGGCTGTGGGTCTAGTCAAATGGAAGGTAAAGAGTACACCGGTGTACTACCGTCTCTTCGGCTAATAAATGAGCTTATAACAACCAAAAAGATTTAATGGGCAATTAACAGTTTCTCACCGTACAAATCCGCAGGGCCGGATGGTATTTTCCCAGCCATGTTACAAAAAACCAACTTTCTGGTAATACCCTGGCTGGCGTGTATCTTCAGGGCATGCATTCGGCTAAATCATGTGCCTTTAAACTGGAGGAGGACGAGGGTGGTTTTCATCCCAAATGTGGGCAAGAGAGGCCATGAAAACCCGAAGGACTTCAGACCTATTAGTCTTTCGTCGTTTGTTTTAAAAACCTTCGAATGGCTTTTGGACATCCATGTTAGGAAGAAATTGGATACTTCAGGGCTGTCAACAGCTCAGCATGCATATCTCAAGGGCCGCTCAACGGAGACTGCCCTGCACGAGGTGGTGCACAAGGTGGAAGCGTCCCTTGAGAGCAAACAGTTCACCATGGCCGCATTCCTCGATATTGAGGGAGTCCTTCAACAATGTAAGGCTGGAAGCGATAGAGGACTCGCTATCGGTCCTTGGCATCGAGGACCCTATTGTAAACTGGATAGGGATGGCACTGCGGTCAAGAATCATAAGCGCCAAGGTCGGGCAGAGGCTGCGGGGCTTAATGTTAATCCCTCTAAGACAGAACTAGTGTTATTCACAAATAGGAAAAAAGTTTCAAGTTTCAATCTACCTTCTCTTTATGGTCAAGAGTTGCAACTTTCTGATAGGGCGAAGTACCTAGGCCTCATCTTGACACCTAAGTTGAACTGGAAGCTTAACATAGAAAACAGGGTCCAACGGGCATATGGAGCTATGTACGCCTGTAAACGAATGTTAGGCAGACAGTGGGGCTTGAGCCCAGAAATCACAGCATGGATGTACAAAGCAATTATTGGACCGATCTTAGCCTAAGGTGCAATAGTGTGGTGGAGGGCAGTCGAGGTGGGCTGACGTGATATGCAATATACCACCGGTCGATCTCTTTATCAAGGAAATAGCATCTAATGGTGCACTTAGGCTTCGGGAGTTGGGACTCTGGAAAGAGCGTGGATACGGTCACATCCGTATTCTGTTAAATATAACCGACCCCTATATTAAGAACAAAACGGACTACATCTGTCAAAGGACAGTTTTCGACACAAATTTTGAAGTTATTTTCCCATCCAGAAAGGACTGGAGAACAGGAGAACTACCACAAAATTTCAACACATCAATTTTCACGGACGGATCTAAAATGGATTGTGGAGTGGGAGCGGTGTTTTTCGGAATTCTTCCAGACTCTGCGAGTGTATTTCAATCAGAAATTTATGCTATCCAGGAGGCATGCAGGGCATTACTGAATACAAACATAACAGGTAATCGGATAGCCATCTTCTCGGACAGCCAGGCGGCTCTTCGGGCTCTCGGATCTGCGGCGATCACTTCGAGCCTCGTAGGTGAGTGCAGGGAGTGGACCATGAACCTAGCAAGTCGACATGCCGTCTCTCTAATGTTTGTGCCGGGTCATCGTGACATACAGGGAAACGAGTGTGCCGATGAGCTGGCACGGCGTGGGTCGGCTCTTGACGTCTCATAAGCGCAGGAGGTCCTTGCACCGCTCTGACTGCTCAAGGGTCGGATCTCTAAACACTGGCTTGGTGAGGCTACGGATAGATGGAAGCGTTTGCAGTCCTGCAGAGTTTCAAGAAGTTTATGGCCGTCGCATAATGAAGCACGAACTTCGACCCTTCTAAGGAACAACCGAAGGGACCTTTTCAGATTAGTTTCAGCCCTCACTGTACATTGGACTGTCGGGGCTCACGCGGCACGGATAGGCATGAAGCACAATACCACGTGCCGCAGTTCCAACCTTCCGGGGATGGAAGAGACGGTGGAGGACCTACTGTGCGGCTGTCCGGCGCACTGCAGAAGCAGAACAAATTTTCTGGGAAAACCTTAGTTCAGGAGTCTTTCTGAACTCAACGATGTTAAGCTTGGGGAACTTCTAAAATTTCTGGACTCAACGGGATGGATATAGTTAGGATATAGGGGTGAGAGTCCCACCACGCAAGTTTTCTGTCGTAATCTTCATTGGTTAGTTCACGAGCTGCGGTATCAAAACGAGCTAGCGCTTATTGGAGTCACTGGGACTCTCCACTCCAACCAACCATGTTCGCTTTGACAGAAACAAGTGTACGACAAGGTACTACGAAGTGTTAGTCAACAGGATGGAGAACGCACCTGGTGGAACAAGCAAACCCTTTTTGACTCGCCTCCTACTGGCTTCTTCGGGTATTGCTGCGACTCTTCCTCCTGGAGGAAAAACCGCTCATACAATGTTTAAAATACCATTGAACCTCGAAACAAATGTGACCCCAGGTTGTGCCATATCGCGAAACAGTGAAAAGGCAAAGATTCTAGCCGAGTGCAGCCTAATAGTTTGGGATGAGTGCACGATGGCACATAAGAAGGCCGTGGAAGCAGTAGATCGCATTCTTCAAAACATTCGCCGTACCGATAACATCATGGGAAAAGTGACGGTTTTATTTTGTGGTGACTTCCGTCAAACTCTTCCCGTCGTAACTCACGGAACTAGAGCTGATGAGGTGGCGGCATATCTGAAACGGTCTGTTCTCTGGCCACGGGTACAAAAACTGAGTATAACGCGTAACGCACTTAGGTGGAAACCCCATGGCGCAGGAGTTTTCCGACGTTTTACTTAAAATCGGGCAGGGTTCCATTCCCGAATCAAATGGATTTGTAACATTGCCAGAGAATCTCTGTACTATTGTTCCATCAATGGAGGAGCTTATTACTTCAGTTTATGGAGAAGTATCTCAGATAACGCGTCAGAACAATACTTGGCTTTGTAAGCGAGCAATACTTACACCAAAAAATTATCAAGCAGCGGCCATAAATCAAAGTGTCTTACAAAAAATTTATGGAGAAGAACTCTCATACACATCAATTGTTTTAGACAGAACCGATACTACCAGTTATCCAGTAGAGTTTCTTAACTCTCTTTTAGCACCCGGACTACCAGCGCATAACATCGTTTTAAAAGTTGGTATTCCGATTAATTTGCTTCGAAATCTAACCCCACCAAAGTTATGTAATGGAACCCGACTTAAAGTTAAATCGCTTCGAAATAATGTGATAGAAGCGGAAATTCGGGGTTGTGGAGCAGGTGAAGTAGTTTTCATACCACGAATACCCATAATACCAAACAATTATCCCTCTCAGTTCAAACGTGTTCAGTTTCCCATCAGCGTATGTTTCGCAATGACAGTAAATAAGTCACAGGGTCAGAAACTCCGAGCAGCTGGTATATACCTTAGGACTAATTGCTTTTCACACGGACAGCTTTATGTAGCTTGCTCGCGAGTAACTTGCTCGGAAAATTTGTTTATAATTTGTAATTTGGGTATAACTTCAAATATTGTGTACAAAGAAATTCTACAACTTATGTTCTTTATATTGGAAAAATAAATGGTTTTAGAGTCGTTTTTTATTCAACTTTGAGCTTTATAAGTTCGGTGAAAACATTTTTTGTGATCGATCTTAGGTTCAAATTTTATTTCAGTAAAGCTGCCATTATGCATACTTAGCATAGACTTGACTTGACTTGAGAACTGTCACTTAGCACTTAAAAAAATAGCAAGAGAGCACACTAGCCAGTTTCAAATAAGGGTAAAAGTTTCCCATATCGAATTGCTTTTTAAAAGTAATCGTGTGATTTTTTACATATAACTCAGTAAAAAGTACCAAAACGCATTTTCTTGGCATTAGGTTTCGATTTTCTGAGCTTATCTACAATCGGTGCAGTGAAATAATTCCCAAATGAAATAACTCCCAAAAAAAAAATGAAATAACTCCCAAATATTTTCCATGCAAGTTGGGACTTATTTCATTATGAAAAAGCTCCCAATTCATTGGGACTTATTTCATAATTTTAACTGGGAATTATTTCATAATGAAATAACTCCCAAATGAAATAGTCCCCAATAAAATATCTTTGGGAGTCATTTCATAATTTTTGGAAATTGGGAGTTATTTAATTTTTTGGGACTTACTTCTTTGCTTGTAATCCAGGCATTCGGAGTTATTTCATTTTTAATGAGAGTTATTTCATTTTTGTTGGGCATATTTTTAGCGAACTAACGTCATTGACATTAATTCGCATTAAGAAAGCGAACTAAAGTCAGTACATTTTTTTTATATTCCAAATTTTCATTTTTCATTATCACCTTCGACTTATGATCATGAATCTGAGATTGGCTTAGGGCAGATCCCCGATTCGGGGCGTGATCACTGGTATTTATGTGCAGAACTCCTTTCCTTCGGCCGCGCTTCAAAAAATAACCCTGGGCTACGCCATTCCAACTCCGGGTGGTTGCCATAGCCGTGGCTACCGCCACGGTAATGTCCTTCCGCGTGCCACTCTTTTCTCACAGGGTAATGTGATTACAACAACCACATGAAAATGACTTTAACTGCAAATATCTCGCAAACTACCAAAAATATTGGTTCAGCGGAGTTATACTCATGCTCCTGGGACCAAAGCGCGTCTCCTGATACATATCTCAACATTTTTGGTTGTGTATTAGCGCTCGGTACCCCACGTAAACGATTACCCACGTCTAGATTTAGAATCTGAAATGAGATTTTTTTCAACCGTTCAAAAGTTATTTGCAGTTAAAGTTCACAATTTTCTGCCATTTTCATGTGGTTGTAGTAATGGCACATTAGGCTGAGCCAAAAAGGTGAAAAAGTGGGAAACGTGGCACGCGGAAAGACATCACCGTGGCGATAGCCACGGCTATGGCACACACCCGGAGTTGGAATGGCGTAGCCCAGGGTTATTTTTTGAAGCGCGGCCGAAGGCCGCCAATGCCGAAAGGAGTTCTGCACCTAAACACCATGGATCACGCCCCGAATTGGGGATCTGACCTAAGTCAAATTTTCGCCTGCGGCACTACTTCGTCGAATCTCAAACCCAAATGCCTCAATGACATTAATTCGCATGTCCAAAGCTGTCCTGTATTTTTCAAATTTCATTGTAACTGATTATATTGTAAAAATATACCAATTTTGGGACTTATTTCATTTGGGAGTTATTTCATTTTTTTGGGACTTTTTTCGTTTGGGAGTTATTTCATTTTTTTGGGGACTTGTGGTTTCATTGTGAAATAACTGACAAATATTGGGAGTTATTTCATTTCCTTCTTTGGGAGTTATTTCATTTATTAAAGTTGGGAATTATTTCATTTTTATTGGGACTTATTTCATTGGGAGTTATTTCATGGGAGTTATTTCATTTGGGAGTTATTTCACTGCACCTCTACAATCAGTATGTAGTCAATGCCAAAAAAAAACTATAAAGCATTTTGGGAGCAAAAAAAATTTTTTTTAGGTTAGCCTAATTTGAGTTCAATTTATTTGACAGTAAGTTTTGCGGCTGCCATATGAATAATATACATCCAAAAATTCGTATCCCTATAGAATAGATGGAGGATTTTATTCAAAATGTTAAAAAAAAGGTATGGCATCACACAGTTCTCTCACGGTGCTCACTAAACTTAGAATTTACATAAAAAATCAAAACCCAACAGAATTCTTAGTCCAGTCAAGTAGGGTAATCGGATACATGCAAACTTCATTAAAAAGGACGCTAAGTAGCAGTTCCAAGTCAAGTCAAGTCTATGCTAAGTATGCATAATGGCTGCTTAACACTTAATTCTTTTTGATTGAGTTTTGACGTTGTTACTTGAATTAAATATTTCAAATAATTTTTTTCTGAATGCGTAGAAAGGGTAATTTTGAAGAAAATTTATTAATTTAGCTATATAAGGTTTATTTATTTACCTTTGCAGTTGCCAATATAAAATTTGAGTGCCGGTACAACGCCCTTAGTACAACATTTCGGGTAAGATATAATTTTCAAAAACACAGGTTTGATTCGCTCTTTTTTAAGTGCAGCTGGAGAGATTTTTCAATTATCAGGTACCCTGCAGAAAATTGGAGCTACACCTGAGCTGTTTGACGACACCACCAGTTCGAGCTCAACCAATGATTTCAGCCGTCCACATTTTTATGGAAATGCCATTAGCGGAAATTGTTGCCCAGTGCATTGCTTTTTAACTCGTCCTTAACCGGTTTCCATTTCGGCAGTTCTTAGATGGTTTGACTTTGACTAGTCCCCACCATGTGCAATTCCAAAATAATTTTAACTTGGACCTGAGATCATTCCTTTAAATAAGGAGATCACTTTGAAAGGAGAACTCGAATCAAATTTTTTTGAAAATTTTAGTCAAAACTATTATTAAATACTATTCGTTATTGTACCTTCCTGTCCACAGAACCAATACTTACGAACCGTAATAAAGTTTATAGTTTTCGGTAGTAAATAAGTAGAAGTAATAGCTTAGTAGTTCAGGTACCATTCTAGAATACGGTTCAATGCCTAATAATTATAAGATTTTGCCGTGTGGGGTGTCAAAAGACACGTCTTGACTCCAGCATCAAGAATACGTGGTTTATGTAGGAAAACCTGGGTCCATGAATGTTATAAGATGTTTCGTTTATTTCGTTTACTTCAGTCACTTAACAAATCGTGTCCTATCGTATTTCTGCCATGGAAGCTTGTCAGTAGAAATGCATATATCTGGTGAAAGTTAAAAAACCCGAAGATATGTGTCAAACTTTAAAAATTAAAGTTGCATCACAAAATTAGGGGAGTAGGTCGACCTTGATTCCATCTCACCTCCACCAGGAGGCTAAAATGCTCGAGAGCATTGCGGAACTTTTAAGTATTCAAGTTCCTTCTGAACTGTCATAGACTTATTCATCCAAACAGACAACTATTGGATGAAACTCCGCCCCTTAGACACATAAGGAAACATCTCCGAAAGCATTATGATGAGATCCGGCATCACATCTCGTTGCCGTTTGATCTGCGGAACCCCACCATACCAAACACATGAACTGCATGCGGTATGGCCCCTCATAACACACAACATCTCTTCTCCTGAAGAGCTCGATGACAATTTAGAGTGAACTGGCCCTTTGGGGCTAGCAACAACAACCTAGATTCCGTTTTATTTAGACATATTTGGTTTATGATGCAAAATATACTATTTTTTTTCGTTTTCCTTCCTTCTAAAATGTAAAACAAAAATTTTATCAATTGGAAGTGTCAAATTAGGCTGTCATCTAGAGAGCCAACCTCTTGTTATTAAACTATGTTCAGATACAAAATCGTACTGCTTTTTTCATGGTTCAATAATAAGGTTATGTCATTTCATCAGCTGATTGAATTTTTTGAACACACTGGGGTATAAATTGTCAGAAGCAAACAGCAGAATCTAAAACAACCAAAATGTAAACAAATGGTAATTGCAATTGCAATTTTGCGATCAACTAAAAACCATTCCAAATATGGTGATATTTTTTAATAATCATCACTTTTCAACCATATTTGCACCACTTATTTTCTCACATATCAAACTATTTATGATTTCTCTTCCATTCATTATTATTATTATTTCTTTATTCAGTCTATGATAACAATATCTTAAAGAGTAGAACTATACAAGTATGTAGTATACTGAATAAATAATCTTATCGACAAACTGACATCTCGGCAATGCAAAGTTAAGATCCAGCTTTTTATAAATATTGTTAATTTCACATAACGTGACAAATTGTAAACCAGAGTCAAAACTTGCACTTATACGATTGAGCGGTCGCAACAGGGTTAAATGAAAGTATTTTTTATGTCAAGAAATAGCTTGTTTTTGAGACTCCAATCATCAAAATTGTTGAGTTCCCCTTGAAGCCGAAGTGCTTCGGATACACAGGTTAATCTAGAATACAATTTCAAGTCAGCAGCGTAGAGAAGAAATTGTGAGTGATTAAAGCAGGACCGGATATCATTGATAAACAACAAAAAGAAGCGGCCCTAGGATACTACCCTGCGGTACTCCGGAGGTTACCGCAAAAGGGTAGGACGCAGTACCAGCAACCACAGAAGAAAGACTGAATGGAAACCAAGGATCTTCAGCTTGTATAATAAAATATCATGAGAGACTGTATGAAAGGCTTTAGAGAAATCGGTGTAAATGGTATCCACCTGAGATCCACTCTTAAAGACCGATAAACAGTACTCTGAAAAAGCGCAAGATTAGTTAAGGTGGAGCGACCACAAACAAAGCGACTTTGGTTGGGATCGATAATTTCTTTGACTGCGACGAATAACTTATCCTTTACCACCTTTTCAAAAAGTGTTGAAAAGGTAGTTAATTTTGAAATTTCATGGTAATTTCTGACATAATTTTTTTGCCTGATTTGTGTATGGGTGCAATGGAGCTCACCTTCCATTTCTCGATGAAAATGCCAGAGGAAAGGGAAGGGTTAAATATCTGAGATAAAGGGAGAGCTAAGGATGAGGAGAATTTGTTAAGGACGAAAGAGGAGAGGCCATCGGAATAATTTTTATGTGACAGTTTTAAGGCAGAGATAGCAGTCTGTATATCTAAGTCAGTGATGGAAAGAGCTCCAAAATCATCACAATGCGATCCCAGATCATCACCGAAAGAATTATATGTGCTAACACCAGCATCGCTTACAAAATTGGACTTGAAAAATCAGCAAAAAGATTTACACTTTCACGCAGAGTAGAGGAAGAAAGACTATTCAGAGTCATATATTAGAGTATCCTTTCTTAGAACGAATGCTCCAGAAAGCTTTGGGATTAGACTTTAACTCATCCTCATAGCGAGAAATATAATTGCTATAGAGAGTTTTATAAAGCTCATTGAATTCATTATTAAGGCTGATATATTTCTCTCTGAAATTAAAATCATTAGTGGATTGATTTTAATCCCTTTAGTATACCAAGGTAACTTATGTCTCCGAGGAGTAATCAGATTTAGGTTAGGGCTTAAGACCAAGTTAATTTTTTCAAGAAACACATCATAGCACTCAGAGATATTACGTGAAAGTTTAAAAGTTTTAATCGATGGGAATCGATTTTTTAGATTTTGGGAAACATAAAAAACTGAAGGGATAAAAAGAACGGCACATGGTTAAAATAACATTCTTGTAACTGAAAGATCAGGTTCTCTTCAATGAATAAAATCTCGAGGAAGTTACCAAGCGTCTTGGGAATATAATTAATTTGGGTTAGTTTAATACTGGAAAGATTATCCACAACATGGATCTCATGTGGAAGACTAGCATTAGAGGCAGTTAAGACGCCATTCCTAAGCTGGTCAGAATATACGATCTTGTTTAAATTAAAATCACCAAGTATGCAGAAATAGTCATCTTCATGATTTTAGTGAATGTTTTATTTACTCTATTTGCGGTACTTTCCCTTATTCTTCGAAAACATGCACATTAAGATTTTAATGCTTTCAGTTTGGTTTTTTTTGTAGCTTAATTTCTTTACAATTTTAGACAAAACACGAGCGGGAGGAGGAGGATCGTAAGCGACGCATCCAATTATATGTTTTCGTGTCCCGTTGTATATCGTATTCATTTAACGCCAAACAACCTACCGATATGACAAGACGACAACCAAAGATTACAAGGCAGCAAATGGAAATAATTAGCCAACGATTTCAAGTGGGTATTTCTGGAGCCTCTTAATTTATGGGAATAAATTTTAATATATTATATGACTATAAAAGGCTTTTCTGAAAGGAGAGACACAAATAATGGCTGATGAAGCATTCCAAAATGCTGTTCAAAGTTATTACGATGTGTTTTTAAAATCAGAACGAGTACAAAAAATGGTGCAATCAGGGGCGTGCTCGCAGCACGACTTCCGGGAGGTATTTCGCAACAACATAGAGAAACGTGTAAGGTAACTATTCAAAAAGTATTCAGATATATATCTCAAATAATAATAATTTTGTAATAACTACCTACACACATTGAAAGTTATGTATATCGAGCCCTAACAGCAATTTTGGCGTAACCAACAAAAATAAAATTTTACAGGAGAAGTTTTTTTTAGTTCAGAAATATAAAAACTTTCAATGCAAAATGTTACTTACATCATAATTGCCTTTGTCTTATTTTCCAAACTGTACTTACTACAGTTGTAATATTTTCGGAGATATCTATCAAAATACAAATTTAGGGCTCTATATTATAATACTTGTTTTTTATTGGTCCTCTATCAACTCTTCGCACTGCAGTCACTCTTAAATGGAAATATTCCGTTACATCAACCAAAAAAGTTATCCAATACTTATACAGTATATTCCGTTTAGCTGTCTATTCGCTTAGATGCACTTTCCGGTTAGGTGCACAATTTTGCCAAATATATACCACACATAATGGGTTTTGGACGAAAATTTCACGTTTAGCTGCATTTTCGCTTAGCAACACTTTTTCGTTTAACAGCTCTCTTTTTGAGTAAGTTTTGTTCGATTTGTATGCAAAACATTTCGCTTTGCAGCACTAAAAGCTGTCACGTGTTACGTTGCTTACACATATCTATGTATCTCTTTTCAATACCTGATAAATTAAACATAAATGCATGCTGGAGCAGACTATTTATTGCATGTTTACATAAATTTGTCAGTTACGTGTGCTTAAATCACCTGTTTGTACGAAAATGAGCAAAAGAGTTGCGGCGTTGTCAATAAGAGATAAATTAAAAATTATAAATCTTTGTGAAAATGGAGCAAAAAAGAAAGACGTTGCAAATAAGTTCAAGTGTAATATCAGCACTGTCAACAGAACAATTAAAACGGCAGAACAAATAATTCATTACCCGTGCCGCGACGGTTGGAAGCGAAGGAAAAGCAGGAAACTATGAGCAAAAAACTCCTAGGAAAATTGGCACCATGGACAGTCTGGGATATTCGGGCACATTTTCTGCCGCTGCAAGCGACACCATTGCTGCCTCCAAAACTGAATTCACAAAAACCATCGATTCTACATCCGCTACCATAGCATCCACCGCCGCCATAGAATCAAACGTTGCTACCACCGCTGCCATTACAACAACCACCGTCGCCATAAATTCCACCGATGCCATATTATCCACCGCTGCCACTGCAACCACCGCACAATGGGCTGGATTTTAAAAAAAGTGGCCAAAAGTCGGTTTCAGAACTGGGACAAATGAAGTACATTTTTGAAATCTAGAAACATCAAAGTAGGTTGAGTAAAATTAAAAAAAAAAAAAAATTTTTTCAAGTATTCTCTGGGTTATCTACTTTCTTCTGTTAATGCGCAAATATGGGCTTTTTTGTATGCGCCGAGATATTAACAGTTAGGCAGTAACGCCTATGATACAAATTCACTTACTTAGCTCAATTCGATGCACTAGTAGAGCGCTTGCTATAACACGCGCATTAATCATAGTAATTCATAATTGCTTCGTAAAATTGTGTTTCGATTACACTGTCTTACAAAATTTTAAAAATTATTTGCACCAAAGCTGAGGTATTCTTCTTCCACCTCAAAGCATCGAAAAACATAGAAAAATGTGAAAAAAGTGGGGGGTAAACCGGAAAAATTCTGAGTTATTTCAATTTGACTGTTTTTTGAAAAATTTGCAAAATTTATCCCTGTTTTCTCACATTCAAACCTAATTATCTTCTTTGGTACATCTGCTATATCGACAATCTTTACTTTTATTCAAAAGGGAAGATTTTGCGCAAATTTTATGCTATCGCTCACTTTTTTTGACTTCCCCATTTAAAAGATATCGTCGAAAATGTCAACAATCAAATTTAACGAAAACCTCATTTTCGTTATATATACGGAGCTTTGACGTCAGAAATCTGTAGAACCGCTTAAGACACGACCAATTTTTTCCCTCCTATCTTGTAGGAAATTTTATAGCAAAAATTTCGGTATATATAGATCTTGAAAAATATGCAAACTAATTGGCAATTTCGGCCTTTACAAAAAAAATGCGAGTTCAGAAAAAATTACAGTTTTTTCTAAAATACAGTTTTATTGTCTTTTCACGTAGTATAACTTCGTTTCTTTCAAAATTCATAATATTTGTTATTAGATCAGATAACATTTTTTTAATTTTCCTGTTCACAATTTTCATATTTTAATCAAAAACCCCCACTCATTGAATGAATTTTGCAATGTAAGTCTAGGACTGGACACAACCATTTATTTGTTTACTAAAATCAGCTGTATATGGCTATTAACATCTCTGATTTTTGAGGTGCCAAAATCGAGTATTGGCGAAACCCAAGAAAGTTAAATACAAAGTTAAATAAAAATAAAAATTAAGTGTAATACCTAAGACAGACATATGGTGTCTACACCACAATGTGTACTACAATGAAAGCTCAGGAAACCATGTTATAGCATAGTGACACACATTTGGTTTTCTATGACGTTGGCACTTACCAGCTGATTAAACAAAATAAAAAAGCAAAGTTAAAAAAAAAATAAAATAAAAATGAACTCAATGAAAACTGGAAACTGCGTGCTCCTTTGCCAGCTGCGTGCACATCTTTGCATATATATGGCTATTTTTATGTGCTCCATGCAGCTCATGGCTAACTTGAGCCCACACTGCAATTATTTTTTTTAATTGCGTCGCTTCCAACGTACTTTTTTGAATTTTTTTTCTATTTCTGATATAAATTTGTTGATTTTTTTAATCAATATTTGTTGTCAAAATGACATAAAACACCTGATTGTGACAGACGAATTGGCTGTGTTCATTGCACTGCAACGTAGTACAATTAGCAACTTCACTCAATTTCAATGGTTTCTTGCCTGCTTTCATGGTACGGAACTCAATATGCTTTCGAACTTAACTATTGAAACTACATTTTCTCAACTCAAATCTTGATTTTTTTCCAAAAAACCTTGGTGATCAAAGTGATCGAGACCAGACACAAAAGGAAATGCACGAGTCGTGTGATGGGGGAGTATGTCTGGTTCTTGGCACTGTCAGAAAATGACAAGGAGGAAAAGCCAAATCGAAATCTAAGATACACTTTCAGGAAATGTCGGAGTAATATAAAGCATGTATGATTTGATCAAATAACTTGTGATAAAAAGAATACGAAGTTATACTACGTGAAAAGACAATAAAACTGTATTTTAGAAAAAATTCTCATTTTTTCTGAACTTGCCCTTTTTTTGTAAAGGCCGAAATTGCCAATTAGTTTGCCTATTTTTCAAGATCTATATATACCGAAATTTTTGCCATAAAATTTCCTACAAGATAGGAGGGAAAAAATTGGTCGTGTCTTAAGCGGTTCTATAGATTTCTGACGTCAAAGCTCGGTATATATAACGAAAATGAGGTTTTCGTTAAATTTGATTGTTGACATTTTCGACGATATCTTTTAAATGGGGAAGTCAAAAAAAGTGAGCGATAGCATAAAATTTGCGCAAAATCTTCCCTTTTGAAGAAAAGTAATATGTTGATATAGCAGATGTACCAAAGAAGATAATTAGGTTTGAATGTGAGAAAACAGGGATAAATTTTGCAAATTTTTCAAAAAACATTAAATTGAAATAACCCTTTTTTTCACATTTTTCTATGTTTTTCGATGCTTTGAGCACGAAAAAAAATATATCAGCTTTGGTGCAAAATCATTGTAAGACAGTTTAACCAGAACCAGTTCTTGTGCAAATTTACAGCGAAAGAGGCAAAGAAAGGGTGTGCATACAAAAGTGGAGGAGGCTCTTTACAATTGGTTTAATCAGCAGCGAGCAAAAAATGCTTTATTATCGAGTGCAGTTCTGCTAAATAAAGCAAAAGAATTTGCAATAGGGTTGAAAGATGATTTCGATCCTGGTCAAAGCTGGCTATGGAGATGGCGGCAACGATATGGTATTAAATTTAAAAGATTTCATGGTGAAGGAAAGGAAAGTGACGAAGTTAGCGCAGACAATTTTATAAAACATATTCTACCTAACATCCTGAAGAACCGGAGAATCGATGACATCTTTAATGCTGATGAAAGTGGACTTTTGTACAAAGCCCTACCAAATGCAACGTTTATGACCAATTGTGAAAAACCAACTCGCTGTAAAACCCAAAAAAGCCGCCTTACACTGCTATTTTTGTGTAATGCTACCGGAACATTTAAAAAAGTGTACACAATCGGCAAGTTTAAGAATCCTCGCTGCTTTAAAAAAATAGTCCACCTTTGCCTTATTTTGCTAATGTAAAAGCTTGGATGACGTCAGCATTGTGGTGTGATATTATTCAGGAACTTGATAGTGAAATGGTTGCTCAAGACAAAAAAATTTTGCTGTTTGTTGACAACGCTTCCTGCCATAAATTAAACTTTAAACCTCGTAACATAGAAATAGAATTTCTTCCACCTAACGCCACTGCCCTGATTCAACCCCTTGATCAGGGTATCATACACGCATTCAAAGCAGAGTATAGGAAAATTCTTGTTCGAAAACAGATAAATGCAATTGAACGAGGAGTTCCGCTCCAAAATTTTATTAAATCGATTTCTATATTGGACGTTCTTCATTACATCAAACGAGCTTGGTGGTTGGTGAAGCCTGAAACAATCTCCAACTGTTTCAAGAAGGTAAAAGAACATTGCATGGCTGAAACCTTTTCTATACATACTTATGATTTCATTTCTTTCAGGCGGGAATTTGTAATCCAAACTCAGATATGGTGAGCTGCGAAGTTGAGCTTGGTGGTTTGGCGGAAATACCAAATACCGAAGAATACATACATTGCGATGACGAGCTTCAATGTAGAGGGTTTCTTACAGATAACAAATTGTTGCGAACCTTTGCGATGTACCCTCATCTGAAATCAGTAGTGGGGATGAAGACTCAGAAGAGAATAATGATGTATCTAAAACCACTAGTGTTAAAGAGGCCTTATCCGCATTAAATACGTTGGAAACATTTTTAATGGAAAACAGCATTGAAATAGATTTTAAAATTTTTGAAATGGAAGAAATATTTGTACAATTTGCAAAAACAAAAAAAAAAATCACAAAGTAAAATCACTAATTATTTTTCGTAAATAAACTTCGATCGAAATAACTATGAGTATAAATACATATGTAGTATCAAACAAATCAGATTTTTTTCCGCTTAGCTGCATTTTTCGCTTAGGTGTACCAAATTGTATGCAGTGTAAGTAAATGCAGCTAAACGGAATATACTGTAATAATAATCGCAAAGGATTACCCTCCTGCATCAGCATAACGCGCCGATTAAATTTGCCGTGTGTTTGAAAGACACTGGTTTGTTAAGTATTGAGATCTCAAACTGCTCAGCTACAGAAAAAAAGTTCTTCAGCTGAGGACGATACATACATACAAATCTACATCTATTATATAAAAATTTATCTCAAAATGTGTTGGTAAGAGCTTAACTTGCGAACGGCCGCACATTGTGTTAGTTTCAGATTTTAGAAGATATTTAATGAATAATGTTTTGTCATTAAATTTCCACTTTCTTTTTAGAAATGCTTACTAAATTTAAAAAAACAACAACTAGATAGTTTAAACTGAGTTGAATGGAGTAATGGAGCCTTATTTCGAAGCATATCAACCCAGAAAATATCTTCACTTGTACATTTGAAGGGCGAGAGTCCAAAAGGGCCTAACCCACACTTTTTTCGAAATTGAGTTTTTAATTTTTTCAGTTTGCCAAAACACGTCTTGTCACGTAGGCGTTGACCAAAAAATTCTAAAAAATTTTTTGAATTTTTTATGAATTTTCAAAGTTGGCCGAGGTCCTAACCCGCGGGGTAGCGAGAGTGCAAAAGGGCCTAAGCCCTCATTGCGCCTTATGGGGAAACCGTGTTTTTGTTCATATCGCTCAAGTTTAAACAAAAACCATAAGTCTACGACGACATCTAGGGTGTTTAGCGTTAATGAGAAGCTTCAAGTCATTATCTTACGACAGTGTTTTTTGATTGTGTTTTCCTAGGTTATGTTGTGACAGTTCAAAGTGCGATCGGTATGTTAACGTTTATGTAAATCGTTTTGTACTGACAATTTTTAATCAAAATTTCAAAAAACCGCAATCAAGGCGTTGTGGAGTAATCCCTACTAATCATTTTCCACTGTATTTCATTTCTCTAGATTGAAAACTAGCGGAGAAATGCCAAGACAACGAGACTCTCGTCGCGAATCGCGACGCCAGGGTCACGCGTATACGACAGCCAAGGGGAAAAACATCAGTGCGAAACAGTCTCCGACTGTTGATGTGAGTGTGCAATAATAATTAAATAAGAACAGGAAATGAACAATAGCTGACACCGGCACTCTCGGCACCCCTTGGGTTAGGCCCATGAGAAATTCGAAGTCTCGTAATTCCGAAACTACTGCACCGAATCGCATGAAATTTTAACCCCTAAGAAATGCTATCAATACACTGAAAATTCGAAAAATGCGAACGTTTTTCTCGCGCCTTGAAAAATTTTAAAATTGTGGGTTAGGCCCTTTTGCACTCTCGCCCTTCATTTGTACTTGAATGTGAAAGTTTAAATTGCTAGTATGCTGTGAGTTAAACGTCAGTTCTTGACATATAATGCTTGAATTATTTCTCAAAGTATGTCAATTATAATGAGTATACATTTTTATGTTTATGTGGGATATGAATCAGCATTTTATTTTGTAGTGGCATGGTGTTAATTCAAGTATAATTTTTGGACTGGCCTAAATGATATCAAACCCACTCTCACGCATATAAGTGGGTGTTATCTGAAAAAGGGGAGTGGCACCTCCAATACAAACTTAATTTTTTAAGCTGAATATCTTTAAAAAGGTTTCAGGTAGGGCCCTGGAAATTGGTGTGGAGATAAACGATATGGATACAAATTGGAGTAATTCGAAAAGGGCACCTCCAATACATACTTAATGGTGAAAGGTGAATATCTATAAAAGTGAGTTTTAAGTTCTCATAGTGAGTTTTAAGCTCTCATGCCGCTTATTTAAGAGTTCACCACGATATATAGCATAGCCACGAGCAAAGGATGCAAAACGACCATAGTGGACAAACTCCGAAGCAACCATTTGGCGCAGAAAAGGGTAACCGCAGAAGAAAAAGCCAAAATTTGGAAAGATATGACATACACTGGAAACACCACATACAAGTTGGCAAACTTTTTCAAGAAACACAACATCAGCACAGCATTTAGAAAATCGAACAACTTGGAGCAAAAACTATCATCTAACACCAACTCAGCGGAGGCGTTCAGCGAACATTGGGCACATAAATTTACTTGCGAATGCCATCAAACAGGACCGAAAATAAGTACACGATTTCGGGAACATATATCAAGGAAACCCACCATTACACCAAAATTGAACTTTGCTATCCACATGCACCCCGGCTAAAATCAAAAACACAGCCAGAACCCTTCACGTGCAAAGTAAAGGGCGGCTCTTAAATGTTCTTGAGAACATGGCAATATCCAAACTGAAGACAGTTGACGGGGAAAATAATAAACGAACAAACACACACCAATTCTGATGCAATATTTGAAACCTGAAAACTGGTTTAGACAAAACAACACAGAAGGTACAGTTTCGAAACGAGTAACGATAAACGAGCGAGCACCCAAAACAAACCAAAAGACAAAAATTACCGACTTCTATTCAAACACACGATTAGCATTACCTAACCTACAAACTAATTGGCGAGTGTCACAAAAACTTTATTACAGGTTGCCGCTCAGTAACATTCGTAGCACTCGAACTATAAATACATAACAACTGACGCTGAAGATGGCGGATCGCCAAAACCGGTTTGTAAAAAAATAAAAATTGGCAAGCGATGAAGGAAAATCGTTCTAGTATAAGTCTAGTACTCACCCTGTCGAAAAAAGAGAAAAGCAAAATAACCCTATCTGAACAGCCGAGTCTTTTCAACAATTGATCATGATATCTAGAAAACTTGATAGTTATAACAAGTAAGGAAAGGGCTGTGCCGAAGGCTTTATACCTTTCATCAATACGCATAACTTTTTTAAGTGTCCGATGCTTACTTACAATTTTGAACCAACTTTAAAACTTAATTTAAATATACTTAGCCCAAACCACATTTATGGGAACAATCGATTGTAAGGGAGCTATATGTTATGTTTGTCCGATCTGGCTGATTTTCACTACACACATCACATATATAAAAAGTACAAAACCTACCAAACTTTACGTTCCTAGCTTTTTATACCCAGCGTACTAGCACTAGTACAAGGGTATTATAATTTTGTCCACATAACGGTACTATGTAACGGCGCAAAATAATCGAGTTAGATATAGAGTTCCATATATGAAACTTCTTAGGCTGAAAAGAGGAATTGATTAAGGCATGTCCGTCCGTCTGTCCGTCCGTGTACACGATAACTTGAGTAAAAATTGAAGGTAGGTTGCTATTGAAAATGGGAGAAATCGGATGATAACCACGACCCCATTTTCGATATTGAAAATTTCGAAAATCACATAAATTAACATAAGTTGAGTAAATCTTGAGATATTTCCATGAAATTTAATGTGCAGGCCAAGGTAGGTTGGTGTTCAAAATGGGCGAAATCGGATGACAACCACGCCCCCTTTTTCGATATCGAAAATCACATAAATTTACATGAAAATTAACGCTGGGTATTTAATGTTCGGTTCACCCGAACATAGACTTCCTTAACTGTTTACTGAAAAATTTATAGCCCATATATGCGAGCTACATGTTGTGTTAGTCCGATCCAGGTGATTTTCAGTACATATGAAGGGCGAGAGTCCAAAAGGGCCTAACCCACACTTTTTTCGAAATTGAGTTTTTAATTTTTTCAGTTTGCCAAAACACGTCTTGTCACGTAGGCGTTGACCAAAAAATTCTAAAAAATTTTTTGAATTTTTTATGAATTTTCAAAGTTGGCCGAGGTCCTAACCCGCGGGGTAGCGAGAGTGCAAAAGGGCCTAAGCCCTCATTGCGCCTTATGGGGAAACCGTGTTTTTGTTCATATCGCTCAAGTTTAAACAAAAACCATAAGTCTGCGACGACATCTAGGGTGTTTAGCGTTAATGAGAAGCTTCAAGTAATTATCCTACGACAGTGTTTTTTGATTGTGTTTTCCTAGGTTATGTTGTGACAGTTCAAAGTGCGATCGGTATGTTGATGTTTATGTAAATCGTTTTGTATTGGCAATTTTTAATCAAAATTTCAAAAAACCGCAATCAAGGCGTTGTGCAGTAATCCCCACTAATCATTTTCCACTTTATTTCATTTCTCTAGATTGAAAACTAGCGAAGAAATGCCAAGACAACGAGACTCTAGTCGCGAATCGCGACGCCAGGGTCACGCGTATACGACAGCCAAGGGGAAAAACATCAGTGCGAAACAGTCTCCGACTGTTGATGTGAGTGTGCAATAATAATTAAATAAAAACAGCAAATGAACAATAGCTGACGCCGGCAAAGTGAAAGGCACCTTCGGGTTAGGCCCTTTTGCACTCTCGGCACCCCTTGGGTTAGGCCCATGAGAAATTCGAAGTCTCGTAATTCCGAAACTACTGCACCGAATCGCATGAAATTTGAACCCCTAGGAAATGCTATCAAGATCTAAAAGTGATTTCACTTTCAGATCAATACACTGAAAATTCGAAAAATGCGACCGTTTTTCTCGCGCCTTGAAAAATTTTGAAATTGTGGGTTAGGCCCTTTTGCACTCTCGCCCTTCATATGTTACATATATGTAAATCTGTACCAAACTTGCAACATTTTACGTTCCTACCTTTTTAATTGCAAGAGTTATAGATCAAAACCCTTTTTTCGGAACAATCGATTGTATGGGAGCTATGCGTTGTATCTGTTTGATCTGGCTGGTTCCGACAAATGATTAATCCTATGAAAATGGCGCCTGCTTGCAAAATTTCAGCGAAATATCTCTAAAACCGTGGGACTAGTTTTCGCGCAAACAGACGGACGGACGGACAGACGGGCATGGCTAAATCAACTCAGCTCATCGTCCTGATCATTCGGTACACTTAAAAGTGGGTCTATCTCTTGTTCTTCTCACACTTACAAACATCGGACCAAAGTTATAATACCATTTCATGTTCATGAAAGGAATAAAAACGCATAGGCATACGGGAAGGCAATTGGGAAAATAAAATGTAAAAAATTATGATTTTTAGGTTATGTCATATTTTTTTTTCGAGGAACCATAATTTTTGCACAGATTTTTAAAATACACACAATGACAGCAAGTTCAGGTTTAGGACGCCACAAATCCTCATCCCCGTTGGCTCTTAGCAGACTAATGTACTTTTAATTTGTCGACATGACTTGGAAAAATTTCGCAATCAAGAAAAAAAAAACATGCTGCCGAAAGTATATTTTTACCTTCAAACTCTATCCAGGAGAAGCCCTGATTTGCCTAAGTTTGAAGCTTTTATAGGCACTGAAAAATAAGTCAAAAAGGTGACGTGATGTGAAAAGAAGATAATTAAATAGGGATGCAGATAAATTTAAATACGGTTGTCCTTTTTAGTTGTTTTATCTTTGTAGGAAAAATTTCAAAGCGGCACACCACAGATTGGAAGAGAAGCTCGGCGCAAAAATCTCCTAGGAGGTTGATGATATAACTGTTGTTTATCGCGCCATATATATATATAATTTGTATTTAACCCTTGCGTTCCTTAATATCTTTTCCATGCTACCAACCTATTTTACCATGTATGTCTTTCAATTGAGATATGGAATTTCCTTTTGTAGCTTTAATAAAAACTGGTGCTAGCTTGACGTTTAACTTATTCGCTTTGTCGTTCAAAAGGAAATTACGCCCACACTAAAGGGATTTACTCTGCTACGGAGATCGTAGAGTTGAACTGATTTTTCAAAAGCCTTTTGTATGTTTTGGCCAACTCAATACGTACGAGTTGGAGTTTGTCCATGCGGTCTATTACAATTAGTGGTGTGTTGATTTCCCCGTGCTCTTTGGGTAGATTTTCATTAATATTTGTGCTAGAACTCTCCACGGTCCTACGTTCTTCCATATTGGTCTTTTTAAGGCCCTGTATGCGCAAAATGCTCCAATCACGAGAATCCTAGTTCAGTTTAACAGAATTTCCAAACTTTTGGATATAGATTTTTCTGGCTCGGAAGGTAGTTTATTGAGCAATTCTTTATATATGTAAATAAAGCAGTTAAATAAGTTATTTTTACGCTCTATATTTCTTGGTAGCCTTTACGTTTTTTTATACTAATTGGCTACATAAAAAAATAGATAAGGCTAGACATAATATTAAAGTCCGAACAATGTTGGCTGGCTGGTTGAGATAGTTTAGATACTAAAAGAAATGTATCTTTGTACAACAACTCAGTTGCGGAAACTTCAGATGTTCATAGTCCAAAAAAGCGGTGCAGGACTTGTGCTGTTAGTGACTATAAAGACTCTTTTAATGCTATATAAGTAAAATATTTCTATTTATATATATGTACATATGTATGTAAGTATGTCAGTGCAAACGTAGCAACTCACTCATAACGTTAACAACCAATACCATTCACAACAGATACTTTCGCAGTGTGGTTTTTTAAGTAAGTTCTTCAAGCCCTTTCACTTTAATTGCTAGTTTAAAACGGAATTGGAAAGCGAGTAACGAGCCCATACGCCTATTTGCGTACGACCACCAAAAAATATATAAATAAACATACAAACTAAATGAGCTACCAAAGAACTTATTTTAAATCTTTGCTTTGCTTTGTGTCTGGGATCGAGTGCTTACCTCTTTTTGGTTTTGCCCACGTTGTAAAGCTCAACATGTTTGAATGCAGCGTATGTGGCCATGTTCGATGTTTGTACTTTTAGTAAGTTTGTTAAAGCAGTGGAGTACAATTTGCCTCGTAAAAACGTAATTATCGTTGAGCTAAGAGTTGCTGTCGAGTTTTGAACTTCCTTTTATACCTTAAATATGGCCGGATGCTACGTATGTAGGTAGCAGATAAGCGCTTTACAAGTTGTTGCTTTAGCTTTCACAAGAATGAGAGTAAAGGCGAGCAACCATCAAACAAAAGAGCATTGGGAAATATTTCAAATGCAAATACGAGTGCGTACTTTTATCATTTAACAAGGATATGTGTCGGCTTACACTATCAGTCAGTTGCTTGAAAAAACAGGCCAAACAATGAAATGCACAACAGAAATGGCCTTGGAATTGCAGCGGCAGCAGCAGCAGCTTCCACACATATTTCAAGCCATATTGTTGTGTACACTTTGGCAGAAAGTTATAAAAATCAATACGAGATTTACGTAGAAAGGTGCCACTCTAGCGTATGCATGCACCGAACAAACGTAGAATTTCAACACAACGCAAAGAGGTCTATAACGCGCATGACAGAGTCAGCATTGCTGCTAAGCAAACATACATTATCCTTGAACAGGATGTGAAGCAGCTGCGAGCTGGGATGCTGGCAGCCATTTGGCTGCACTCGATTGATTCGTTGGCTGCAATATTTTGGTGGTGTACAAACTACGCCACCAACAGCGCAATGAGGTAACACTTTTCTAAAGCTCGAGGAGAGTCCTTTGAAATATTTCCCAATTTTCTTCTTTTTTTTCTTTGAAATTTCTGCCTTTCTTTAACTCACACAGAAATAAGCACTTAAATGTTTTAATTTATATTTTCAAACCAAGTCCACACACACGAAAATTATTTATCGGGACACGACAGGATAATACTGAATGTTGCAGATAGATGTCAACGACTTTTTCTGTTTTCTGTAAACACTTTACTGCGAAATTTAACTTTTGTTTTGATGCAAAAAAAAATATATTGGCTTTTTATAATTTAAAACTTAATTTGTTAAAAATAAATATTTAATTTTTTTGTTTTTTGCTTTTCGTGCGAATGTGGTTGCGCTTTTCTTTTTACTTTAGTTGTGAACGTCACGATTTGAAGTTTCGACTGAACCGTAAATGGGAAAGTGGAAAACATTTTATATTATATCGATCCACATAAGTTGAGCGCACATGCGAGAGCGTACCGAAAGCAGAGAGTGTGGAAAAGCCATGTGCAGCACACATACATCGTCAAGCAGCTGTGATTAATGAGCTCACAGAGAGTGGCTACAAGCAGAAGCAACGGTAACAAGCGTTAACTTGCAATGGAGAAAAGCCACAAACAAAATAACCATATACGAAAGTCGTTACTTCTAGCGGTAAACTTTATCGTTCCAGTCAAATATTAAATTTAATTTTTCCAGGTGAATATCTGCAAAAGAATTTATGCCAGGGACCAGAAAATTGGTATAGAGCTATATTACGTGCATATTCTCACGCAAGAAAGTGAGGGTTATCGGAAAAGGGGGAAGATACCTCCCATACAATCTTAATTTTATAAGCTGGTTATCTCTAAAAGGATTTATGGCAGGGAACTTAAAATTGGTATACCCCTAGATTTTATTAAAACCCTGCTCACACAGAAAAGGGGGCGTACAAACTTAATTTTTCATAAAAATTTATTTTGGGCCAAATTTTTTCTTCTTATATTAATTTTTTGCTGGGTTGACTTGCTTCGGCCGTTCAATTTAAATGACAGCAACAATTTTTGTTACATTTTCTTCCTACGCGTTTCCGCGTCTTCCGCGCCTTCTTCAAGGGAATCTATATTTTTATTTTATAACAATAAAAATGAGTGATAATGTTATTTTATACATTGAACAACATTACTAACAATTACTTATTTTTATTTCACGTTTAAAAATAATGATGAAAACACAAAAAACTTATTTTATTTGAAAATATCACAAAAATATTGCTATTTGGCATCTTTGATAGTTGCTGTGTAAGCGCTGTTTATGCCGTTTACATCTTCCTTAAAGTTCATGGCATTGCTCAGTTGTTGTTGAATGCGGAGACTTTCCAAAGTCAATCTTCTTCTCTCTTTTTTTCAATGTCTAGTATTTGTACATTTGTAAAATCCGTGGTATGCGAGGTGGCTGTCAAGTGTTGTGCTAGTGCTGTTCTTGTCTTTTTATTTTTTGCATCCATTTCATGCTCATGCATTCTTGTAGCTAGTGCTCTTTTTGTTGTACCCACATAACATCTTGTACAGCTTTCGTTTTCCTAGCCCATGCATTTATTTCATAAACAACACTGTGCTGTTGTTCTTTCGGTATTTTGTCTTTGGTTTTTGCGTATGGGCGTATGTTATGTTATCATTTTTTATTATTTTACGTAGCGTGCGATTGTTCGTTAGCCCTGGTATGTATGATATTCCGAGTCCGTGGAGGCCTTTATCTGGAAAGGCCATGCGAAGACAACACCAGTGGTGGTAAAGGGTGGAGCAAAGTTCCAGCGTTCGGGAGGAAAGCTGCTATGATCTGAGTCCGCATCCTTTGTTTGTGTATGTCACAAGCTTTACACATAAATATGCATTTTTTGATTTGCGGATTTAGGCGTGGGATGTAGAACTCTCGTCAGATCATTTGTTGCATCAAACGATGCTCGGCGTGATGTATTAAAAGATGGAGGAAGTTTACGCTGTATGAAAGGCTCGAGTTTGCGAATCGGCCATTGGCACTTAGTAGACTCTTGGGGTTTGTTTATATTCTCTGTGTATGATTTATTATTTTGAGTTTGATGTTTCATTTTATTTAGTGTTGTTTCTATAACGTTTTCTATTAACTTTTGGGGGTAACTATTTTTAAAAAATATATTTTTAATTTTTCTCGTGTTTTCTGCTAAGAATTCTGGATCGCTAAGGAGATGTACTTTTCTTATAAAACTATACGCGGTGTTTATCTTTTGCTTCCATTGGTTAATAATTCTACCTGAAGCTATACTCTTGGCGTACCAGTTTAAAATCATCGTATTGTTTCTTCGGTGCACTTCAACATCTAGGAAGGCTATTTTGTGGTTTTCTTCTTCTTCTTTGGTAAACAAATTTTCGTGTGTTGTGCGTTTAATATTGTCAAAATGTCTTCCACGTCCTTAGTTTTTACTGTTGCAAATATGTTATCTATTTGACATTAGTTATGTATTTGACATTTATGTCCTTATTTTTCAATTCAGCTAAGCTGTCGTTAAAAATTTGTCCAGTACGGTATCTGCTATCGTTGGGGACAGGGGGTTGCCCATTGGCATTCCATAAATTTGTTGGTAAAGGATGTCGTTGTGAGTGAAGTAGTTATTTTCACACAAGCAGAACTCTAATATGTTTTGGAACTGTTTTTTGTCAATGTGTGTGTGTTTTTTTAAATCAGTCCATTTTTGCATTATGGTTCGTATAGCTTAGTGTGTCGGAATGTTTGTTAATAAAGATACAACATCGAAAGATATGAGAAGTTCGTCTTCTTCAATAGATATGTTTTTAAGTTTATTTTTTAGCTGGAATGAGTTTTGGATATTGTAATCCTCAGATATAATATTTTTTTTAAATGTTCCCGATAAATCTTGACAACTTGTAGCAAGGTATGTTTATGGACGAGGATATCGGTCTAAAGGGGGTATTTTTCTTGTGAATTTTAGGATGGCCATATAATCTAGGCGCATTTGCAGCCGAAGAGGTAAGTTCAAATTTTTGTTTTAAGCTAATTCTCTGGTGTTTGTATAAGTCGTTTATAATTGCGTCATTTTTCCTAAGTAGTTTTTGCGTAGGGTCGTTTCTGATAGTTTTGTATGTTTGTTTGTCGTTTAGTAGTTCCTTTATTTTTTGTTCGTAGTCGTCTTTGTACATTTATACTGTTTTGTTACCTTTATCTGCGTTGGTAAGTATTATTTATTGTTTGTGTTTGTTGATAAATTTTTTTGTATCCGCATACGTTTTCAATAAAAATTTATTTTTCGTGTTATTTCTAAATTTTTCTTGAAATTTGTTGATTTTTGCTGCAACTCCGCATCTGATTTCATCCTTCTCCCTTTCAGCCTCTACTGCCTGTATTCCTTGCTCTAAATCGGCTACTATATGAATCGGTGATAAGTTTAATTTTGACACTGGTAGCGCAAATTTTTTGCCTAGTGAGAGCAACCATGGTGATTCTTCTGGTATCGCAAGGTTGGTTTTGTTCATGAACCACTCTTTATTAAATACAAATCCATATTTTATTATATTTTTCGAAATTTGGTTTTGAAGCTTATTTTCGTGAACTCTTTTCGTATCCGTGGTAATTTGCTTTGAGAACTGCTTGTGATTTTCTATAATATTTTTATAATCTCTGTCATCGAGTGTTTTTTGTAGTGTTTCTTGTATATGGTTGATGGTTGTGGTAATCATTTTAATATTAATATTGCTTTCTTTTATTTCCAAATTCAGAATTTTTGCAAAGAATTGTTGTTCTAATTTTTCTGACTCTCTTCGAGTTTTGTCTAGTTGGAAACAATGTAAGTTTGTTTTTCCCTGTAGATGAGGTGGGGTGATGCCATAATCTTTGCATCTTAGTAAACATTTTAATCTTTCTTTTTGTTTTGCATGTTTCTTTATGTTTTTGTTGTGCTGTTTTAGAACGTAACAGGTCTCCTCACTGTACTTATATTTTATGTGTAAGTAAAAATCCTTTTGTTTCTTTTTCCCTGTAGATGAGGTGGGGTGATGCCATAATCTTTGCATCTTAGTAAACATTTTAATCTTTCTTTTTGTTTTGCATGTTTCTTTACGTTTTTGTTGTGCTGTTTTACCTTGGTATAGAGCTAGATTTTACCAAAACCCTTCCCACGCAGAAAAGTGGGGGTCAAGTAGGGCCCTAAAAATTTGTGTAGAGATAAACGATATCAATTCAGTAGTTACGGAAAAAATTTATGTTGAAAGCTGAATATCTATAAAAGTGTTTAAAGTCTGAGTTGATTTATTGATATTTTGTTTAAAAATTAGTGATTTGGTAAAAGTGATTTAGTGTGTCGGCGAATATCTATTTACAAATAACTTTTGGGCAGAACCAAGTTTGCCGGGTCAGGTCATTAGAGTCATCCTTCCGTTTATTGAACAAATATAAGCAATTTAATAATCTTTTTATATATAGTAAGCTGGTCCGATCTACTTGTGTAGGGTGCGAATAAAACAAAGGTTTTTTCCACCTTTCAGCTCAACGTTTCGTTTGTCTTTGGTTTTTGTGCGTATGGGCGTATGTTATTATGTTATCATTTTTTATTATTTTACGTAGCGTGCGATTGTTCGTTAGCCCTGCAGCCCGTTTCTGTACCGTTGCGATACGAATTATAACACAAAGTGCAACCCTGATTCACGGTTATCGCAAGGTAGTGTTTCTGTAAGAGTGGTGAGTATGTATTTTCGATATCTCTTGCTTTATTCATCGCACTTGGCGCGAAGGTCGTGATATTATACGTAAAAACGAAAATGAGTGAAGTTAGTTCATTTCTAATTTCTCAAATCACTGATATTTCTAAATTTTTCATTAATAAATGCATTTATTTATGATTTAATATGTGTTTTGTATGAATGTTTACAAACAAAATGTACTAGTACAAGGGCATTGAGGACTTCAACTGAAATGGATAAATATTTCTCAAAATAAACTGCCGGAACTTATTTAACGCAATTGCTATCATAAAAATACACCAAACCACTGACATTGTACAATTAGTAACATTAATAAATGCAGATATTTACCAATTTTTTATTTAACAAATCTCCACAAAACAGAATACAAACTCGAGATGACAAATGGTTTCTTTCATTCCAATTGTTTCATCGATAAGTAGGCAATGTCACCATTCTCATATCGCAAGGTGAGTTACTTCTCATACAGAAACACTTATCATAACGAAAGCGATACGAGCGTTGCGATAGGATATCGATCGTTATTATAACGAAAAGTTACAGAAACGGGCTACACGTATGTATTATATTCCGAGTCCTTAACGTGGAGGCCTTTATCTGGAAAGGCCCAGCGAAGACAACACCAGTGGTTCTAAAGGGTGGAGCAAAGTTCCAGCGTTCGGGAGGAAAGCTGCTATGATCTGAGTCCGCATCCTTTGTTTGTGTATGTTACAAGCTTTACACATAAATATGCATTTTTTGATTTGCGGCTTTAGGCGTGGGATGTAGAACTCTCGTCAGATCATTTGTTGCATCAAACGGTGTTCGGCGTGATGCATTAAAATATGGAGGAAGTTTACGCTGTATGAAAGGCTCGAGTTTGCGAATCGGCCATTGGCACTTAGTAGACTCTTGGGGTTTGTTTATATTCTCTGTGTATGATTTATTATTTTGAGTTTGATGTTTCATTTTATTTAGTGTTGTTTCTATAACGTTTTTTATTAACTTTTGGTGGTAACTATTTTTAAAAAATATATTTTTAATTTTTCTCGTGTTTTCTGCTAAGAATTCTGGATCGCTAAGGAGATGTACTTTTCTTATAAAACTAGACGCGGTGTTTATCTTTTGCTTCCATTGGTGGTGATTGGTATGGTAGTTAATAATTCTACCTGAAGCTATACTCTTGGCGTACCAGTTTAAAATCATCGTATTGTTTCTTCGGTGCACTTCAACATCTAGAAAGGCTATTTTGTGGTTTTCTTCTTCTTCTTTGGTAAACATAATTTTCGTGTGTTGTGCGTTTAATATTGTCAAAATGTCTTCCACGTCCTTAGTTTTTACTGTTGCAAATATGTTATCTATTTGACATTAGTTATGTATTTGACATTTATGTCCTTATTTTTCAATTCAGCTAAGCTGTCGTCTAAAAATTTTTCCAGTACGGTATCTGCTATCGTTGGGGACAGGGGGTTGCCCATTGGCATTCCATAAATTTGTTGGTAAAGGATGTCGTTGTGAGTGAAGTAGTTATTTTCACACAAGCAGAACTCTAATATGTTTTGGAACTGTTTTTTGTCAATGTGTGTGTGTTTTTTTAAATCAGTCCATTTTTGCATTATGGTTCGTATAGCTTAGTGTGTCGGAATGTTTGTTAATAAAGATACAACATCGAAAGATATGAGAAGTTCGTCTTCTTCAATAGATATGTTTTTAAGTTTATTTTTTAGCTGGAATGAGTTTTGGATATTGTAATCCTCAGATATAATATTTTTTTTAAATGTTCCCGATAAATCTTGACAACTTGTAGCAAGGTATGTTTATGGACGAGGATATCGGTCTAAAGGGGGTATTTTTCTTGTGAATTTTAGGAAGGCCATATAATCTAGGCGCATTTGCAGCCGAAGAGGTAAGTTCAAATTTTTGTTTTAAGCTAATTCTCTGGTGTTTGTATAAGTCGTTTATAATTGCGTCATTTTTCCTAAGTAGTTTTTGCGTAGGGTCGTTTCTGATAGTTTTGTATGTTTGTTTGTCGTTTAGTAGTTCCTTTATTTTTTGTTCGTAGTCGTCTTTGTACATTTATACTGTTTTGTTACCTTTATCTGCGTTGGTAAGTATTATTTATTGTTTGTGTTTGTTGATAAATTTTTTTGTATCCGCATACGTTTTCAATAAAAATTTATTTTTCGTGTTATTTCTAAATTTTTCTTGAAATTTGTTGATTTTTGCTGCAACTCCGCATCTGATTTCATCCTTCTCCCTTTCAGCCTCTACTGCCTGTATTCCTTGCTCTAAATCGGCTACTACATATATGAATCGGTGATAAGTTTAATTTTGACACTGGTAGCGCAAATTTTTTGCCTAGTGAGAGCAACCATGGTGATTCTTCTGGTATCGCAATGTTGGTTTTGTTCATGAACCACTCTTTATTAAATACAAATCCATATTTTATTATATTTTTCGAAATTTGGTTTTGAAGCTTATTTTCGTGAACTCTTTTCGTATCCGTGGTAATTTGCTTTGGGAACTGCTTGTGATTTTCTATAATATTTTTATAATCTCTGTCATCGAGTGTTTCTTGTAGTGTTTCTTGCATATGTTTGATGGTTGTGGTAATCATTTTAATATTAATATTGCTCTCTTTTATTTCCAAATTCAGAATTTTTGCAAAGAATTGTTGTTCTAATTTTTCTGACTCTCTTCGAGTTTTGTCTAGTTGGAAACAATGTAAGTTTGTTTTTCCCTGTAGATGAGGTGGGGTGATGCCATAATCTTTGCATCTTAGTAAACATTTTAATCTTTCTTTTTGTTTTGCATGTTTCTTTACGTTTTTGTTGTGCTGTTTTAGTACGTAACAGGTATCCTCACTGTACTTATATTTTATGTGTAAGTAAAAATCCTTCATGTTTATTGTTTTGGATTTGTTTCATGCTGAATATCTCAAAAAGAGTTCAAGGTAGGGAACTGAAAATTGATATAGAGCTAGATTTTACCAAAACCCTTCCCACGCAGAAAAGTGGGGGTCAAGTAGGGCCCTAAAAATTTGTGTAGAGATAAACGATATCAATTCAGTAGTTACGGAAAAAATTTATGTTGAAAGCTGAATATCTATAAAAGGGTTTAAAGTAGGGACATAGAAGTCACTCTCTAGATATGCGACATCAATACAATGTTCAAAGAAAAAAAAAAATGTATTAAAAAAGGAGGCGTGGCACCACCCATACGTTCTAAACTTTTGAGGCTGAATATATGTAAAAGGGTTGGTACTAGGGACCTGACAACCATTGTGGAGATATACTACACCAATATCCTTACTTACTTACCTTCTTAAAATAGCCATCTTACCACCTAGGTGATGTTAGTCTTTCTATACTCAGTCAAAATAAATTGGGGCGTAGTAGGCGGCCATTCCATCTGACAGCTTACAATAATTTTTCTAATTTAATAATTGAAGCTGTAGCGGTAGCCTTTAGTGTTAATAGCTTTCATTTACGATATAAACAGTTGCGAATGTGTAGATTATCAATATTGGAGTTGATTTATTGATATGTATTTTGTTTAAAAATTAGTGATTTGGTAAAAGTGATTTAGTGTGTCGGCGAATATCTGTTTACAAATAACTTGTGGGCAGAACCAAGTTTGCCGGGTCAGGTCATTAGAGTCATCCTTCCGTTTATTGAACAAATATAACCAATTTAATAATATTTTTATATATAGTAAGCTGGTCCGATCTATTTGTGTAGGGTGCGAATAAAACAAAGGTTTTTTTCACCTTACAGCTCAACGTTTCGCTAAGTTTTCCTTAGCATCTTCAGGAGCGTAACTGTTTTGTTTATTTGAAACCACAAAAGAACAAAGATACAAAAACAATATTAGTACGTGTTGCATATAAATGCACAAAGGTTAAACACAAATTAAACATTTATATCTAACTTACACTGAAAATGGTAGATTTTTACATCAAATATTTACGTTATTACACTAAACATTGATATTATTAAATTAAATTTTTACAAAAAAACGTAAAGAGTTGATACCATCATTAGTGGGACATTTGTCGTACTAAACTACACTATAAATATAACAAATAAGTCGCGGCTATTCAATCGGTGTATTATTTCTTGTTAGTCGTATGTTCTCTTTTCTGCATTATGCGTAAGCTCTCCAAAGTGTATCTCATCTTCTCTCTTCGTTCCTTGTCTAGTATTTTTGTGTTTGCAAAATCACCTGTGTGGTTGTGTGTTATTGCATGCTGTGATAGTGCCGTGCTGTGTTTTTGTTTCCTTATGTCAGCTTCGTGCTCTGCTAGTCTAGTGCCTAAATTTCGTTTCGTTGTCCTGATGTATAACTTGTTGCAATTCTCGTTGTTGTTACCTTTGCATGTTACTTCGTACACTACATTACTTTGTTGTTGCTGATGTATTGGGCTCTTTGTTTTTCTGAAGCATATCGTGCAATTCGATTTGAAGGCTAAGCATATGTTTTGTTTTTGTATATTGCTTGGGAATCTTTCTGATAGCCTGGGAACGAAAGTGACGCTAAAATATTTTTTCGGTTCATTTGGCCTATCTGTAGTTGGTGATGGGTTTATTATCTTTTTCATTTCTATTGTTTTTTGTTGCGTCATTTCTTTTGATTATAGCGAATATGTCGTCTACATATTCCACTTAAAATTTTATGTTTGTGCTTTGTTGCTTAAGCTCTGAGAAAGTATTGTCAAGCATTTCATCCATTACTATATCTACAATCGTCGGAAAAGGGTTTTTAAAATTTGCAGAATTTTACATGTTTGGACAAATGATAACATGGGGACATTGATTGACGATACAATAGGACTTAACGGACATTCAGATTTATGTATTTTGGGTAATCCATATAGTCGGGGGGCTATGGCTGTCGAACTGGTCATTTGTTGCTTATCTTTTGCACATATGAGTTTTGCCTTGTGAAGATCATATACAATGTTGTTGTTTTTTCTCTGAAGTGTGTTGGGTGGAACATTGAGAATTACCTTGTAAGTTTTCTTATCTCCTAGTAGCTGGTCAATCTTTTCGTTATATTCGGATTTGTATAGAGCAACTGTTTTGTTCCCCTTGTCTGCGTCTGTGATAATTATGTCAACTTTGTGAAGTTTAAGGAATGTTTTTGTTTTCTTGTATGTTTCAATGATGCATTTTTCTGTTGAGTTGTGGCGTACGTTTCGTTTGTAAAGTAGAATTCTGTTGCTTAATTTATTTCTGGCTACTTCTTTATCCTTGTCATCCTCTTTTGTTTGAAAAATTTGTTCCATTTCAGCTATCGTATGTATGGGTGAGAAATTTTCGTTTGTTGTGGGCAGTGTAAATTTTCTGCCTAGTGAGAGGAGCCATTTAACCTCTTCGGGAAACTCAATGTTTATTTTGTTGACAAGCCAGTCGGTGTTTATTTTGATTCCCAGTTTTCGTATTTTTTCGCGCTTCAGATGATTTATTTTTCCTTTAAGTTCTATTTCTTTTGCTTTTCCAACTTTTTCGTGTAATTTAAAATATATTAGAAGACCAGTCAGACGTTGTACTGCCCTAAATTTGACTTGTTTACATTTAACAAATTATGATCTCTTCCCGCCCCATTTGGCGCTTATTTCACATTTATCCCTATATGTTGTCGCAGCCGTGCTTGTGTTTGTTTATTAAATGTTGAATTGTATGTAGAGTTAGTCTGTTCTGTTTTATATGGAAGAAATCGATTATTGTGAACTTCATCGCCATACCGCCGATACCAACCTGTATTTGTCAAATGAAACGAAATTGGAAATTGGCGGTGAAGTGTGTGGTCGCACAAAAGCCTAACATAATATACATTGTAACATTTAACACATTCTATCCTCATAGAAAATAAAGCCCAATTATATACATTTGCATGTGGCTTTTATTTGAAGACACCCGCCGCCAGAAAGAAACAATAATCTTTATTTCGCTTTTACCGAGGAAAGCGTAACCTACATATCCGTGTGGAAATTTAGCTGATACTGATAAATAAAGGAAATGAAATTCCATTGTGACTCCTGGGACATTTGACTCCAGAGCTGAGTCAACTGTGCCTTGCAAAACTGACATCGGGACTGAAATTGATATGAAATATATTTATCGGCATGGATACAACCAAAGTATATTAAACAAAGTAGTAGCGAACTTGACAGTTCTCTCTTTTCTGTAGGAGTTTTAACGTCAAATGAAAAAAATATTAACCAGTTCGATTTTAAAATTTCTCATTTTTATCAGTTTGTTATTTTTATTGAAGAAATAACAAATCGTGTTATCTGTTTACGACTGCAACCGAGAGTTGAAACACGTCCAAAAATTGCCGGGAGGGGTATCAAGAAACGCGCCCAGTACCCATAAATAATAATCCGATTCCGAGATCAATTTTGAGTACTTTGCAAGTTTTTGTCAAACGAATGAAACAATTTGTGTACCAAGAAGACGGGATCACGTTATTTTTTTAAATCGTGGACAATAGTCTGCAACTCAAGATGTAATTCACACAAAAACTATAGACAACGCCTACGGGTTGGGGCTTAGAATATGCCCGCGGTAGGCATACCGGTCGTAAGAGGCGACCAATATGCACAAAGGTAATGATGTGCAACTCGATGGTTGATCTACGGATATGATGCCTCCCACCTCTCATTACCCATCTTCTCTTTCCTTTCGGAAGGAGGGATGACATGACCTAGAAGGTTGCACTGGTCATACCAAATCGCTCCCACGACAGTCGGGCTGTACCGCAAGGGAGTACCGGAGCGTACCGGATTCATATCCGGCCAAGGACTGTTATTTCGACAACACTCCCCAAAACCTTCGGGGAGTGATTTTGTTGTTAAAACAACAACAACGCCTCCGATTAGTTCTTCGGATTTTTGCAAATATTTTTCAAAATGACAACAATATTTATTCTCCAGAGGCCGATTTTCATTTGAACCGAAAAGTGACTTTGGTACTCCTTCCCAACATTTTTTAGAACTTGATGATAGTCGTAAACAGTGCCCCAAATCGTTGCTACATATATTAATATATACATACATACATATGTACGCTTGTTCTCTGCGGTCAAGGTCTTTAAAGAGCAAAAGTGAGCTTACTAGATAGTTTATGAATAACTATATTAATACAAAACTTGTATGGGCCCCAAATATTGTACGTGGGCCAAAAAGGGTAAATACGTTGGTTTATACTTTTTTGAAGTAAGAACTCCTACAAAAACAAAATATTTCAGTTGTCAATTCTACCTTGTTTAATTTGCCTTGGATACAACTAATGCATTAAAAGAATTGTCCAAATAACAACAAGTACCTTTGTAATTACTAAGAAACTGAGTGTGACTCCTGGGACACCGAAAAATCCCTTTGTTGCATCTTTGTCAGCACGAATACAAATTTTAGTTCAACTATTCAACTTTCACCTACAATTTGTATATGGCCGAAAATACATACTGCATAGTACCATATTCTATAAAAATATTTTATGTATTCAAATTCAATAAACTATTTTTAAATATTATATGTATTATTGAATCGAGCTCAAGGCCAAAGGTCAAATAAAAGTAAATACACTTTATTATTGTTGACATGTTTATTTGAGTTGGTCGATATTTCGACTTCAATCTGAAGTCATCTTCAGGACCAGAAAATATATACATAAGACATTTAAATAAATTAAATAAAATAAATCTATTTCACTCTTATGCGTAAACACTTACGCTCTTGGCTGTGCCTGATCAACTAATTTTACTGTGATCTTAATAAATAAAATAAGCATACAAACTAAACATAAACAAACAAAGTACAGTAATTGTAAACAAAATTAGGTACAAACAACAATAGGTGGGCTTAAAAAGAGAGTTTTGAGCATAAATACATAAATACATATGTTACAGGTGCACTGTTGTTGTCTAGCATAACATATGTTTGTTGTTGCATATTAAGTTTCTGTAGGCAGAAGCGCAATTTTCCGTGTCCGTTTTGAAATTCATTCGTCTATCACTTGGTGTGTTGATGATATGTAGCATTTCTAGTATATATCTCTTGTTATAGTGTGTTTCTTGTTGTAAAATTTTTGCATTGAGCAAATCTGGAGAGTGTCCAGTGGCGCTAGAGTGTGCGGCTAAGGCTGTTTAGAGTTGTTTCGGTTTTTTAAATTTGTCTTATGTCCGGAAATCCTCGTCTTAAGTTTAGATTTTATTGTTCCCACATATACCTTCTTGTATAAATGGGACCCGTCACCGTTGCTTTTTATTTTGTATATAACGTCCGATTTCTCATATTTTTCAATTCTACTCTTAGTATTACTAAACATTTTATGCCGTAACATGTTGTCATATGTGAATACCATTTCAAACATATCTCGATCATAGATTTTTGAGTTTTTCAATCTGTTTGATAGACCTGGGACGAATGTTGTTGCCTTATAAAATTTATTTTTGTTTATATCTTGCTTGCTTCTTGTTTCGTTCGATTTTCTGTAGAAACCGCGGATGTAGTTATTTATAACTTTTTCTGGAAAACCATTGTCGTCTAGTGTAGTTTTAATAATTCCTATATTCTTTCTGTGGTAACATTTATCGCTGATAGATAGAACTCTTCTCACAAAATTCCTAGGTGTGTTCACTATTGTCCTCTTTTCGTGCTTCGAATAATAATTCATCAATCTTCCCGATGAGGTGGGTTTTTTGTACCAGTCAAATTTAAGATGGTTGTTGTATCTTTGTCACCATTGCACAATGCAAAAATTTTACAACAAAAAACACACTATAACAAGAGATATATACTAGAAATGCTACATATCATCAACACACCAAGTGATAGACGACATATGTTATGCTAGACAACAACAGTGCACCTGTAACATATGTATTTGGGTCAATTTCAAAAAAAACGTACACAACGAGTTTTTTTTTGCTTATTTTTAAAGTTTTTCCGATTCGCCTGTAAGAGTGGCCAATTTATGTAGAAATTGATGAAGAATCCGGTGGGACCTTTAGGCTCTCAAAAAAATCAATATTTTTGGTTTTTTTTAGGTTTTCTATGATTTCTATCTTGAGCGTCACACACCAAATATGTATAAAAAATCGCTGAAAATGCAAAAATATTTGAGATTCAAGTTTACTATGTTGTTCTTTTGTTTTTCAAGATTCACTTTTGCCAAAATCACCTTTTCGATTATAAACACAAAATCACGATTCACCTTGATTTTTTATATTTTTTTTAAGTGACTAGTTATTTACAAATTTTAAGATGAAAATATGTAAATTATTGTTAAAAAGAGACTTGAACTAAGGGGTTAGTTGCAAACTAATAGGCTTGTAACAATGTATTTTAAAAAAACTGCATTTATAAGCGTTTTAAGGAAAAAAAACTGAGTGTGACGCTCAAGATATTTTGTGACGATCAAGATGAAAATATGTAAATTTTTGTTAAAAAAAGACTTGAACTAAGGGGTTACTTGCAAAGTAATAGTCTTGTAACAATGTATTTAAAAAAACTGCAAATATAAGCGTTTTAAGGAAAAAAAAACTAAGTGTGACGCTCAAGATATTTTGTGACGATCAAGAGATTTTGTTGCACGTAAACAAGAAATAATGCCAAATTTAAAGTGTAACGAAAAAAAGTTTATTTTTTACAAAAAGTAAATAAAAGAAAACAAAAATTCTTCAAAAAACAAAAATTTTCATACCAAACTAAACATGTACATACATATTCTTTGATGTTTTTAACAAAATTTAAAAAAAAGGAAGTAATTCTTGAAGAAACTTATACACATACGCGCTTTATCGAGATTTATTTTCTCGCGATATTTTCGTGCTCTTTCCGCCGCCGTTAATTTTGTTGTTTTACTCTTGAAAATTAAAAAATAAAATCAAAATTAAGCATTTTAAGCTATGAAGCAATATGTATGAAAAGTGATGCTCATGAAATGTTTGCCTATTTTGGTTTTTTCCGTAGGCAATTTATTTCCCAAATTCACAAATTATAAAAAAATGAGTTGAGACCATGTAAACAATGATTGTCAACTTTAATTTTTTACATTTAATATATTCACTTTTAAAAAAATTAGCGTGACTCTCAAGAATTTTTATCGCGCCCTTACCATGGTGCTCACAAAAACTACGCAAATCCACACTTTTTTTAATAGTTTTTGTTTTCGCTTTTTCACTATTGTAATAATTAAAGTTTGTACTTTTCTTACGTTATTTACTTTATTTAAATGAAAATTGAAAACTGCTAATATTTCTTGATTTATAAAAAAGTGACGCTCAATGCAAATTGGGGGGACAACTTTTCTTTGCAACGCCAAATTCGCACTAATTAATTTTTGACAACTATATCAAATCAAAACAAAAGAAAGATACCCAATAATTCGAAAACTGTTATTAAATGTTGCCCAGTAACTTTTTTCTTGATTTTATTTTATTTTGTTTACTAAAAATTCTAACGGGGGACACATGCTTTTGTATGAAAGGAGTCAGAGGGAGAAACAAAACACCATACTGAATAAACAAAAAAACAAACATACAAATTTGAGAATTATGTTTTTTTGTTACATATTTCTCGGTGATCACTGTCCCGTTTTTGTTTTTTTTTTTTAAATTTGTTTTTTACCTAAAATAGTAGTGTAAAGTGCGGGGACACAAAAATTGCGTTTTTTTTGAAATTGACCCATTTATGTATGCTAAAACTCTCTTTTTAAGCCCACCTATTGTTGTTTGTACCTAATTTTGTTTACAATTACTGTACTTTGTTTGTTTATGTTTAGTTTGTATGCTTATTTTATTTATTAAGATCACAGTAAAATTAGTTGATCAGGCACAGCCAAGAGCGTGAGTGTTTACGCATAAGAGTGAAATAGATTTATTTTATTTAATTTATTTAAATGTCTTATGTATATATTTTCTGGTCCTGAAGATGACTTCAGATTGAAGTCGAAATATCGACCAACTCAAATAAACGTGTCAACAATAATAAAGTGTATTTACTTTTATTTGACCTTTGGCCTTGAGCTCGATACAATAATACATATAATAAGTATATTTGAAGGCCGTAAACAACAAAAATATTTTTAAATATTTAAATTGTGACTGCTGGGACAAGTCTTTGTGACTCCTGGGACAAGTGTGAAATATGTAATGTACCAGATTATTGGAATCAGTTTTATTATTGTTTCAACCCTTTTTGACCAAGTTATTCATAAATTTCTCCCAGCAGAATTGAAACCAAGTTAAATGAATTAAAATAAAGTGAAGGAAAAATAATATTTATATTTACTTCAAAATTCTGATTTAATATTTTTAAAAAACAAGTCGAATTCAACATCTCTCGAAACAATTATTTAAAACTATATAATAAAAACTAGAAACAATTAAAAAAAAAAAAAATTCATCTGAATAATACATGAGAGTTTTGACTCCTGGGACACATTTCCAAATAGTCTAGAAACCATAGCATGACCCTTTTAACTCAAAAAATGTATTTAGACGGTGAACAGCCTCTTTATCCTTACTTCCAGGAATATCTGGTTTCGTAGGGTCATTCCTAATGTTACCAGACCAATTTGTATGCCTGTTCGTGTGACTCCTGGGACACCCCACACAAAAATTACATACCTTTTTTTATTTTATGTTATGCAATTATTTTAATTTTTCTCTGCTTTACTTGAATGACTAGCAAATTTTATGTAAACGAAAATATAGCTATGCAAACATGACCAAACTTTTTCCGCAAAATAGTAAGATGTGAAGTCAAAGTTAAAAGGACAAAAATGTTGGGTTTTCACATATTTTTCTGTTACCATATTAGGAAAATATACATACATATTTAGTTACAGATAACTGAATAAATAGGAATTTAAAATTTTATGTCGTTTTCCTCTTTTGGCTGGAATGTCCCTGCAGGAAGTGCCTTTTTGGATTGATTTGATTAGGTGGTTCGTTGGTAGGTTCCTCTGTAGCAATAAAACATAACCTTGAAATCGCACAATGGCGGAAAAAACAAGTAGAGGCATTTGTGAAGAAAGGTAGATACTGTTATTAAACATGCCAGTACCCCGTTCCACAGCAAGTAGAGACATTCCCACGACAGCCGGTTCTACGTACCGGAATGACTCGGGGTTTCCCCGACCAAGGGCTGTTATACCGCTACCCCCCCTGCCTAAACCGTCAGTTATCCTCCCCCCAATAATGTCATCATCCGAGCAGCTCCTTGCAGCGGGACTGCTCAAGACTCTCCTGCTCCGGGCTGGTATTGAATCCAACCCGGGACCAAGAGAATGGATCTGCTGTATATGCTGGAAGAAAATTTATGTGAAACGCTCACATTCAGTACAATGCTCCAATTTCAATAGATGGTTGCACCTAACAAGTTGCTCCGGACTAAATCCCTCTACACATAGGCCAGCTAGTTTTTATAGAACTTTTGTGGCCCCTTGCTGTTCACGTCCTACGACGTCCCGTGGCCGTCGTCGATCAAGTATCGCTCCGCCACATATGTCTGACTCTGTCACCTTAGTCTCCACGACTAGCATTACTAATGCACCTCAGCAAGTAGACTTTCCTAGCGGTCGCTCACGCCCCCAGGCGTCAACAACTCACACAGCAGCTCACAGCTACTCCCTACGTAGCACTTCCCAAGTGCATTTGAGCAATGCTGAGCGTCCGCTATCTCCCGCCCCCTCAGTGAGCCCCTCTTTTTCCAGCATTAGCACGAGTATAAGTCACAACCATCAGCTCCTGGTCCCTTATACTACGTGCACTGTTTGTCGGTTAAGATTATACACGCCTTTGGCATCGGTCAAGTGCAATAACTGCCTTGGCCTGTGTCATCTGCTTATATGCTCTAGACTCGCAAACAGGAACCTATGGACTGATACGTACGTTGCGCCATGCTGTCGAGCTACGCAACCTTCAACGTCATCTGATTCGCCTCTACCTTCTGGTAACGCGATTCCTTCGACTTCAAGAATGCGTCGTAGTTCGCAACCCAGCCTACTACCACCTAGGCATGCGCATCAGTCCCTGACCCCCAGCATCAACTCTGCTCCCCCTTCGCACTTCGCAATCCTGCAATTTAATTGCAACGGCCTAACCGGCAAAATAGTTGAGATTACAAACCTCATGAAGGGACACAAAATCAAGATCGCTGCTATTCAGGAGACAAAGCTCGGTGGAAGGTCAAGTCTTCAGACCTGCATCGGGTACAATGTACACCATTGTGATCGTGCGAGAGGGCTTGGGGGTGGTGTTGCATTCATCACGCATCAATCTGTGCAGTATCGTCTATTTGAGCCTGACATCGACCCGAGGGACACCACCTTAGAACGTCAAGGTATGGTTGTCCGGTCAGGCGATGTCGACTTGGAAATCATAAACGTATATTTACCTCCTGTCCCCTGCTGTCCCAGGGATTATCACCCCGACATTCGTGCGTTACTCAGGGGTGATAACCGCGTTATCCTTGGTGACTTCAACGCACACCACGACCTGTGGCACTCCAGCTTACAGGCCGATGGTAGGGGGCAGGAGCTGGCTGATCAAATAGATGTTCTGCACGGTTAATGGGGATGCCCCCACTAGAGTGGCGGTAAACTGCTCTAGCTCGCCGGACATCACCATAGTCAGCGCAGGTCTTATAAACTGCGTTGACTGGCGACCGATGCTGACGCTTGCTTCGGACGGCCTACCCATTGTGCTCTCTATTGATCGCCCCACCGACTTTGTCACTTCTGACAATCGCACCTTTGTTAACTTTAACAAAGCCGACTGGGAGAGTTTCTTAACATCTACAGAGAGCGCCCTCGCTGCTCTCCCCACCCCGTCTGACGTACGGGAAGGGGAAAAGGCGTTTCGTATGGCCCTAGTTTCAGCCTCCCGTCAACACATTCCGTCAGGTAGAATAAAGGAAGTACGTCCATTCTTCCCCGCAGAGGCAGCGGCCCTGGCAAATGAACGTGACCATATTAGACGCCTCGACCCTACGGATCCTCAAATAAAGGATCTTAATGCGGAAATCAGACGCTTAGTAGATAAACACAAACGCGCTAAGTGGGAAGAGCACCTAAGGTCTTGTAACCTCTCGGCTGGGGTTGGCAAATTATGGTCGACGGTGAAATCTTTGTCCAACCCGACTAAACCCAACGACAAAATATCCATCGCCTTCGGCGATAAGGTTCAGTCGAAACCTAAACGATGCGCGAGCGCTTTCTGCCGACAGTTTGTAATGCATCCTCCGTTGGACAAAGAGATTCGCCGAGCCACCAGGGAAGCGCATAAACCCAAAAACAGCGATGCGCCCATTGCCATCTCCACAACCGAAGTACATGAGGCAATACGGAGACCTAAGAACACCAAGTATATAGGCCCCGATGGCATCTTCATGCTGATGCTAAAATACCTTGGCGACGAAACATAAGATATCTTACACACATTTTCAACCTTTCCCTGTCCACCTTTGTCATTCCTGAAAGATGGAGACAGGCAAAGGTGGTCCCACTACTAAAGCCTGGCAAGCCAGCTGCCGTAGGGGAGTCATATCGCCCGATATCACTTCTCTCGCCAGTAGTGAAAGTGTTGGAATCTATCTTATTACCATATTTCACCGCTAACTTGCGACTCGCCGAACATCAGCATGGTTTCCGCAAAAACCACAGCACCACCACCGCGCTGAACGCCATTACCGGTATACCACTCACATAGGGGACGGACTAAACCAAAAGCGTCCAAACCACAGGACAGTGCTAGTTGCGCTTGATTTAGCCCAAGCTTTTGACACGGTCAACCATGCGCGACTATTGAAAGACCTGGAAGATTCGTCCCTTCCCCCTGTCTTAAACGTTGGACTGCCAACTATCTGAGTGGCCGTCAATCGTCGGTTGAATTCAGAGGCGCCCGATCAAAACCCAGAATAGTTAAACAAGGGGTGCCACAGGGTGGGGTCCTATCCCCGTTTCTGTTTAACTATTATATATCGAAAAAACACTTCGATGAGATCCGGCACCTGATTTCCACGCCGTTTGATCCTAAGGTGCACCGGCAGGCCCTCACCCTTATCCACACCGATTCGGTAAATTCCTATGTCAGCTCTATCTCAGCGAACGCCGTTCTTCAGGCAACAACTCCACCCGTTGCCGAAGATGGTCGCGGGCTTCCTAGGGAGACTAGAGTGATGCTGGCCCAACTCCGGTCTGGATATTGTAATAGGTTAAACTCTTACCTATCCAGACTGAACCCCGACTTGCCTAATGTTCGTCCGGCATGTGGCTTGTCCCCCCATAATACTAACCACTTTTTCGTCTGGTCAGCTGAGCCTACTCTTCTAACACCCATATCCCTCTGGTCCGCCCCTGTTGAAGCGGCTAGGTTTCTAGGACTTCCGTTAGAAGAGTTTGATGATACTACTGGGTAGGATACTGACTCCCTAGGTAGGGCTAAGTAGCGCTACAACAACAACAACGAATGAGAAGAAACGGTGGTCGAGCAACCTTTACCTAGTCCAAATGCGCAGCTATCAGTGGAAATGCGGTTGGCAGGGATTTTACAACAAGTACAAGTTTTGCAGGCGGAACCTCGGAATAGCAGTACAGTGACACGCAAAATATGATGCGCTTAGAAAAGACAATAAAGGGTAGGGCTTGAGAAACTATCGAGTGCTTGCTCGTGATGATAGTAGAAGAGCGCTTTGGTAAACCGGAATTATTGGTGAAGAGCCAAATCAACAGAATTAGGGATGTTGCACCAATTAGCGAAAACCATATTGAGCAGCTAGTGGCATTTGCACCAAAAGTTGAAAACCTATCCGCGTTTCCCCAAGCAGCGGACTTCGAATACCACTTGTCAAATCCCACATTTATGGAACAATTGCTGATGAAATTGCCTATGCAGAGGCACATAGAATGCGCGCGTCACGCGTCGATAATTGTACCACTACCAAGGATGTGCCACTTTTGTGATTGGCTGCAAGAACTAACGAAAAACGTTAACTTATCTTGTGTGTACTCTGGTTCAGTTCAGCGCGCAAGTAGATCCTAAGGGTGCCTCAGATTCTTTGAGCGAGACTAATAACGTAAATTTTGCGGGCTGCTAAGTGCGAAGCGGGTTCAGAGTGGCAAGAGAATCGATCACGACAAGAAATCAACACGAGTGCGAAGATCGATGTTGTGTACAATGGAATGAATCGCTGATGAATAGCTTTTAGATCCAATTGTTCTTTATTAAAAATGTTTTCTCTTTTATACAAAATTCTTACACTAATACTTACAAATTATTTACAAACTAAAACATATACAAATAGATACCTTACTAATACATACAAACTAAAATGCATAATTCTAAAATAAGCTAAGTCAGCATATGATTGCAATAAAAGTATAAATATGTCAGTCGCATTGACAAACTGACATTGTGTTCAGTTGGTCATTGCGACTGTCTTTGGCGGTGTCTTTGACCGTCCGCACAAGTGTAACAAGGTCCTCGTTATGTGCGGCATGTGCAGTATTTGTATAAACTTTCGCTGAGTTCAATGTAACAAGGTCCTCGTTATGTGCGGCATGTGCAGTATTTGTATAAACTTTCGCTGAGTTCAATGTAACTAATTTGGGTAGAATGTTGTTTGTGTACAGTCGTATTTGTTTATACATTATTTATGTGCACATGACAATTAAAGTAAAAAGGGCGACGTGTTTATGTAATGCTACACCTTCCCTCTTAAAAAAAATAGATATATATATTTGTAGTCAACTATATATATCTATTTGAACCGCTTGATGTTTGTTTGAATTGTCGAAATTTTAATTGTTTTAGGATCTATCTACCATTGTTTTGTCTCATGTTTTTATTTTTATTTGTTTGTATACTTTATCTGATACTTGATATTGTTTTCTTTTGGCTTGTGCCGTGTATAAGATTGAGTAAATTGGAATGCTTATGTATTTTTGTTATTACTAAATTATTATGAATAAAGTGCGTTGCTAATTTTATCTTCATTCAAAAATTCATAATTTGGTGGTTGTTTTGCGAATATTAGTTCGAAAGGACAATAATTATGTGTAAGCGAAATACCTGAGGTATTCATCCCAATCGTCTTTGTCACTGGATATGTATGCACGCATATATTCGTTGAATGTCCGATGACTACGTTCTATAGTACCCAAAGTCTGTTGATGGTATGGTGTAGAAGTTTTATGCTCAATTTTTAACAATTTACACAGTTCTTAGAACAGGCTATTTTTGTATTCTGCTCCCATCAGCAACAACAACAACTGAGTTATGCTATGGTGGCTGGTAATGGTGAAATGCCTAATAAAATGCTAAATGATCGGCAGCAACAACCACTACATCCACAGCATCAGCAACAACAACAACAACAACATCAACAAAAACAACCTCAGATTAACAACAAGGCGACTGTATCTCGCTCTACAGGGAGAACTTCTCTCAAAAATATGAAAGAACCACTAGTTCATGGTATGAACAATAATTCTGAGCTGTGTGTAGCAGCTAGTCTGAAGTGGCTGCACGTCTCATCTTTCCACCCTAGCGTGTCCGAAGATGATGTCTTAAGCTACGTGTCTAAACATGCTGGTATCAGTTTGACTCATTTGAAATGCGACAAACTCGTTAGAAAAGGTACAAATCTAGCGGAATTGAGAAGAGTTACCTTCAAACTTGGTGTGACGGAGACCTACTATGATAAAGTAGTAGATGCGAATATCTGGCCTATTAATGTTATACTTCGGCCGTTCCGTTTTTTTCAAAGGAGCGGTGCAACCCAGCAAGCCTCGTAGCTGCAGCTGTAAATGTTGAAGCCCATGTTGGTAGCGCGTTTAAATTATACTATGAAAATGCCTCTGGTCTCAGAAGTAAATCGAGGTCTTTGTATGAGTTTAGTTCACATATGACTTATGATATTCTTGTTTTTGTGGAGACCTGGCTCAACGTAAATTTTTATGATGCCGAATTTTTTGATCCTAATCTCTACAATGTCTATAGAAAAGACCGAGATAGTACACAAACTGGGCTTACTCGTGGTGGTGGTGTCTTAATAGCCGTACAGAAGAAATACAGCTCATCGGTTCTATCGTTGCTAAATGGTGACACACTCCTGGATCAACTTTGCGTTCGTATAAACGGATTGTCTTCGCTGATTATATGTGCATCTTACATCCCGCCAGGTAGCCAAGAATGCTTGTATATGGCTCACACGGACAATATTGTAGACCTAGTTTCTAAGTATTCCAATTCTAATTATAACTTTTGTATGTTAGGTGACTTTAACCTAGGTGGTGTCCGTTGGGTGACGGAAGGTGAGAGCTTAACTTTATATCCCAACAATGTCATTAGTTCTCTTGAAACTTATGTGGTTGACAGCTTACTGTGTGCTAATCTTTCCCAGATTAATACAATTCTAAATAAGTTATCGAGACTATTAGACCTTATTTTTATTAGCGAGGATATGAGCTTTACCATTGAGGAATGTCTTGACCCCCTCTCATCCCCTGGTTTACATCATGTCCCTATTGTGATGCAGTTGGGGTTTTATTATTTTAATAGTTTTGAAGGAGAATCGCACTCTAAAAATTATTGCTTCCGAAATTGCAATTGGGATGCTATTAATGATAGAATTGGTATGCTTAACTGGGATATCATTTTTACCGGGGCCAGTGTTAATGAGTGCTTTGATCTTTTCAAGTGTAACGTGAACCAAATTTTTTCTAGCATGATACCTACAGTAAAAAGGAAATGTTATAAGATTCCGTGGTATACCAAGAATTTAAAAAGTCTAAAAAATCGGAGAAATAAGTTCCTTAAAAAGTTTAAATTATCGAATTTACCTTATCATGAAGAAAGGTATCTTTTTTACTCTAAAGAGTTTAAGTCGCTCAGTAAGACACTTTACAGAAATTATGTTGCTAATTTTGAGCAAGATATTAAGCTTAACCCAAAGTCCTTTTGGCGCTATGTTAAGGCTAAAAAATCGCGCTCAAGCATCCCCTCACAAGTTTTTTATAATGATGCATCTACGCAATCTTTATCTGAGGCTGTCAACCTTTTTGCTGATTTTTTTAGCTCTAATTTTGAGTCTGAGGATATCTCTTGCGAAGGTGCTGCAACTAAAAGTGACACCTCTGTCAATTTTGGTGCACTTTCACTAACCATGGATGATATCACTAGAGGCATATCCATAATTAAGTCCTCAACACAAACGGATATAGATGGGTTTTGCTCTTTTTTGTTTAAAAACATCACTGCACTTGCCTATCCTATTCTACTTTTTTTCAATAAGTCTCTTATATGTGGCGACTTTATAGATTCATGGAAGGTAACTTCTATTACTCCAATTTTTAAGAGTGGTAACAAAAGCAATGTCGCCAACTACCGTCCGATTGCTAAACTTTCCACAATCTCTAAGTTGTTTGAAATTGTAGTCAAGGACAAGTTATATTTTGCGGTAAAGAGTTTAATTAGTACTAACCAGCATGGTTTTATGCCTGGAAGATCTACTGTAACAAATCTTGCAGTTTTTCGGAAATTTGTATCTCTTCACTTAATATGAAAGAACAAGTGGATGCTATCTACACTGACTTTTCGAAGGCCTTCGATAAAGTGAACCACTCATTGCTGGTTTCTAAGTTGGGGGCTCTGGGTTTTCACTCCAGTATATTATCCTGGGTGAAGTCGTACTTGTCCTTTCGACCATGTGTTGTTAAGGTAGATGGTGCATGCTCACGCCCTTTTATTGCAACGTCGGGCGTACCTCAGGGAAGTGTTCTGGGGCCGCTCTTATTTGTAATTTTTATCAATAACATAAGTCTTTGCTTTAAATACTCTAATTTTTTATTATACGCGGATGATTTGAAAATTTTTAAAACAATTACAAGTCCCACTGATTCTGTTATGCTCCAATCCGATCTTGACAATGTGATTGATTGGTGCAGCAATAACCGGCTGTACCTAAACACTAGCAAATGCTTTACCATTTCTTTTTCTAAATCTCGAAATCCCACTCCAGCCTCTTACAGTATAGGTGAATATATACTGAGAAAAGTTGATGAAATTTCAGATCTCGGGATAATTTTCGATTCAAGGTTTCTTTTTCATAGTCAAATTAATCATGTAATTGCGAAATCCTACTCCATGCTTGCGTTTATTCGCCGCTTCAGTACGGACTTTAGCGATCCTTATACTTTAAAATTGCTTTTCACATCCTTAGTGCGATCCAAGCTGGAATATGGGGTGTTCATCTGGAGGCCATATCATGCTTGTCATATTAAACGACTTGAGCGAGTTCAAAAAAATTTCCTCAGATTTGCTCTTCGGTAGTTACATTTTGAGGATCCAGTGCCGGCTTATAGTTCTAGGTGTCTGCTGATCGACTTGAAGTCTTTGGATAGTAGAAGGTCAATCTTATCGCTGTTATTTATTTTTGATATTATACAGGGGACGATTGAGTCGCCATTGCTGTTGGATCGTATAAACTTTAACATTCCGCCTCGTGTACTACGAAATCATGATTTTTTTGCTATTGATAGAGTTAGAACAACTTATGCATCAAATTCACCAATTTCTCGGGCTATGAGGGAATATAACATGCTACATAACTCGAATGACATTGATTTTTCAATAGCTAAGTGTAGGTTTAAACTATTGCTTAATGAATATGTGTAATTATTATGTTTTGCTTATTTTAGTTATCAATTGTAAATAGTCTGTAAGGAATTTTGTATATCCTAGATTATAATGAATAAATAAATTAAAAGACTTTGGCAATGGACCCACTGTGTCAATTTGTACAATATCAAATGCCTTTGGAGGTGTCTCCGTTATTGTCGTTGCTTCTTTGATATGTTTATTAATTTTATTTTTCTTGCAGTGGATGCAGTTCTTTATATATTTTCGTATGTCATTTTTCATATTCAGCCAGCTATATTTCTGCTTGATATTATCTGTCATGCGATTTATTCATGGGTGGCCACCACTAATAGGATCGTCATGATATTTGTGCAGAATTTCTTTAATTTTCCCGGGATTTGTCACACATATAACCTCTGGGGTTAGAGCGATTGTTAATTTTTTGAGAACTTAATTACCCATTTCTATAAATTTGCCTACTGCAGTATAATTCTTTTTAAACAATTTGTCCACTAAGGACAACTGTACTTGTACAAGTCGTAAATTGCCGGCTTCTCTTTCGAGCCTGGTAAAGAATTGTCCTAAGTCAATCTTATCCTCAACAACTACGTTGCTTGTATCAAAATTGCTACAAATTTTCTTTCCTTTTTTGAAATAAAATTTCGGAGGATTGAAAACGAGCCCGACATGTCTTTTTACTTAACATTTATTTAGCGCTTCATAAATTTTGGCGTTCTCTTTGTGACTTTCTTTAATTTCAGTTCTATTACTGATCTTTTTAGCTGCTGATCTTGATGTTATTTTAAATATTTTATTTGTTTCTACTCACATATCTTTTAAATTTGTAATTGTTATTCGGGATAATGCATCCGCGATATGATTTTCTTTCTAAATCTAGTCTTACTCGTGTCAGCTTAGACGAAGGACTTTTCATTGAAAATAGGTATGTTAATGGGCGATGGTCGGTTTTTACTAAGAATTTTCTACCATAAACGCATGGTCTTTCTTTCTTCTATTGTTGCTTTATTTATTTCACCTTTTGTGAATGATCTGGACGCGTAGGCAATTGGTACCTGTTTGCCATCATGTTCTTGGCTAAGGACTGCTCCACAAGCATACCCACTAGCATCTGTCGTTATGCAAAATTCTTTATCGAAATCTGGGTATCGCAAGAGTGTTGGGCTAATTAATGCTTCCTTTAAATAGACAAAGGCTTTTTGACATTCTTCTGTCCATTCGAAGGTAACATTCTTTCTGCAAAGTCTAGTTAACTTTCTTGAATGTTCTGCAAAATTCGGTACAAATCTTCTGTAATAATAGGCCCGTCCACAATGAACACGACGGCGGCGAACGACAACGACGAAAAACTAAAGCTTGACGATATTTGCCGTCAAGCATTGGCGACATGATTATAATGAGAGCAGGGGCGGCAGGTGCGAATCATCTTGAAAAGTAGCAAAAAATGTTGTAAAAAGTGTGAAAGAGACATATCCTATAATAATTATAACTTATTTTACAAGTTATTTACTCTTCCTTTCGTTTTTATTGTCAAAAAAACCAAACGCCACCATCTGCCGCTTGTCAAAATAGAATTAGATTTAATCTGGCGACAGCGGCATCTGTGATTGATTGCCGCTTTGTCGCGTCGTGTTCAAAAAATTCCTCCCCATAAGAACACGTGTAAAAATAATTTGACAGATGCCGCTTGTCGAAGGCTACGAATCTTCTAACTTCATCCGCTGTTTTTGGTGTTGGGTAATTTTTAACTGTTTCAAATTTGCTTGGGTCGGGTAATATTCCCTTGTTTGTGCATTTATGTCCTAAATAAGTTACTTCTTGGCTGAAAAATAGGAATTTATCTGGGTGTAATTTTAAGTTGTATTTTCTGCAAGTAGAGAACACGTCTCTTAAATTTTTTAGCATATGGTTTTCTGAACAACCTAATACAACTCAATCATCCATGTAGAGAAATGCTTGAGATGGTTTAAGACCAGCGAATGCTAATGTCATCATTCTTTGGAATCGGCAGTGAATGAAGTAATGTCCCTAGAGTATGGGTGTAATTCTATTTGATAAAAACCTGACATACGGTCTAGGCATGAAAAATATTTTGCTCTTCCAAGTTGATCTAGAATGTCATCAATTCTTGGGAGTGGGAATTTGTCTGCTGCTAATTTTTTGTTTACTTGTCTGTAATCAACAACCAATCTCCATCTTTTTTCTGTTTTGCCTGGGAGTGATTTTTTAGGAGCTAATAAAATTTTACTAAGTATTATATTCTTAAATTGAAGATAATAGAACCTTCATCATCTTTGATTAGCTTATTTACTTGTTTGGTTATTTCCCCTTTTTGTGTTTGGGGTAACCTATAATTTTTAATATAAACTGGGTTATCGTCCTTCATATATAATTTTTGCTTATAAAAGTTATTAGAAGTAATTGGTACTGTTTCTAGTTCAAATATACATATCTATGAATTCTGTGCAAAGTGATGTTAATTAAGCTTTAACAAAATTTGGAAAATTTCAGTTAATTTTTTTAGTTTTTCTGTGTCTATGCAAGTTTTATTGTGTGGGTTTGCTTTAATTAGTGTATAATCGTCTAAATTTTCAGTATTGATTTTATAATTTTGAATAGTTGTGTTGTTATGTATTGTGTAATTAATTCTAACGAAAGTTTGCTCGTTATTTGTAATGGTATTTGCAATATAAATGCCCTCTGATAGTTGTTGGTGCGGTATGAAAATGTTTTTGTTATTTGTATTGATTTTAATTTGTCTAATAACTTCCGATCTAGCTGGAATTGTGATTGTGTTGTCGGACAGACAGTTTGTTAGATTCACTGTTATTGTTTGGGGGAAACCATGTGGTCTTAGGATTAGTTTGTCCTCTGTTTTTCCATAATCTAGAATACAATTGTATTTCTTTATGAAGTCTATGCCTATTATTCCATCACATGGAATTGGAAAGTTGTCTTCTACAACATGAAATTTATGATAAATTAGAAGGTTATCGCTAGTTAGGTTATAAAGTGCTAGTTATTCCCTGACCAATGCCTTCAAATCTGTGATTTGTTCAGTATTTTTCTTTTCTTTATTATCTATTTGCTGTTTTTTATCAATTAAAAAATTTGAGTATAAATTGTTTAATGATGTCCTTGTAGATATGTAGATGTTTAAGTTTAGATTAAGTACACATATTTTTCTTTTTGTTAATTTTGAAGTGGAGTTTCCTGGTTTTCCGTTTCGGTACAACTGCGCACGTTACGGGTTTGTGTGTATGGTCTGTTTGTATTTCGGGATTGTGATCCTCTTTGATTGTTATTATTGTACGATCTAGAATTATTGTTATAACTTGGTTGTGGTCTGTAACTTCTTTTTGGTAATTTCCATAGTGATTACTACGGTAACCTCCACGGAAATTACTCCTGTACTGGCTTTGATGTTGTACATTTAAGTTCGTGTTTGAGCTGCCAGTGGTTTCGGTACAACTGTTAGTTAATTTCGAAATTGCGTCGTTCATTGTTGTGAACGTTCCTGCTTGCATGATCACTTTGACCTTGTCATTAGAGCAATTTTTACACATGGCTTTAACTGCTGCCTGTGTTGAGTATCTCGTGGCTAAATCTGGATTTAGTCCATCAGAGATATATGCTCCTTCTAATGATCTTGTAATTTTTTCAATTTCTGCTGTATATTGGTTAGCAGTTTTGTTACGCTGTTGGATGTTCAATAGTTTAGCGGTTAAGACCTCTACTGATTCACCCTTTATTGCGGTCTTTAATTTGTTTTTTATTTGTTCGATTGTGGTCTCATTACTAATAAAATTTCTTGCTGTACCCTTCAGCTTTGTTTTTATCATGGTAATGGCCAACGCCTCGTGTGTATCCTTGATTTGCTCAAGTATATCGAGTGCATCTAGGAAACTATGTAGGTTTTCTGGTTTACCATCAAACTCTGGTAATACTGACGAAGCAGTTTTAATAAATTCCACTACCGTTTTCACCATTGTGACGTTTATGACTGTTATATCTATTGGTTGAAGGTTTGTTATATTTTCTTCTTCTAAATTGGTAAGACTCTACTTGGTGTTCCTGGGTAAGTATGTTATTTACCGCTTTGTTCACCTGTCCTATGCTATTTAGAGCTTCTAAAATTATCTTAAAATGCTTTACTATAGTTTCTGTTTTTATATTAATATTTTATTACCCATCGTACTAGTACTAGTACAAGGGTATTATAACTTTGTTGGGATAACGGTTGGTTGTACAGGTATAAAGGTATCGAGATAGATATAGACTTCCGTATATCAATATGATCAGGATCGAAAAAAAAAATTATTGAGCCATTCCGTCCGTCTGTCTGTCCGTCTGTCCGTTAACACGATAACTTGAGCAACTAACGCGATATCTTCACCAAATTCGGCACGCGTACTTATTTGGGTTCAGAATAGACTGGTATTGAAAATGGGTAAAATCGGACCATAACCACGCCCCTTTTTCGATATCGAAAATTTCGAAAAACGTATAAAACGGGTTAATTCAATATTAGAAGCAGATACAATGATAAAATTTGCAATATGTATTGATTTCGATGCTCTAAGGCCGATTTTGTCAAATTTTTTGAAAAGGGGCGTGGCCCCGCCCACATATATTTGAAGAAATTTTCAAAATTTGACTCTCAATAACTTCAGAACAATTTGTGCTAGTATAACGAAATTTTGTAGAGGGCATACTATTGTTGTGTTAAATTCAGCTATAGAAAATAAACAAAATCGCTTGGCGACCACGCCTACTTTTTCATAAAAGTTATATTGAAAGGAAGTGGAAATATTGAAAAGTCCATATCTAATTAACTGATACCGCTATATTAATATAATTTGGTACATACATCAATTTTCATATTCTTCACATTATTTTTGAAAAATTTTGGAAAGAGGGCGTGGCACTGCCCACTTATGAGTCAGGCAATTTTCAAATTCGACTGCTAATAACTTCAGAACGGTGTGAGATAGATTTACGAAACTAGGTACCAAGCATGTTATGTTTATGTAGAGTACTACCACAGAAAATAAGAAAAAACAAGTAAGGAAAGGGCTGTCTTCGGCTGTGCCGAAGGCTTTACACCTTTCATGAATATGCGTAACTGTTTTGAGCGTCCGATCCTTACTTACATTTGGTACAAACTCTTCAAAACTGTTAATTTAAAAATACAGATGTAGCCCAAACCACATTTATCGGAGCAATCGATTATATAGGAGCTATATGTAATGTTGGTCCGATCTGTATGATTTTCACTACACACATCACATATATAATAAGTACCAAACATACAAAATTTTACGTTCCTATTCTTTTAACTGCAAAATTTATAGCCCAAAACCCATTTATCGAAACTATCGATTATATGGCAGCTATATGTTATGTTGGTCCGATATAAATCATTTTCACTACACATGTTACGCATATAATATGTACTAAACCTGCAAAATTTCGTGCTTCTAGCTTTTTAATTGCAAGAGTTATAGGCCAAAACCCGTTTATCGAAACAATCGATTGTATGGGAGCTATGCGTTGTATCGGTCCGATCTTGCTGGTTCCGACAAATGATTAATCCCATGCAAAATGACGGCTCTATACCAAATTTCATCGAGATATCTCTAAAATTGAGGGACTAGTTTGCGTTCAAACAGACAGACGGACAGACGGACATGGCTAAATCAACTCAGCTCGTCGCCCTGATCATTTCGGTATACTTAATAGTGGGTCTATCTCTTCTTCTTCTCATACTTACAAACATCGGACCAAAGTTATAATACCATTTCATGTTCATGAAAGGTATAAAAACCGCGTGTAGCCAGTACACGTGAAAGAAGTTAACTTCTTAAATTCAGAAATAACGAAATATGAATAAGGTGTATTCGAGAATTGTTTAGATTCACAATTTCTTACTTCCGGGAAGTGGACCAGGGAACCGATCTATTAAAAAATATCTTATGCATTGTGCGTTTTGCTTCAAATTTGGCAAGTGGGTAGAATTATGCCTAAATTAACAGGGGCCAATACGAATGGGATATAGAGGAAGAGGGGCGGGGTAAAAGGAAAGCGGGTAATAAAGAGAAAAAGGGGGGAGATAGAGTGAAGGCGAAGAAAGATTGGAAGGAGAGTTGTAAAAGGGGGGACAGTGAACTCGCATTTAGACAGGACGTCTGCCTCTACTACATATCGACAGCCACACTGCAAAACCCCGTAAGTCACTATTTTTCCAAAAATAAGGTTCTGAGCCTTTCCCATAGATCGTGATATTTCGCACATTAAAATTCAGTCAAAATCGGGTTACATCTTCCCGTTTCTTTCCAGTGGTGAAATGTAATAGCCGTCGCTCATATATATACGTTATAATTATTACAGTTTTTTCCCTCTCCTGAAACTTTTTGGTTTTGAACATACAGGGTTTTGCAGTGTGGCTGTCGATATATAATGTATAAGATTGAAATATTGTATGTGTGTATGTATGCATAACTTAAGTTGCGTTCTAAACGGATTGACCGATCATAACCAACTTTAGAACAGAAACCCATCGATGAATTAAGAGGGATAGGGGAAAACGTGCGGGCACCTGACATACAAATGGGATTTTTCATGTTGCATATCTCTGGAAGTATTCATGCTAGGCCGCTAAAATTCAACAGAGTTATATGAGGATTATGAAACCACTCGTATAAGGATTTGAAGAACGGGCATAATTGGTATCAGTTCTATCGACTTTATCAAACTTACCTACCTAATTTCGATTTATTCCATGGAATGGAACCAATTTCATCCATTCACGGAATATGTAATTCGACCTAAGGCATGTCTCAATCTCAAGGGGGCGAATACAAATTTTTGTCAAATAGCCTCCGCGCACGCATTTTTTCTGCGTGCCTGGTAGAACGAATTTATGCGCCGGTATAAAATCAAGCCGTCCGAGTCTGAGGATTGAATTTTATTGATTTGGGGGACATTCCAGTTCTAATGTACTTGAATTAAATTCTTACAAAATCCGAAGAATTATTTAAAACTATAAAAGATGGTGATGAACACCCTAGGCCAAACTAATTGATTTTTAGATGTTACTAGCAGACCCGGCAGACGTTGTTCTGCCTGACCAGTGACTTCCCTAGAAATACATTTTCAAATATTTTTCTTTAACTTTTAACATTCCATTTATTGCAGTGCTTTAGGATATACAATGTTTCCGGTTTTAAAGTCTTTGGTATAAACAAATAAATTTTTTGAATGTCCAACTCAAAAAACAGATCATTTGAACTCAATGGGTATGACAAAACCCATTATGCGCTGCTGAGCAGATGTATAGTTAGTACTTATTTAATTATATCCTATATCTACCTATAATACTCTGGATATGTATGAACGGCAATAACAAACAAAAAAAAATTAAGTGCTTTGATTAAGATTTAAGAACGTTAAAATGTCACTAAAGCAAATACATTCAGGGATATAACGAATTGAAATATTACTTAGCTTGTGGTCCTGGAACTGCCCACTTTTCCAAAGAATTTACAAATGTAGCCCATGTATGTCGTACCCAACGAAGATTTTAACGTATTGGAAAAGTTTAAAACAGATCAACCATAAACTTTGGACATTATTGAAGTACAAACAAAGCACTGAATACAAAAAATGTGGGCGTGGCACGGCCCACATTTCCCAAATTATATAATTCTTGACCAAGGGACACACATATCCAAAACCCATTAGTTTAGACCAAAAATATTCAAAGTTATGATGATTTAAATTTTATATAGCCTGGGGGCGTGGCACAACAATCTTCTGAACCAATCTGGAAATTTAGAGAAGATCGACTATAAACTTTGATTTTATTGAAGTACAAACAAAACACAAAAAATGTCGGCGTGGGACCGCCCACTTTTCCCAAATTATATCTATCTTGACTAAAGAACACACATATCCAAAAATCTTTAATTTAGACATAATATGTTCAGAGTTATGAAGAATTTAAATTTTATATAGCCTGGGGGCGTGACACTGGCTACTTTTCCAAAAATTCATATAGCCTGAATAGTACACAACAATTTTCTTAACCAATCTTGAAAGTTTAAAAGAGATCGACCATAAACTTTGGACATTATTGAAGTACAAACAAAACACAAAAAATGTGGGCGTGGCACCACCCACTTTTCCAAAATTACATAAATCTTGACCAAAGGACACACATATCCAGAAATCATTAATTTAGACCAAATATGTTCAGAGCTATGAAGAATTTAAATTTTATATAGCCTTGGGGCGTGGCACCGCCTACTTTTCCAAAAATTGATATAGCCTAAATCGTACACAACAATTTTCTTAACCAATCTTGAAAGTTGAAAAGAGATCGACCATAAACTTTGGACATTATTGAAGTACAAACAAAACACAAAAAATGTGGGCGTGGCACCGCCCACTTTTCCAAAATTACATAAATCGTGACTAAAGGACACACATATCCAGAAATCATTAATTTAGACCAAATATGTTCAGAGCTATGAAGAATTTAATTTTTATATAGCCTGGGGGCGTGGCACCGCCTACTTTTCCAAAAATTGATATAGCCTAAATCGTACACAACAATCTTCTGAACCAATCTTGAAAGTTTAAAAGAGATCGACCATAAACTTTGGACATTATTGAAGTACAAACAAAACACAAAAAATGTGGGCGTGGCACCGCCCACTTTTCCAAAATTACATAAATCTTGACCAAAGGACACACATATCCAAAAATCATTAATTTAGACCAAATATGTTCAGAGTTATGAAGAATTGTAGTTTTATATAGCCTGAGGGCGTGGCACCGCCCACTTTTCCAAAAATTAGTATAGCCTATGCTTTAACCCATGATCTCAAGAATATACTGTGAAAATTTCATAAAAATCGGTTGAGTACTTTGGACGCCCATAAAGGACACACAGACACACATTCATTTTTATTTATAAGATATGCAGTTGTGGTTTGGACGCATACATAAAGCCACCTTAGGTCCATTTAATATAGCTATTTACTCAACATATTATACTCAACAAGCATGACAATAACAAATGAGTTGACAATTGCAGCAACAAAAATCAACTATGTACATAATTACTGTACTAATCTAACCAGCACGAAAGGCAATTATGTACATCGTGTGTGTGTGTTGGTGTGCACCATCTAGCGTCATATGGCGTTTTCAGTGCCATCTACGCAGCAGTAGTGAGGATTTCAAAGACAACAACCAATATTCTATTTCCGTTGCATAGTTCCCGTTATATCATCTATTACAATACAATTTTCTCAATTTTACTCTCAATAAAAACTTCATATCGCCGCCTAAGAAGTTAACTTCAAAAATCGGTGAACGACCACGCCCACTTTTGGACTAAAGTTCTCTAAACGAGAGTTAGGAAACCGGAATATGCAATATCTGTTTAACAGATAAAGATATAATGCTAAAATTTAGTGCACCCATTCACCTGATGATGTTATTAGTGATGTTTAAAGGTTTTTTGCTAATATTTTGGAAAATGGGCGTGGCACCGCCCACAAGTGAATAAACGAAATATCAACATTTCACTATTAAGAAGCCACTGTGAAAGTATCATAAAGATCTGCAATGAAAACTGATCTGCAAATAGTATAATAATAATAAAATCCGTGGGCGTGCCACCACCCACTTTTTTAAAATTATGTAAATATTGATTAATGGACACATATATCCGTATATCAAAAATTTCACAAAATACGTTAAAAGATATGGGCATGGCACACCTTCTTTTCCAAAGTTATATATAGGACATGGTATAACCCTTGAAAAGATGGATTGAGTACTTTTGGCTCATGTAAGCGGTTAATGCTTTATAAGCAAGGGGCGTATATTCGCTATTGCTTAGGGTGGGAATAGATTGGTTTTTAAGATGGGCGAAATCGGATGAAAGCCACGCCCCCTTTTTCTGGAAACTAACGCTGGGTATTTAATGTTCGGTTCACCCGAACTTAGACTTCCTTACTTGTTATTTATGCATTTGTGTGATTTATCAGCTTTTAGTTTTTCTTCATATAAGGTATCATATTTCTTGCCATTTATTCATTTCTTAGTTTATAAATTTTGCGTTTAAACGCGTTGTTGTACATTGTTCAACCGTCTTAATTTATTTTTTATATAATTTTTGATTGAAATTGCAATTGCGACAATTAAACATGTAACTAAACAAGCTAAAATTGTCAACCATTTATCGGAGATCTCTTCTTTCTGTTCAATAATAGGATGTGGTTCGTATTTCACTAATCTACCTTCAGATTTTTGATCTGAACTTTCTTTGCCTAACTCGTACCCTGCTATTCCTATCAGTATACCGTTAAGTGCAACTTTCCACCATGCCATTGTTATAAAAATTTAGATTTTTTATTTTTATTTTTCAATCCAATTTACTCGGTTGACATAAGAAATTTTTTTTTTCAGATTTGTTCTTAACATTCTTATTTTATCTTTTAAATGTAATCTATTATTAATATTTGTAGCTAAATTAAGTAATGTAAAGGTTTCAGCTATTTCTTTCCGCTTTCTAACCTGTTTACCGCCTCGTTTCTTTTTGTGCATTATATTTTTAAAATTATAATAAGAAAATTTTTTTTCTTTTATTTTTAATTTTGGATTTTTAACCAAAAGAAATGTAAATAAGAGAAGATTTATAAACTTCGTTTGTCCCTAAGCATATTTAAATTTAATATAATTACATAAGGTAAATGTCCATAATTTCGTGGTAGTACGTTATTTCGTGGTATTTCGATTTTTTCTTTCAAACAAGGAATTTGGGGAGTTTTTTTTAAAACTGAAAATTTCATAATAAAGATTAACTTTTCGGGTGTAATAATGGATATTTTACAATTTTTTTAAAATTAAACCTATTAAATAACAAGCATCATAAAGTTGGAAGCTCAGAAAATGAGCCTTTTGTAGGGAGGCCTCTTAAGGAAACTGTTAAGGAGACCAGTCGATTTTGTTAAGCCTGTAAAAATTGTATCTTTACATTTTTTTTTTTTAAGATAATTTTTTTGGTTTTATTTAACATTTCTTAAACGTTTTTATTACTGCAAAACTTTCATAAGATACCCTATTATTTTAAGTATTTTAATTATTAAAGAAACCCCTGAGGAAGATTTTGACGTAATTTCGTGGTACACTTTTATTAACCCATTCGTCAATATTTTAATCGAAAAGCTCTGCGAAGCACAACATTTTAACGAAATAATGGCATTATAGAACTTTTGTTTATTCAATAATTTTTCATTTAATTTAAAAAAATATGTCAAGATTTATACTTTTTTGCTTTTGTTATGAATGAATAGCTATAATAAACAAAAAAATTTAAATATAAAACTCATATTACCGCTTAAAGCGATACCACGAAATTACGTACATCAATTTTATCGCATGCCCCTAATTTCGTGGTATACTGCGCATTTACATATGTACATTGTTAACAAGAAATCAAAAATAAAAAAAAGAATAAAAAAACAAAATTAAATTAAAAAAAATTTAAAAATTAATAATACAAAAAAAATTAAAAACACACCAAAAAAATAAAAAAAATAAAAAAAATATTATGAAATTATAAAAAAAAAAGTTACATCAATTGCATTAATTTTTTTTTATTGTTTATTTTTGTTGTCAAACTTAAAAGACCAAAAAACACGAAAATTAAAAAAAAAACATTTTTAGTAATAATAAATAAAAGTAATTTTTACATCAGAAAAGTAACAAATTACATCAGTTAAATTAATTTTTATTGGTTTTTTTTTCACTCGCAATCAATTACTAATTGCCTTTTCTCGAAAACCAATTGAAATAATCATTAACAATTAAAAAATCCGTCTAATCAATTGATTACTAAGTACTAATCAAATTTAACAGGTCTGCTCACAAGTAATTTTTTACTTACTTACTTGGTCTTAAAACGCTTTGTTTTCATAAATACAATAACTATAAAAACATTATTTAAAATTTAAAATTTTTGAACATAAATTTTTATAAATAAATTTGTGTATCTTTAGGAATTTGCGTTGAAAATAACTTTTATTTTCCACAAAATTAGTGTTTAACCAAATACCACGAAGTTAGGGACACTTTACCACGAAGTTAGGTACATCAGAAAATTTTTGCCACGAAAATAGGGACATTTGAGGTACTCACACATCTTTATTTATATAAAAAAAACATTTGTTAGTTTTATTTGAAATTAAGTGGAAAGCTATCTTAATAGATCAACTCAATGGGAAAAATTTACTTTTTTAGTTTTCCTTCATCCGTTTTTACTCAAGAGAGGTAGAAAGTCAGAAAATTCCTTAGTACCACGAAATTATGGACATTTACCTTACATACTTAAAATTAATGTCTGCTAGTCTGCCATCCAAATGGTCGATATCTAGTCTGCCAGCTATCCAAATGCTCGGTATTCCACGCTTTTTATGCATCTATTGCCATCCAAATTATTAATATTTGCTGGTGAGTCCTTGGTATGAGTCCCCAAGTATGATTGGTCTTGTATGTAATGGTTTTGCTGCCAGCCACTCTTGTTTCAATATTATATTTTATATGGTTACTCCTTAAATTGTATATTAATGACGGCTCAGACAACTTTAGGAAATCATGTTGCGTATCTTTTTGTCCAAAGTTGTGCGATTCTATCGTGCTCCTCTCGATTCTGCAAATATTGTGTAGTGACGCTGCCAACCAATGGATCCGCCGGATTGCAATCAGTTAACAGGGAAACCTTTCACCAGTTGGTCTTTTTTTAGCGTTTTTGTTTTTTCAGCAAATTTTCGCTTTTTTGTGACCAAACTGGCAGGATCGCCATGTACATTTTAATGAATCGCTGATGAATAGCGTTTAGATCCAATTGGTTCTTTATTAAAAATGCTTTCCCTTTTATACAAAAGTCTTACACTAATACTTACAAATTATTTACAAACTAAAACATATACAAATAGATACCTTACTAATACATACAAACTAAAATGCATAATTCTAAAATATGCTAAGTCAGCATATGATTGCAATAAAAGTATAAATATGTTAGTCGCATTGACAAACTGACGTTGTGTTCAGTTGGTCATTGCGACTGTCGTTGGCGGTGTCTTTGACCGTCCGCACAAGTGTAACAAGATCCTCGTTATGTGCGGCATGTGCAGTATTTGTATAAACTCCCACTGAGTTCAATGTAACTAATTTGGGTAGAATGTTGTTTGTGTACATTCGTATTTGTTTATACATTATTTATGTGCACATGACAATAAAAGTAAAAAGGGCGATGTGTTTATGTAATGCTACAGTTGCTCGAAACGCTTGCACGTACTCCTTCACGAAACCAGTGGGGGCGAGCGTCCTCGCTTGGGAGCGTATAGGCTACGAGGCTCACAACTAGAGTCCTGGAATGAAAGGAATCAAGCGCGCACAACACCAGTAGTATCCCAGTAAACCAATGAACAACAGATCTCCCATGAAGTCATACAGCCAGTATTCACCAATACCATAGAACATAATAATCAATGCAGTCAGTAAATACATCGCACCTTTACTATAGGTAGGGATGCCCAAATTTGAAAAAAAAAGCGGTTTGTGATTAATCGCGGTTTCTTATTCCGGTTTTAAACCGCATTTAAAACCGAAACGAAAAGAAACTTTATAGAAATACAACAATATAGGTACTTACTGAAGGGTTCTTCTCTCTAAATTTTTAAAAGATCTGAAGAAGTTTTAATTAAACAAATATTTATTTTTTAGTTCAAGTTAATACAGGTAAATCAAAATTGTAAAAGTAAAAAATTCTGAAAAAGGCAATACTTCTTTGTACTAAAATTAAATTAAAAAAGGGCACAGTAAACATGTTTTCAAAAACTTGTATGGAATTGGTGACTGCCTATCAATGGTTCTGACTTCTTCATTCGAATTAGAACCATCACAACACAACACATCATCGGAGTTCTTGTTGGTGTTACAAGGTAAATCCTTTCTATCCCAACCGGCATGATTGCGCTGGAGGTGTCCTTTTAAGTTGGACTACCGCCCCACACAGCTTGCATATAACTTCTTTATTCCCTGTTTCGTCAAAATATTGCCAAAGTGGGCTTTTTTTAGATGCGGCGCCATAACTTATCGGAAAAAATAAATTAATATTTACAATTCAACTGAAAGAAGATCGATTACAGACAGTTGCCATAAAAAGATCGAAAGAACCGGAACCGCGAATAGAAGAAACCGGTTTTCTCAAACACCGCACTTGCCGATACCGAGGTATTCTGACGCAATGCCCGAGCTACTAATAGGATTGGACAACGCGACTGTGCACGAAGGCAGGAGAGGATATTTGGTGGTCGTAACAAAACTGGGTTGGGTCATATACGGGTCCTGCTCTTTGCACAATTAGGCGATACTGTTGAATCGGTGCAACTAGAGGATTTCGTGAATGTCTTTATAGTAAATGAGACATAGGTGTTGGCAGCGTTAGTCAAGTAATAGAAGCTGAAAACACGGTGAGAGCGATGCAACTGATGGACGATAATACCAAGAGCGTTGTAAATCGATTTGAAACATGCTTAATGTGGAAAAGCGACAATATCAGGTTGCTACCAAGCCGCGAGTTAGCAGGGAGAAACTTCTACAATCTGGAAAAGAAGTTTATGCGCGATGAAAAATTTAACCATTATGATACGGCTATAGCAGATAACATATTTAAGGGTTATGCCCGCAAGTTGAACGAAGATGAAGCAGCAATCGTCGAAAAGCGTACTTGAAAGCTACCACACTTTGGAGTGTACAACCCAAACAAGCCAGGAAAAATCAGGTTGGGTCAAAGCGAAGGGAGAGTCGTTAAATTCAGCACGTTTGAGTGGTTCGGAACTAACACCGCCTCTGGTAATGGTTTTGATGAAGTTTCGGCAGAGGCAATCGGAGTTTGTGCGAATATCGTAGAAATGTTCCACCAAGTGAGAACGAAGACGACCTGCCAGCGCAACGCTTTCCACTGTTTCGCAGAGGAAGACGAAGCCGTGAAGGTAACGAAGCAAGTAACTTGTATCCAACAAAGGCCGGACTCGAGCTAACAAGATTTGGGGGGTCAAACTCGGGGTCCCAACCTAAACAACGAACCTTCATCAGTGCCTATGCTAAGTCTGGGCAGAGATGGCGTGTAGCCGTACCCGAAGGTACTCGGTCTGGGACACAGAGAGATTCGTCTTAAGGCTTGTTTTAGCATTCGGCAAGGTGATCGTATATCTTTTAAACGAGAAAAGGATACCAACTAAGCGTGAGGTGCTCAGAATAACAATATCCGTCTTTGATCCAATCAGCATCGCAGCCGAGTATACGTTGGGAGCCAAATTGATACTGCAAGTGATATTTAGATATGGAACTGGCTTGGAAGAGACGCCGTGTATGACAACTGGAAGAAATAGATGTTTCAACTTTGCGAATTAGAACTGATTAGTGTGCCTCCATTGCTAGTGAATCAGCGTACGCGGATGTGGCCTATTTTAGATTTAAGGATGCGCGCGGTAATAGACAAAAGACGTTCATCATCGGGAAAACCAAATTCACTCCGACAAAGCTTGTATCTGTTCTCCGCCCAGAGTTACAGTTTGCAGTGCTTGCGACATGTTTAATCGGAAAACGTTTTGGCTAGAAAGTCTGGTGTTTCTGGTTCCTTGGAGAAAAAGGCGAAAATTGGACAACAGATATAATGTGTGGGATTCCTAACGAAGAGCTTCGAAACAAATTTACAATACTTTTAATTAACGTAGATAATTTATGAGGTGGCTCTTGTCCAAATTCAGCAGAGGTCCCACAAACCCCTACTTAATAAAAACACACACACACGGCCTCAGAGCGCTGAAAGGGGATGAGCAGCTTTCCGCTACTAGAGAGTGAGAAGACGGGAAAGCATCGTATAGTTGGTTAGGAGCGGAGGAGAATCAAAAAGAATGGAGCGGCGGAGCAACCGTTGAGCAGCAGCTGGACAAGGCGGATTCGGCGTTGCTGAAAGGCGGCAACAGTTGGGCAGCGGCTCCCTGAGAGCGGACGAACCGTATGAACGTGCCAGCTGATTGCTTGCTCATACGACAGTGTTGCCTACTCACATTTTCGTATGCTCTTTTTAGACCGTTTTTAGTTGTTTTACAAAAATACTTTTTCAATTATGGGAATAATATTGAAATAACTCAAAATAAATTTTGGTTAAGATTTGATTTCTAATAAATTGACCAATTATTATTTTTAAATATCAGTTTCGGTCTTATATACAATGAAAAATACTCGATTAAAATATACATGATTTCGGTAGCATGCATGAAAAGCGATCAATGGCAACATTGTATTAGATGTAAACAAAAGCAAATGGCTGATTTCTGCGTTAACATCACGGGCATAAAAGTTCGTCCAAAAGTACGTACGTACGTTATACGTACACGTACGTTACACGTCGGTGGGTAATTCAGCTATAAAGCACAAATGCACCCTCGACAGCCCGCAACCCGTCCAATAGTAAGGGCCAGGACCAAATGGAGCGTCAGTACGCAGCCGAAGCGGCACGACCGTTCCATTTGGTCAGTCAGAGGAGCGAAAAGCCCTAAGGCGACTACTGCCGCCTACACCTGGAGTGACTGATTTCAGGTTTGTGAAATCACTCCTTTATATGGGGACGGGAATGAAGTGATTGAGAATTTCACCGCTTGCCATGGTGTGTTGTTTGCCTGGTAAGAAAACTGTGCTAGCTACCGGCCCGTTGCTATGAATCAGTGGCGCGAAATTATTGCATACTTTTAGGAGTCGGTTACAGAGGGGTCGTATTATTGTAAAGCTACGTTACAGTCCCCCTCCCACTTCGGGTGACGGAAAGGTGCGGTGAGACGTGTTGTGGCCGGTGTGTGTGCGTGTGTCGTCTTTATTGAAATAATTTTCTTCAAAATGTTTACAGAGTAATTCCAACTTATCTCTAAGTTATTTGTTGTAATTCTAATGATCATTTCAAAGTTATTCTTACATACTAGTAAAAAGAAGGTTTAAGGTGTAATATTTTGTTGGTATTTCACGGAAGGGGTGTGAGGCGGACACCACTTAACTGGAAACGTTTTTGTGGTGTACCGGATCCCGTTAATGAAATTTGGTGTAGTGTTTCTTTTTTATCCGTTGAATTCGTATCTTGTTTGGTGGCCACAAGGTTGTTTCCATGGGTGGTATCCATGGTCGGATTTTTTTGGGGTGAATCCGGCGGTGCTGGTTGTTTTTTTGAACGTACCATATTGGCCGTGCGAGTTTTCAGTCTGCAAGTAAACAAGAAGAGAAACGGTAGATATCGTTGTGTTGCCTTTTGGTGGTGGTGAACTGTTCCAAGGTTTGAGGTCTTGTAACTGTGCATGCGCCCGTTTTTTGTTGTGTGGTTCGGAGTGGACAGGCTCCACTGTATTTGCTGACACATATTTTTCTACCACGTATGGACCAGAAAATTTCGGGGCCAGTTTTTGTGCAAAGTTGTCCATGGCGGAGGACAGTGGGTGGTCCCTTTTCATAACTTTTTACCCACTTGTTTGGTGCGTGGTAATGGTCTAATGAAGTCGGTGGTAACTATTTTCCAACTATTTTCTGCTCTACCTTATACTCCGCGCATGTGATGCATTTCCGCACATGCTGTAGTACGTCGCGGTACATCTTAGGCCAGTAATAATTTTGTTGGGCTCGCTTAAGGCTTTTCTTTACCCCTAAATGACCAGCGGATGCAGCATCGTGAACCTCTTCGAGTACGTCTCTTCTTTGGCTGGACGGGATGCACAGCTTCCACGGCGGAGAACGCGAAAGCTGATTCTTTGGCGCGATATGACGGAAAAGACGGTTGTCGACAATTTGGTAGTCCGGATGGGAGTGGGGTTGCTTGTTCACTTGCTGCGCCTTCTTTTCGTACCAGTCGCTTTGCCGGCGTCCATGGTATATAGTATGACCGATTCGTTGTATGGTAATGGGCATCGAGAGAGTGCGTCAGCTACTACGTTTTGTGCTCCTTTGCGGTATTCTATATCGAAGTTATATTGTTGTAGCTCCAGTGCCCATCTCGCCAGTCGTCCTGATGGGGTTTGCAAGGTATGTAACCATTTTAGCGAGTGGTGGTCGGTGATTACTGTGAAGTGGTATCCTTCCAGGTATGATCTCATCTTGCGGATACCCCATAGTACGGCGAGGCATTCTTGCTCGGTGGTATGAGGCTGCGGCTGGCGTATGCTACTACTTTTTCGTTTTTGGAATGGCGTTGGTACAGTACAGCGCCTAGTCCTTCTCCACTGGCGTCTGTTTGCAGAATGAACGGTCTGGTGAAGTCGGGACAGCACAGAACTGGTCCATTGGTGAGTTTTTCCTTTATAGCAATAAACGCGTCTTCCTGTGGCTCGCCCCACCTCCAGGCCTGGCTCTTTTTCAGCAGTTGGTTCAGCGGTGCGGCCAGCGTGGAGATACCACGAAGCGAGACCAAGGAAACGGCGGAGTTCCTTGATTGTTTGCGGTGCCGGCATTTCCAGTACAGCAGATACCTTACTGGGATCGGTATGGATTCCTTTGGAGGTGATGATGGGCCCCAGATAGTGAAGTTGAGGCTGGAAAAAGGTACACTTGTGAAAATTCCCTGCATTTTGTGCATTTGAAGTCGCTCGAAAACTTCCTGTAAGTTTGCCATATGTTCGTTGAAAGTGTCACCTAAAACGATGATGTCGTCCAACTAAACAAATACTTTTGTTTGGAGCTCTGGTCCCAGTATATTGTCCAACGCTCTTTGAAACGTGGCCGGAGCAGCGTGTAGGCCAAATAGCATGACTTTCCTTGAAAAATGGACCAAATCTCAAAAAAAGGACCAAATTTATTTTTTCTTATTGACACACAAACTATGTAATTTTAAAAAAATAATACATAGATATACATAACAATAACAAAATAGAAATGCTTTAATTCACATTGCACGTTAAATAAATTTGAAATACATTTCATCACATATCTATACATATTTATGTATGTATATTAGAATATTTAGGGGTTCAAAGTTTCCCATACTAAATACTTATTTTGGTAGGTATCTGCCACAATACTTCAATGTGGTATACGTAAAAATATGAAAGTTACAAAAAAGTTGCCTATTATATATGAATATTTGAATAATTTTATGACAAAAACATACAGAAAAATAATCAATTGCATAAAGCTCCTCAATTTCTAGTACCAGCCTATATATTTGACAGGTCTAAAGAATTTAGATACCCTAATGTAACTAAAACTCTCTTTACAACATTAGTCAGACCGATACTTGATACTTGGGCGCTAAAAAAGTCAATTCTTTCTATCCTAAATACATTGCAACAATTTGTTTTCATATCCTTTGATTCTTATCTTTATTCTTTACAATAACTATTCGCTGTCAACTAATTATTTATTAATTGTGTCATCTATTTTTTATATACCTTACTTAGCTGATGAGATTTTCTCTGTAGCTGAGCAGTTTTAGATCTCGACGATCAACAAACCAAAGCCTTTCAAAGACTCGGCACGAAAAAACAATCCGCGCGTCATGCGCGCAAACTGCCTTACCAACTTCCAGCAATCTGTTTATCATCCCTTAATAATAACCGGAATGTCAACAGAGGAAATGTATGTATGTATGCGCGTTGATAATGGAATAACCGCAATTGTGGATGACCGTTTTTTTTTAGTCGCATACGCAGACGTATATGCGTGTAAAAAAAAAACAGGCCTATTATTATAACGAGGCGACCAAATCTTGGGAGCAGTGTTATGTAATTTTAGCCAAGTGAAGAAAATAAAGTACCAAGATCGTGACCACATGCCGAAAATGGACCAAATCTGCAAAAAATGTACCAATGGACCAAATGGATTTTTATGGACCAATTTTGGTCCAATTGGACCAAAGTGGTAACCGTGGTGGCACAATCGGGGAGCTGTTCGCGCTTCTTGATGGTTCGACACTTCCTCCAGCAAACAGTTCGTTGTACCATATTCATGCAGGGTAAGAATTTGAACTGTGGTCCGCCAATTGGATGCTTCGTTTGCTGAGCTGTGGTTAGATATCGCGTTCTTCCAAGTGCTTCCTTATTGACTCATCTACGTATGACAGCGTGGCGCCAGTAACTTCAATGTAAAAACGGCCATCCCAAGCGCCTTGTTTGGTGGAATGAATTTGCGGGAGGGTGATTTCATCGAAGTTCGCGGCATGGCTGATTGTACTTTGCTTCGGTTCTGTCTGTTGTTCGGTGTAGTCCTGGTTGTATGACTGGTTGTATGACCGGCGGCCTTGATGCTGGATTGGCTAGGCCGATTGCATGGGCAATGTCTCGAAATTATGTTGTCCGGACCGCATCTGGAGCAAAAGATCGTCCTGGTTCCTCTGCATTGAAACGGGTGGTGACCGCGTTCCTTGTAGCTCCAGCAACACGCTGTGCTATCGTACTCCTCTTGTATTTGGTGTAAGCTATGTGTGTTCACTCTTAAGCAATTCATACTCCTCGGTCAATTCCATCAACTCCTCGATGGTCTTAAATTCACCACTCTTGACAAAGAGGCGCTATTCCACGCGCAATCCATCGTATATGCGTTCCAAATGGTCCTCCTTGAACATGGTTGGATGTTGGCAAATGAGAGTCTGTAGGGAACGGATGTAGTCCTTGGCCTTCGGTCGACCTTGTTACTTCCGCTGTCGGATGGTTTCTTCAAGTTGACTAACGTGCCGTTTAGGTAGAAAGAATTTCCTTACCTCCTCCCGAAAATCAGCCCACTTGCGTATTTGTTGTTTTCGGGCACTGTACCATTGGAGTGCTTTTCCACGTAGAAGTTCAGGGAGAGTTCAGAGGAGTCGGTCTGAGGGGATGCGGTAGCATTCTGCTAGTTCCTCGACCCTCTATAAAAATTCGTATAGCGAATCGGTTCCCGAGAAGTGTATGTCCCAGCGGCGGACAGTATTCATTACCTCGGCGTCGCTAATCTCACGATTAGCAAGTTGCGTGAGATCTCTTTCTCCGAAGATGGGAGTTGCGTTGGTGGATTTGCTGGTTTCCTGTCTTCTTCGTTGATCTCCCTTTCTAAATCTCTCAATAGTTCTTCGCTTGAATTACGATTGCGTTTTGCTCTCACGTATGCGCTCAAAGCGCGACGGAGATCGGCGACGGTGTAGCTCTCGACGAAGATTTTGTGCGGCTTGCACTCCTCGATCAGCCTCTCCTTACTAAGTAGATAAATCCAGTTAAGTGAGTCGGTGTTGAGCGTTGTTGTACACTCGCTGGCGTGTGTGTTAGGTGTTGTTGGTTTTGTGTTTGATGAACCCGCACCCGTGGAGTGTTGGTGCTTGTTGTTGTTTCCGCACAGTCACCTTCGGAAACGGGTTCCTGCTCGGGCGCCATTTATGAGGTTGGTTTTGTCGAAGGCTGAGGTAAGCTTAGTCTGTCCAAGTTCAGCAGAGGTCCCTCAAACCCCTACTTAATAATAACACGATATATGTGTTTTACGATCGAACACACACTAAGAGCGCTGAAAGGGGATGAGCAGCTTTCCGTTACTGGAGAGTGACAAGACGGGGGAGCGGCGTATAGTTAGTTAGGAGCGTAGAAGAATCAAACCGAATAGAGCGGCGGAGCAACCGTTGAGCAGCAGCTTGACAAGGCGGATTCGGCGTGGCTGAAAGGCGGCAACAGTTGGGCAGCAGCTCCCTGAGAGCGGACGTACCGTATGGCAACAGTTGAGGGACGGTGGCTGGCGGTTCACCCGTAGATGTAGCGGCGCAGTTGGAGGCGTACCAGTGGAAAAACAGCGGGGGAGCGGAACGGGGAAAGATGCGGGTGATTTACCTCAAAACGTTTAGTATTCCAGGGGTGGTGATTGATTGCTGCGCATCTGGAACGAAACTGGAGTGACTCGGTTAGGACGTGGTCTGTGGCTGGACACCACTGGCTCGCCGCCGGAATAGCACGGTGTTCCCACTTAGCTAGTTGACGGAGCGAAGAGCCATAAGGCAGCAACTCCGCCAACTCACCTAACCAACAAACCAAGATACCCCTAGACTGTTGGCCCCTCGCTGAACACCTCCGTCCCACGCTCGTATTCGCACTCTATCTATATATGTGTCAAGACGGCTCAATGGTCGGGGGGGGGCCCCCGACTTTTTTTGTTTGTACTACTAAGCAAATTAGGGTTGGCTGTCAAAAAATCTACTACTACGGATCCGAAATTGACCCAGGTAAATATCAAGACCAAAGCGTTGTTGTTGCATTTACATGCAAAATTTTATACAGGTTTGGGTTTCTGTTTAACTGGAACACGCTTATTTTCTATCGCCTGGCGTAGCTAGGTTGGTGGCCCCTTAGCGTCGCTGTTGATTTTCTGTAAAACGTACCTTAGGGTGCGCCTAATATTGTAAGAAATAAGAGGTATTAATATGTTCTGAAATATGGATGTATGTATGTATGTGCATAGGTATATTTGCTATATGTTTTGGGCAAACGCATGCGTGCTTGAGGGTTTTTTTTTTCAGAGGAGGAAGCATCGAAAGCCTTACAGTCAGTGTAGGACTTTATCACACTAAACCTTCTACCGTCATGTACCGATCCCCCCAGTACTACCGTTAACTATTCCGTCGGGAGGTGGTTTGAGCACAAGTCTCAACGTCAGTTGGTCAGCGTTACTGTACTATTTCAGTTCTTAGCTGGGGATCTTTTGTTAGATTTTTCATTCATCTAGTCTGAAGTATTGATCATATTGATCAAAGAAAGTCTTTCTTGTCCAACTACCAAAGATATGTATATAGATATATATTCAGTCTCACTAGCTCTTGCAGCTAGCCGGCTGGAGTGGCCGTGTTTCCCGCCCGCATCTATAATAATTCAGTACGTTTATAAGTAATCAATTATACTCACAACATATTCAGTTACAAGGAAATGCAGTGGGGAGGAAGCGTCCCCAATCTGCTCCTTCTGGTTTGTGTCACGTGGACCGGGCGGTTGGAAGACCGTGTTTCCACCCACATGTGAGATATTTACGTACTCATAAAATTTTGTTTGCAGGTCAATACAGTGGAGAGGCTGAATCTAAAATCTGCAATCTGCACCTCTAGTATGAGTTTGTTAAACTAGGCGGAAGGCCATGTTTTCAACCCGCCTCTTGTTTTTCGGGTTTTTTTGCTTTTTCTTCAGTCTTCCCTGTTGCGGCGCAGCCGTTCTAGACTTCGAAGCCACTCCATGGCTTCTGCGATTACCTCGCACGCTGCCATCCATTTTTGTTTACTTCGTAGCATGTGACCAACCAGCGACTCAGGAGTGTAGTCCTCATCGGCTATGCTGCGTAGTTTACTTCTAAAGTTGTACGATCTGGGGCATTCGAAGAAAACGTGGTAGACATCTTCCACTGCCTCGCCTCCACAGTGATCGCATGCGTTGTTGCTTTCGTGCTTAAACCGATAAAGGTATTCTTTAAAGCATCCGTGGCCGTTTAAGAACTGAGTCAGATAAAAATCAACCTCCCCGTGTGTTCTCGTTACCCATGTTTTAATATCTGGTATACAGCGGTATGTCCAGCGCCCCTTATTCGATATGTTCCATCTGTTTTGTAAATTTTGAATACTAATCTCTCTGGCTGCGGACCGCGAGTTTCTATCCTCAAACGTTGTGGCTGCTTCCTTTGCCAATATGTCAATTAGGCACAAGCCTGATATTACCAGTGCGGCATCGTCTGTTACCGTTCTAAAAGCGCTAAAAACTCGGAGAGCACACAAGCGATAGGTCGACTTTACCCCGCGTAGGTACGACTGATACTCCATGGCGTGCTGCCATACCGGTGCCCCGTAGAGTAGTTGGCTTTTCACTACGCCTGCCAGTAGCTGACGCCTCCCTCGCTTTGGACCTGGTGCGTTTAGCATTATCCTCGATAACGATGATATAGTTTTCGCTGCTTTCTCGTTAGCGTATTCTAGATGTGTTTTGATAGACAGCCTCCTGTCTATCATGATTCCCAGATACTTAACTACCGGCATTGTTTCAATGTCGTGGTCTCCGATACTAGTACTGCCTCTGTTTTGTGCTCCGCAAGCTGTAGTCCATGTTGCATGAGCCATGATTGAACGCTGACTATGCTTACATTAGTTTTTCCACACATATCACTTAAGTCTTTGGCAGTAACAATCAATACGGCGTGCTTGAGGGGTAAAAGGGCGTATGTGCAAAATGTGAAATTCTGATATTCCTTCTCGAAAGTATAAAAATATCCATTTTATTTGCAATTCATAATAAAAGTATATAAATATGTGTGTGTATGTGTATATAAATATGTACATATGTAAAATTGTCCTCAAGGTCGGTGTCCTCACAACCGTCAGCCTCTTCAAACGTCCGCTTGAAAGCCTGTGTCGGAGTCAGCTTGTCGTGAGCCATATACACTGAGGTCAGCAGTGTGCATGCCGCTCCATTGATCTAAATTTTGATGTTGGTGGTATCCCGTTGGTCAGAATGCAAGCCCTAGATTCCCTATGGTGGGTCCACTTACCACTGAATACCCTCGCAGCAAAAGCAAAGAATAAACAAGTAAGGAAGTCTAAGTTCGGGTGAACCGAACATTAAATACCCAGCGTTAGTTTCCAGAAAAAGGGGGCGTGGTTTTCATCCGATTTCGACCATTTTAAAAACCAATCTATTCCCAGCCTAAACAATAGCGAATTTGGTGGGCGCGGCCACGCCCCTTGCTTATAAAGCATTAACCGCTTACATGAGGCAAAAGTACTCAATCGATCTTTTCAAGGGTTATACCATGTCCTATATATAACTTTGGAAATGAAGGTGTGCCATGCCCATATCTTTTAACGTATTTTGTGAAATTTTTGATATACGGATATATGTGTCCATTAATCAATATTTACATAATTTTAAAAAAGTGGGTGGTGGCACGCCCACGGATTTTATTATGCTTTGTCCCTATTTGCAGATCAGTTTTCATTGCAGATCTTTATGATACTTTCACAGTGGCTTGTTAATAGTGAAATGTTGATATTTTGTTTATTCACTTGTGGGCGGCGCCACGCCCATTTTCCAAAATATTAGCAAAAAACCTTTAAACATCACTAATAACATCATCAGGTGAATGAGTGCAGAACTTTAGTCCAAAAGTGGGCGTGGTCGTTCACCGATTTTTCTTATTTTCTGTGGTAGTACTCTACATAAACATAACATGCCTGGTACCTAGTTTCGTAAATCTATCTCACACCGTTCTGAAGTTATTAGCAGACGAATTTGAAAATTGCCTGACTCATAAGTAAGCAGTGCCACGCCCATTTTCCAAAATTTTGCAAAAATAATGTAAAGAATATGAAAATTGATGTATGTACCAAATTATATTAATATAGCGGCATCAGTTAATTAGATATGGACTTTTCAATATTTCCACCTCCTTTCAATATAACTTTTATCAAAAAGTAAGCGATTTCGTTTATTTTCTATAGCTGAATTTAACACAACAATAGTATGACCTCTACAAAATTTCGTTATACTATCACAAACTGTTCTGAAGTTATTGACAGTGAAAATTTCTTCACATATATGTGGGCGGGGCCACGCCCCTTTAAAAAAAATTTTGTTACGTAGCAAAAAGCCACGCTACAATATCCAACTCCCTCAAAACCTACATATAAATACCCAAACATACCCACCCGTACATAGCAAGCCAAAGGCACAGCGAACAACCACACGTACATAGCAAGCCAAAGGCACAGCGAACAACCACCCGCACATAGCAAGCCAAAGGCACAGCGAACAACCACACGTACATAGCAAGCCAAAGGCACAGCGAACAACCACACGTACATATAAAGCCAAAGGCACAGCGAACAACCACCCGCACATAGCAAGCCAAAGGCACAGCGAACAACCACACGTACAAAGCAACCCAAAGATCGACAGCGAACAACCACACATACGCCATACGTTGGGTATGCACAAAGGGCTTGCATGACAGCCGGTCATGCATTTTCGTTCGCCACCGCTAGGAAGGTAATTCGCAATAAGTTTATACGCACATAAATAAGTACTAAAGCACAGATCGCGGCGCAGAAAGCATACTCCTCATAGGTAAGCTAGGGGGATGCCAACTCACCAGTTAGCATCTCCCATCCTTACACAGGGTATCCAGGGACCCCATGGCAAATGGGGGAAGTCTCCCCAAGAGCCTTTGGCTCATGGAGCTTCCCCTCCTCCCACCCATGGGGAACCTACCGTTTCGCTACCATCCATCGTGGTAAGGAGAGGATTTTCCTCTGACGGACCACGAAGGATGGATGGGCGCGGGTATTCCTCCTGGGAGGGGTCCGTGACTAGTCCTAACCCCTCCCCCCCCAAGGGAAATACCAGACCCGATAAATAACCGCAACCAGGTAGTTAAAGAGCGTTTGGCGCGGACACCTCATAAAGGGTAGCCGAGGAGTAACCCTCCCCCGCTCCCTGATTGAGGTGCCGGGTCAGAAGCAAAGGGGGACTCATTTATACCCCTCAGGAATGCTAGGGCTTTAGCCCGAAGCACTCTGAGAGGAATAGAGAGCCGCCCAGTACCCATCAATAGTACCAACCGCTTACTAATCTTAGGATACTCCTCATAGAGCGTTTGGCGCGGACACCTCCTACAGGGTAGCCGAGGAGTAACCCTCCCCCGCTCCCTGATTGAGGTGCCGGGTCAGATGCAAAGGGGGACTCATTTATACCCCTCAGGAACGCTAGGGCTTTAGCCCGAAGCACTCTGAGAGGAATAGAGAGCCGCCCAGTACCCATAAATAGTAACTACCGCTTACTAATCTTAGGATACTCCTCATAGGTATAACCACCACGCCGACTCACCGTCACCGTCGTCAGCATAATCATCGCCGTCGCCGTCACCGTCACCGTACCCCTACCCGTACCCGTCCGTTGCAAGTCACCGCACGCGCTCCGTCGCTTGGTAAGATACGATACTCACCGTAGAGTGTAACGGGACCCATACCCGTTCAACCGTACCCGAACCGCCGTTCCCATCAACACTCCCTCGACGCTACCGTAATTGCCAGCTCTTCCTCTCGCTCTCTCTCTCTCTCTCTCTCTCTCTCTCTCTCTGTCCGGGACCTAAGGCTGTCGGTGTTCAAGGCCACCAAGGGTGTGTGTGTGTTCGGAGTAAGACAGAACAAATATCTTGTGTTATCATTGGGTAGGGGTTTGTGAGACCTCTCCTCGATCCTGGAGCGACTGAGCGTACCTCAGGCTTCGACAAAACCCACCTCACAATTTGACAAAATCGGCCTTACAACATCGAAATCAATACATATTGCAAATTTTATCATTGTATCTGCTTCTAATATTGAATTAACCCGTTTTATACGTTTTTCGAAATTTCCGATATCGAAAAAGGGGCGTGGTTATGGTCCGATTTTACCCATTTTCAATACCAATCTTTTCTGAACCCAAATAAGTACGCATGCCGAATTTGGTGAAGATATCTCGTTAGTTGCTCAAGTTATCGTGTTAACGGACAGACGGACGGGCATGGCTCAATCAAATTTTTTTTCGATCCTGAGCATATTGATATATGGAAGTCTATATCTATCTCGATTCCTTTATACCTGTACAACCAACCGTTATCCCAACAAAGTTATAATACCCTTGTACTAATACTAGTACGCTGGGTATAAAAACGTAGCTCCGCCCACTTTCAAACACCAAAAGGTCAATTTCGCTAAATAAAGGATTTGGTATATCGAAGGGGACAGTTGTTGAGGGTGTTTCTGGTGTATCAAGCAATAATTATCTCAATTATAATCAAGCGGTAGTGAGATGCATAGAAAGTTTAAGTGTATGTAATTTTTATCTGTTAAAACTTTTTATGTTTTTATTCTAAAAAGGTACAAACTCGAGATTAATAAAATTAAACAAAATTGGAGAAGTTTAAAAATCTATATATATAAAACTGGTGTGAAAAATGTATAGTAATTCATCTATTAACAACTGCTGGACCGATTTGGCTAAAATTTTGGGAAAACGCTGTGGAAACTTCGGAAAATGGGAGAAATCGGTCCAGCCGTTCTCAATTGATGAATTACTATACATTTTTTACACCATTTGACAAAGTCAGATGCGTTAGGCGAGATGGAGTCCAAAGTACTCAACCGATTTTTATTCTTGGGATCATGGGTTAAAGCACAGGCTATATATATTTTTGTAAAAGGGGGCGGTGCAACGCCCCCAGGCTATATAAAATTTCAATTTTTCATAACTCTGAACATATTTGGTCTAAGTTAATGATTTTTGGATATGTGTGTTATTTGGTCAACATTTTTTGTGTTTTGTTCGTACTTTAATTATGTCCAAAGTTTATGGTCGATCTCTTTTAAACTTTCCAGATTGGTTCAAAAAGTGATTGTGTACAATTAAGGCTACATTAATTTTTGGAAAAGTGGACAGTGCCACGCCCCCAGGCTATATATAATTTTAATTCTTCATAACTCTGAACATATTTGGTCTAAATTAATGATTTTTCGATGTATGTGTCATTTGGCAAGATTTATATAATTTTGGAAAAGTGGGCGGTGCCATGACCACATTTTTTGTGTTTTGTTTGTACTTCAATTATGTCTAAAGTATATAGTCGATCTCTTTTAAACTTTCCAGATCGGTTCAGAAGATTGTTGTGTATGATTTAGGCTATATGAATTTTTGGAAAAGTTGGCGGTGCCACGCCCCCAGGCTATATACAATTTTTATTCTTCATAACTCTGAACATATTTGGTCTAAATTAATGATTTTTGGATGTATGTGTCATTTGGTCAAGATTTATATAATTCAGCAGTTTCAAGCCTACAAGCTAAGTAATACTTCAATTCTTTATATTCCTAAATGGATTTGCTTTAGTGAAATTTTAACTTATGTTCATTAATCTTAATGAATGCACCTCATTTTTTTCTTTGTATTGCAATTTATACATATCCGGAGTATTAAAGGATTTTTATAAAAGCGTAATAGGTGGGTTAACTGATCAGTGTGTACAGCAATGTTTAAAGAAAGTCTAAATAGAATCGGATAGAACTAAATAAATACTACCCATACATCTGCTCAGCACCGCATAACGGGTTTTGTCATACTCATTGAGTTCAAAAGATGCATTTATTGAGTAGGGCATCCAAAAAATGTATTTGTTTACACAAAAGGCGGGAAACCCAGAAATATTGTATATCCTAAAGCATTGCAATAAATGAAATGTTAAAAATTAATAGAAAAATATTTGAAAATTTATTTCTAGGGAAGTCGCTGATCAGACAGAACAACGTCTGCCGGGTCTGCTAGTATTTCCATATTTGCTTATATCTAACTTTCACAAATAATTTATTTTGAAATGATTATAATTTTAAAACATAAAAAATTTTGGTCATTGACAAAAGTTTAAAATCAGCTAAAGCGGTTCAAGTTTGCATAAAAGTTAAAATAGTCTGAAAAATTTGAATTTAGAAAAATATATATTTGTTATTTTAGCCAAAAAATTATAAAACAAGAAAAAAGGAGACAATAAAAAGTCTTAATGCACCTCAGAAATTCTTACTCCTGTAATAACGATTGCAAGGTTTCCCAGATGTATTCTAATATTTTTTGAGGCAGAGTGTTATTTTATGATCCTCTTGAATACTTATACAGGTCACTGCCCGAAATTGATGGGCTAAGTAAAGAAACAGTTCTAACGTCATGGATGGCGAAATTCGATATTATACTTAAAGGCACTGGTGAAGAAGACTCAAAGCGACCTCCACGAATACAACAGTCCCTTAATAGCGAACTCATTTTATCTAAAGAACAGTTATACGATATGTTTCAACAAATATTGGCTGTTAAAAAGTTCGAACACCAAATCCTTTTTAATGCGTTAATGGTAAGTAAAATAACTAAATATATACATAGATACAATCTTTCTTATTGGTATAATTTCCACGCACGTTTCTATAAAGCTTCATTAGTTCTTCAAAATTAACGACGTTACAGTTCTTCGGGTCAAATTTGACCCCTGTACTAAATACATGGTATACAACTGATTAAACACACTAGACTGTTTCAGAAAATTTCACATTCTATATTTAGGTAAAAAAAAATATTTTTCTAACTATATTTAAGTAGTGAAGTTTTTTTAATTTATAATAAGTAGTAAGGAATAACGGGCTTTAACCGGGAAATTGAACAAAGCAAAACAAACATCAGCTACAAAAACTCGAAACGCTACGAAGAACCCATTAGAAGTTATGTCCAAAGCCATACATATGTACATATTTAAAAATGTATACATAAAATTAGCGGTTATGGCTCGATATATATTTATATACAGCGGATGTGGTAATAATAAAATATGGATTACATTAATTCCTATAAAGAAATATATTCATGTTAAATTTCAATCTTATTCATGTTTTTAAAATATCAGAAATGTTAACCACAAATTTTTCCCGGAAAATCGTTTTTTTTTTCCTCAAATTTACCCATCTTCTCTTTCCTTTCGGAAGGAGGGATGAAATGACCTAGAAGGTTCCACTGGTCATACCAAATCGCTACCACGACAGTCGGGCAGTACCGCAAGGGAGTACCGGAGCGTACCGGATTCATATCCGGCCAAGGACTGTTATTTCGACAACACTCCCCAAAACCTTCGGGGAGTGATTTTGTTGCTAAAACAACAACAACAACATGGTAAAAAAATAAATATATGTATATGTACTAGTTTTGGATCTAGAAAATCAAAACGGAAACATTTTTTACCATCCACTAAGAATTATTTGTTAACTGGTCTGGAGCTGGCAAAACTTTTGTACAAATATGTAAAAATGAACATACCGCAAAAACCAAGAACAAAATGCGTTCCGTATCTATTACTTGACTCCAACATCGAACCTTAGATAACATGCAACAAAATGTAACTTTAACTTTTGGTTGCTTAAAAATAGTAGATACAGTTTCGTACAATTTCTTACAAATATTCCTCTAACCTGTATTTTCATGCTTTCAATTTGGATTATTTTCATCATAGTTTATATTTCATTGTTAGCCTATATATTCCTCCACTAGCCAAGATCACTTATAACCGGTGTAATGGTTTTCCCACTTTGTTCGTTTAAATATATACGGAACGCATGTACATTTTCCAGTATCCAAAGTAATCAAATCGTGTTTCGGAGCTGGTAAATATGTCTTACTTCCACTCTTACGCATCTAGATGTTCCCTTTAGGCCACAAAATAGTTTTAGATTCATTATAATTATAGTTGCCATTATAATTTGTTTTCGATAGTGGACCTTCTACGTTATATTGTGTTAAGGAAGATCTTGGCCGTTTACCAGGGCTTATACCAACCATTATAGCATTACCTTTACGTTGTTCTTCTTCCGGTCGATACACTGCCGTCGTTGACTTCAAAGAAGCGTCCACCATGATTCAGGGTCTGACTGAAGTCAGAGTATTGATTCCCTCAAAAGTCCACCTGTTTTTACTGGAAGTTCTTTTGAATCTCATAGCCACTTCCCTCATACAAAGTTGTCAATCTCTGCACTACCATGAACATTAAAATGATACAGCGAAAATTTGCCTGTACCTTGCAACACTGCTTAGAAACGTTATATGTAAAACAGGACCTGGGACACTTCCAATAAGCATAGCACATTTCTATAAGCACAATATTTAATTACCTGCAATGATTTTTTAAACTCCAAGAAGGGGGTAAATTCTCGTAGACCTTGATTTCACACAGCATGGGGCAGAAAATGTCTCCTGCAATTTGTAGTTCACCGACGCCCATTCGACTTTTTGAGGACTTGTTAACTTATCCATAGAGTGATAGTTTCTATCAATGTTGTTTGTCGGCAGTTAGTGGCTCCGTGGAAGAGCCCGGAAAGTGCGTGTCCATGAGAGGTTCGATCATTTCTCCGCTATATCGACCCCTTTGCGCGAAATTATCGTATGTTACACAAACCAAATTTTACAGGACAGCCATTTTTTTTGCTTTTCTCTGCTTTCGCTTGCAAAATCAAAATGAAAATATATGTACATGTGCTTAGATAATTAACTAATATAACTACACGTAAAGGCATTTCGGTGGAGAAGTTCAAGTTTTCCGACGAATACGTATTTTTGGCACATACGATAATTTCATTCACAACATTTCGTAGATGCGTGTGTAGAAAATGGCACTTACGATATCATTTGTCAGTGTTAGAAATAAATTGAAACAAAGATTTATTTGTGGTTTTAGGTAGTTGTTCATTGTTTTTTAACTTAAAATGATACAAAAAAAATTTTAATCAATATTTAACAGAAGCATGAATTCATTAAAAAAAAAACCAATAATAATAATAAGTGAGTTAATCGTCTTCGTCGCTTGCATTTAACATGTATTTTTCGCGTACAGAATATTTTAAATTTAGATACTCATAGTGGTTTTTTAAATCATTGAATTTTTGCAAAGAGATAAACAAAGGTGAGTTGTACAACTTTTGTAACTGAAAAGTAAAACTAAAGTTATTTATAGTTTTTTTTTTTTGTGAAATTGTCGGAATATCCGTAAATAAATTTAATTAATTTTGATTTTTTGTCCAATAAAGCAATGCGAACTTTATTTATGTTTAGTTTAACTTTCCAAAAGACTTCCAGTTTTCAAACTCTGAGTGGCCTATTTCAATACAGTTGTACCCCGATGGATTAGTTCGTGCATTGCGAATAATTGTGGGCCATTCACTTGGCGCCCAAATATTACGCTTGCGTACAAATGATTCAATTGTACTATGCACAGAATCAACTGGCATCATGTTTGGCAACGAATTTTGAAAAATGTGTCAGCATAGCTAATACAGCCTTGTTACGGTTTTGACCAGTGCAGCTGTCGCAATATATGGCTATCTCTTTAACTGTCTTTCTTTGGTCTACTATTATTAAATACTTATACAGGGCTGTGGAAATTTCATTGCAGCCTCGCTTACCATCACTCTCATCCCACAAATAACAATAACAATTTCTAGTGCCGTTTTCATAAACGCTGAAATTGTAGTATGCATATTTGCGTGAGTAAAAAAGGGTTATATTATTTCCGAACGGAGTATTCAAAACTTTTTGCCTCATTTTTGTCTCTTATATGCATTCTATACTCATCGGAATTCTACAAACGATGTTTTTCCTCTTCATCAACATGTTTAATATTTGTATGTAGCCTTTTCTGTAAAATTAACAAAATAAAGCGATCAATTCCCCTTACCTTCTAACTCTTACTTAGAAAAAAATATGTAGTAAATATTGTAACAACTACAATATGCAAAATATTCTTCATTGGCACATACGATAAAATCGCTAACAAGAAAAAACAAAGTGTAACATACGATAAAATATTCAATCAATTTTTGGGGCGACGAAGTTGATTTCGCATACAATATTTTGTCAGATGACGTCTCTTTGAATGAAGAACAAGATTGCATCAAAAACTCAATTTCAATAAAATGGGCATATACGATAATTTCGCGCAAAGGGGTCGATATGATGTCCAATCTCCGTCAGATTTCTGAACGAATCTCGACACAGTTGAATTTTTCGAAAGAACTTTACACAGTCTATTCACCTTACTCCCGGAGGTGGAACGGTATCCTGATAGTAACGTAATGCGTTTGCCAGTAGTTTTCTTTGGATCGGAAAAAATAGAGATAAAGCTTCTTTAAATAAAGTTCTGCTTACCGGACCATCATACCTGTGTGAAATATTCTCATTTATCTTATGGCGAGGTTAAATACAGTAACATAGGGTACATCATGCGCACCGTACTTGGCATTTAGGGTTTTAAATAGGCCAGCTTATATTTCCCGGGAGGCATTTTCTTTGGCTTCACAAATTATTGTAAACGATGAGCTGCTAAAAATACACACCGAGATAGTTGATCTTTTAAAAACTGCTGGCATAAATTTACGGAAGTGGATCAGAAATTATGCAGTAGCAAGAAAAGATCCCAGAGGGCTATCGGTCTCCACTTGATCCTTACATCGGAGTGGTGGTCTTCCCCTCCCTCTGCTTCCACCGGTGGTTGCCGATAATAATACCTTCCGAGCTGGAGCGTCTTCGTTAATTCGCATAACGTGACCTAGCGAGCCGCTGTGTTTTAATCCCCTGAACTACATCGGCGTCTGTTTAAACCTCGTGGAACTCTTTCTTAAATCTTATTCGGTATTCGCCATCGCCAACGCGTAAGGGCACACAAATCTTTCGAAGAACTTTTCACTCGAATACTCCCAGTGCTGCTCATCAGATGTTATTACACACCAACTACAATATTGACTAAGATATTCTTTGAAGAATTATGGTCGCTAAATCTGGAATGGTAGCAGTTTGTATCGCAAATCGTTAGATTTAGCTGAGGAGTACGCTTTCGTCACTGAGAACCTTGAAAATTCTTATCGCTTAAATCGATATCTGTCCCAGCTATGTGGTTCGCTGCTTTTATGTCACAGCAGAATTACTTTAGGCCTGCGACCATCCAGCAGATTCCGCCCAGAGAGATATCTTGCCGCTGGAACTTAAATCCTTATCTATCTGGTGGAATGGATTCAATTGGTTGGATAAAACTAAAGATTGTTGGACTCAATATAAATGGAAGGTATGTGTCACAAAATAGTGTCACTCCTAATAATTCCATCCCTGCGTACAAACAAAAGGTACAACACTGACGTCACGAATCTGTCGGCGTGGGTAAAAACGAATCCTATCCGAACAGGCAGTTGAATACGAATGGCGCGTGGATTAACTTGTCATGTTTTGAAGTCAATATCATTTATTGTAATACCAATTTTAAACCAAATACTTTTAATTATATACTTAAATCCTTTACTCGTGTTTTTACTAGAAACGGACAAAGTGCGTAAGTAAGTCAAGTTGTGTATGTAGATATGCGCGTTGGAAATATCTAGTGCACGACAGTTCAGCAAGTGAGATTTGCTTGCACGCCTACATGAACGTTTAATTGAACCGAAATTGTGCTAAAAACTATAAAATAGATGTGTATAAAACAAAAAGTGTGGGCAAAATCGTGAAAATAGTGCAATTGTGCGAAAAATTGTGAAAATCCAATTATTTTTGCAAGTTGGCATAACCTCACATTTGGTGAGACTCCCGTGGAAATTAGGGCTTCAGCTACATGCGCTTTGTAGCTAAGCTCAACGGTTCGATTTCAAAATTGCATTTTTGTAGTTCAGCTAGTTTCGTTTAGTATACGCAAATTTCATTCGACTCACACAAACGATTAACCATCTGTTTCGCATACAAAAACTGTCGTTTACTCGTGCATCTCTTTCGGTTATAAAACTGTCGTTCGACTCATGCTAATTGTACTTGCTACCAATTCAATCAAAAAGAAGCAAAACGAATTTGTGCATATATAATTTCGATACATACAAACTTCTGTCTGTCTCGCGTAAAACTCTTTCAATCGTACCCGTGTTAAATTGTCAACGCGTTCCAATAAGAATAAACGATACACCAAAAATAAAAGAACGAAATCACTCTGTGCTATTCTACGTTAGTGCATAAGCCATCTCTTTCACGCGTTAAAGTTTTCCACTCATACGCGAATCTAATTGTCGTCGGTCTAATTAGAACGAATAATCAAAACAAAACGCATACAATGCCGCAAACGAATTTGCCATTAAAGGAATTACAAAAACGTTGCAAGGATGCTGGTTTGCCTACGTCTGGAACGAAACACCAACTCCTTCAACGGTTGCAAAATAATATCGATACAGAAAGTGAAAGTGATAATGATCAGACTACGATGGTGCAACGTTTGTCAGCACTAGAGAAAACATTACAGCAATTTATAAGTACACAAACAAATCGTTCCCAAAATCACGATAATCAATATAACGCGCGTGTACCAAATTTTCAGCCGACGTTGGCTTCATCGCCTGTGCCAACAATGTATACGTCTAACGCGAACGTGCAACAATTCGCGACAGCAACAACGTCTACGCGCGCGAACGTTATACCGCAGTGGCAGAGCGCAGGTGTCGCGACTGCGCCGCTGAATCAAATTCCAATTAGAAATGTGTTTAATCCAACAAGTATGCCAACTCTAATGAACAATGGTTATTCTCACTCTCCGTATTACAACATCAAAGACATTGTAGAATTGTTGCCTGAGTATAACCCAACGAGCGAAACGTCTTTAAATTCGGTCCAATTCATAAAGCCTGTTGAAGTGTTGAAGAATGCATATGAGTGGCACGAAAGTGCTATAATCTTTGCAGTGCAGCAAAAGATGCGTGGATCAGCAAAGTGTGGATCTATTCACAACAGTGTGCTTTCGTTAACTGGGCACAATTCGTAAACAAATTTTTGCACGATTTTCCTTGTTTGACTAATGAAGCAGATATTCATATCAAACTTTCTCGTACGAAACGCGAACAAAACGAATCTCCGGTCGAATATTTTTATAAAATGCTTGCTCTCGGTAATAAAGGTGGTTTGTCGGAAGCCAGTATCGCGCGACACGTAATAAACGGTATAAATGATAACGACCTAGAACGCAAAATCTCGAACGAGTATAGAAATTGTCAAGACCTTTTAAGGGATATAATGAACTATAACGTATATAATAATACAACCACACAACATAGTGTACAAAGACCAAAATACGTACCATGCCCCACAAAACCGCAAACTACAAGTGCTAAACCCCTCGTAACTACGCCAAATTTAAATCAACAGCGTACAGCTGATAATGTGAAGTGCTATAACTGTGGAAAACTAGGACATTTCGCCATTAAGTGTACTGAGCCACAAAAAAAAAATAAGGTGCACGAATTGCCAGCGTACTACTCACAAAAGTGAAGAATGTCCTAGTTTAAAAAAAGCCAATGTTAACAAAATTGGTGAGCCAGACAGTGATCAAATTGAACATAAACGCGACAACGGTATTATAAAGAAAATATGTGTAAACGGGAATGCTACAAATGCTTTCGTAGCCCCGGGTAGCACCCGTACCCTAGTGCGCAAAACATTTTCGGAGAAAATTGCAACGTATAAAAGTGAGCTAACGGTGCTAAGAGGGTTTGGTGGGGGTGAATACGTTTCTACCCGTAAAGTTAATGTTGTTCTTATGATTGATAATGAAAAGTTTGAAACCGATATGGTAGTTGTAAGTGACGAACTAATATCCGAAAACGTGCTCCTTGGAAAGGACGTGCTTTATGGTTCCGATAAGCGACTTATTATAGAAAATGTCGAGTGCCGCGTAGAACAAATCCGAAATATAAGTGAACCACAAGGTTTAAACAAAAATGAACAACAACAATTTCAGTGTATAATGCGTGAATACAGCGGGCTATTTGCCAATAACATCGCAAATTTGGGAAAGTGCGGTTTAACCAAAATGAAAATACAGTTAAGCACTGATCAACCAATTCAATTAAAACCATATCGCGTGCCTTTCTCGAAACGACCGATAATATCGCAGATAATTTCGGAGTTATTAGATAATAACATAATACGACCTAGTGAATCGCAATACTCGTCGCCTGTGGTTCTGGTAGAAAAGAAGAACAACGAACATCGGTTGTGTGTTGATTATCGTGCTATTAATAAAGTCACATTGAAGCAGCCATTCCCCATGCCGAACATGGAGGAACAGTTTGCCAAACTCGCGGGAAATCGTTATTTTACAACCCTCGACCTCCGTATGGGGTATCATCAAATTGAAATCGAGGAATCGTCAAAAAAGTATACCGCGTTCGTGACATCGGACGGACATTTCGCATTTAACCGTATGCCTTTCGGTCTCGTAAATGCACCAGCTACTTTTCAGTGCATAATGAATAAACTCGCGTCGAAAATGAATACGGGTGAAGTGCTTATCTACTTGGACGATATTGTAATTCTAAGCAAAACGGTATGTGAAGGACTCTTACGGTTCGAGCGGTTCTTGAAGCTGCTAAAAGAAGCAGGACTCACACCTCGTCCCGACAAATGTAACATTCTCGCGTCGAAAATCGAACACCTCGGGCATATTGTAACCGAAAACGGCATTACGCCTGGAATTAGTAAGGTAACGGCTATTAAAAACTTTCAACCACCAACAAATGTGTCTGAGGTAAGAAGATTCCTAGGCCTCACGGGGTTCTTTAGAAAATTTTTTCGCGACTATTCTATTCTCTCAAAACCATTAACTATTTTATTGACAAAGGCGAATCAAGATAGTTTTATATGGGGTCCAAAGCAACAAACCGCATTTGAAGCTCTCGTCAATGTCCTCACACAAGAGCCAGTCCTAGCATTATACGATTTTAATGCGCAACATGAGGTGCATACTGACACTAGTAGTGTTGGTTTAGCAGGTGTACTTTTGCAATCAGTAGATGGAGGTGCCTGGCATCCAGTGTCGTACTACAGTCGCCATTGCACCGATACTGAGAGTCGCTACCATAGTTACGAACTAGAGGTTCTTGCCGTAGTAGAATCCCTAGAACGTTTCCGTATTTATGTACTAGGAAAACCTTTCCGATTAGTAACCGATTGCTCTGCGATCGCCCATATAAAAGAGAACAAAGAAATGAAGCCTAAAATCGCACGCTGGTGGCTTAAGCTGCTTGAGTACGACTTTTCAACTACACATCGTCAGGGAAGTCGTTTACAACACGTCGACGCCCTAAGTCGTATGCCAGATCAACCTGCGAACGAGGTTGAGCCTGCTGGCATTGTTTTCAACGTAACTGCCGATATAAACGATTGGCTGTTGACCATGCAATTACAGGATGAAAAACTTAGAAAATATATACATATTTTGAAAGGTACAATAACATCAACAGATGAAAATAACTTAAAAACAGATTATCAACTGCGTAACCATCGCTTATACAAAAAGGAACCTGACGGTCTTAAATTTGTAGTACCCAAAGGTGTCCGTTGGCGGATTGTTCAATTCTGTCATGACCAAGCAGGGCATACCGCATTAGAAAAAACGATCGACCGTATCAAGGAAACGTATTGGTTTCCGCAAATGAGGAGGTATATAAAGAGCTATATCTCAGCTTGTATTCAGTGCTGCTATCAAAAACAACGCTCTGGGAAAACTGAAGGTGAACTTCATATCGAGTCCATTAAACCCTTGCCATTCTACCGCATCCATCTGGATCACATGGGTCCTTTCACGCGCAGGAAGCGGGCAAACTGTTATGTATTAGCCATTTCCGACGCATTTAGCAAGTTCCTTATTGTTAAGGCGGTACGTGATACCAAAACAATACACGTTATTAAGACCCTAAATGAAATAGCTTCGTATTTTGGTCTACCATCGCAAATAGTAACCGACAGAGGAACATCGTTTACCTCGAAATTATTTGAAGAATTTTGCAGCAAACATAACATCCACCACACAAAAACAGCCGTTCGCACTCCACGTGCAAATGGCCAGGTCGAGCGCGCAAATCAGAGCATTTTGCCATATTTACGAACTACTACTGAACATCCAAAAGATTGGGATCTTAATTTAAGAGATCTACAATGGTCTATAAACTCCCGCCGAAATGCGACGACAGGTTTTAGCCCAAACGAACTTGTCTTCGATTTTAAACTGCGTGACGTAGTCACAAATCAATTACCGGCTACTGTCCATGACGATTTAGAGGGCGATACGTCCTCCTTAACTTCTGCGGAGAAACGAAATCAAGCTATCGTGAATATCGCAAATGAACGTGATAAGTGGAAGCAAAGATTTGATCATCGACATAAAAAACCGAAAATATACGCCGAAGACGATCTCGTAGTCATTGAGAATGAGCCAGCTTCTACAGGCGATTCACGAAAACTTGATCCTAAATATCGTGGGCCATATATCGTTCGCAAAGTTCTAGGTAACGATAGCTATTTGCTGGAAGATACTCCAGGCGCCCAAATAACTGCGAAGAAATTTTGCTCAGTATATGCTTCAGACAAAATGAAACCTTGGTGCAGCAATAGTCCTGATCTTGAAACCACCGACGACGAAATCGAGGGCGATTTAGGTCAGGAAAGGCCGAGTTGTCACGCCTAATAATTCCATCCCTGCGTACAAACAAAAGGTACAACACTGACGTCACGAATCTGTCGGCGTGGGTAAAAACGAATCCTATCCGAACAGGCAGTTGAATACGAATGGCGCGTGGATTAACTTGTCATGTTTTGAAGTCAATATCATTTATTGTAATACCAATTTTAAACCAAATACTTTTAATTATATACTTAAATCCTTTACTCGTGTTTTTACTAGAAACGGACAAAGTGCGTAAGTAAGTCAAGTTGTGTATGTAGATATGCGCGTTGGAAATATCTAGTGCACGACAATAGTAAAGCGTAAACATTAATCCCATTCTGCAACTCAATTTTCTTACTATCCACCGACGCACTATGGCGCCTCTGCCGTCAAAGCATGGGAAAAATCATAAAAGCCTTCGTTAAATCTAATATATGTTTTTAATAGAGAATTATCCACGGATCAAGAACATGCAATTTCTTTTTCACAGAAAATTATAGTTTACCAGGTAGAGCCGTTCAAAGTTGACCAGTTTTCAAGGTGGCGCGAACTAACGTCAGTGGAATTAACGTCAGTGACGTTAATTCGCACCCAAAAAGCGAATTAATGTCAGTGACATTAAGACGCATGACCAAAAACGATTTAAAGTCAGTGCCCCTAATTCGTTTAATATTTTGACTTTAGTTCGCTTTGGACATACGAATTAATGTCATTGAGGCATTTGGGTTTGAGATTCGACGAAGTAGCGCTGCAGGCGAAAATTTGACTTAGGTCAGATCCTCAATTCGGGGCGTGATCCATGGTATTTATGTGCAGAACTCCTTTCCGCATTGGCGGCCTTCGGCCGCGCTTCAAAAAATAACCCTGGGCTACGCCATTCCAACTCCGGGTGTGTGCCGTAGCCGAGGCTACCGCCACGGTGATGTCTTTCCGCGTGCCACGTTTCCCACTTTTTCACTTTTTGGGCTCAGCCTAATGTGCCATTACAACAACCACATGAAAATTACAGAAAATTCTGAACTTTAACTGCAAATAACTTTTGAACGGATGAAAAAAATCTCATTTCAGGTTCTAAATCTAGACGTGGGTAATCGTTTACTTGGGGTACCGAGCGCTAATACACAACCAAAAATGTTGAGATATGTATCAGGAGACGCGCTTTGGTCCCAGGAGCATGAATATAGCTCCGCTGAACCAATATTTTTAGTAGTTTGCGAGATATTTGCAGTTAAAGTTCAGAATTTTCTGTCATTTTCATGTGGTTGTTGTAATCACATTACCCTGTGAGAAAAGAGTGGCACGCGGAAGGACATCACCGTGGCGGTAGCCACGGCTATGGCAACCACCCGGAGTTGGAATGGCGTAGCCCAGGGTTATTTTTGAAGCGCGGCCGAAGGCCGCCAATGCGGAAAGGAGTTCTGCACATAAATACCATTGATCACGCCCCGAATTGGGGATCTGACCTAAGTTAATCCCAGATTCATTTTTTAAATCCCAGATTCATGATATAATGATCATAAGTCGAAGGTGAAAAATGAAAATTTGGAATATAAAAAAAATGTACTGACTTTAGTTCGCTTTCTTAATGCGAATTAATGTCAATGACGTTAGTTCGCTAAAAATATTGACCTTAGTTCGCTTTTGGCATGCGTCTTAATGTCACTGACATTAATTCCACTGACTTTAGTTCGCGCCACCGTTTTCAACATTCGGAAACAATTTAAATTTTTGTTCTTTTTCGTTGTATTTAAAATGGTTTTGTCAGTAAATTAGGCGGCGGATTATAATTTTCTTGTAAGGCAATTAAAGATAATTTAATTTAATATTGAAACTACTAAGAACTTTTAGATTTATTTTGAGTATGCAGTTTTGTATCTCATTGAATTGTAATACAATAAGATACTTACTTTAATCCGCTAGCGAAATCACCCGATTTTTGGCAATTTTTTTTTCTAGCCGACCTCCGCATTTTTCTCCATAAAAAAAGGAGGCTTATAAATTTGTATGAAAGAAAATCCGGAGGTCGGCTAGAAAAAAAAATTGCCAAAAAGCAGATGATTCCGTTAGCGACTTAATATTAGTATCTTAATGTTCTTAACTTCAATGAGCTACACAACTGCATAATCAAAATAAATCTAAAAACTCTTAGCAAAAAGTTTAAAATTTTGATGAAAATCCGCCGAATTGTACAAAATTCTTAACTTTAGTTTATATCTGTGTTATGTATTTTCAGGTATATTTTTATAACAAACTAGCAAAATTGTTTTAAAAGAATTAGTTCCTGGTGAAAACTGAAATTTATTTTTGGACCGTTTGAACTGTGAGCCAATGTATATATCTATCTATACTACTTATAAAATAAAGTCACTAAAAAGCTATAGCTTTACATATATGTACGGAATTGGCTTCGCACATAGTGCTCCGATTTGAAAGCGGTTTTTTGCATTTTAAAGCTTAGCTGTGTGAGATGGACTTTTTTTTATAAAATGTGAAGGAATAGATAAAGGGGGCGTGGCAATCGGACAAAATGTGGTAAAAAAACATAAATTTTTGGTTTACACAGCCATAAATCATAACCTAATCAACCGATTAGAATGATTCTTTCTTGAAGTTAAACTTTGAAATATTTACTTTCGTGCTGCATCAAAAAAAATAGTTAATTTCTTTCTAATTTAATCAAAATTGTTTAAATAAAAGCAGCACTTTTTCCAAAAAAATCTGTCTGTGTGTTTGTTTGCTGCCAACCGAATAAGTCCCCTGCAGTGAAACACCAAACTAGTCAGACAACCTACTAGTATACAACTACAATTTTCTGGTTGAAATCATACTAGTCAGAAAAAGTCTATTCCATACTAGTATTCAACTACAATTCTCTGGTTGAAATCATACTAGTCAGAAAAAGTCTATTCCATACTAGTATACAACTACAATTTTCTGGTCGAAATCATACTAGTCAGAAAAAGTCTATTCCATACTAGTATACAACTACAATTTTCATGTTCAAATTGTTCTAGTTTGAAAAAGTTAAAACTCTAATTTCCTTAAATGCATTCTCTTAAGGTGCTTCTACCTAAGATACTCTTTTTTTATATAACCAATCTTAAGGTGCTTCTACGTAAGATACTACTTTTTTTATATAATACACTCAAGGCGATTCTGCCTGAGTAAACATCGTTCGATAGGTGCTCTACCTATCAAAACATTTTTGGTGACCCCGACGTGATCCGGCAACACGGACCAGGATCACACTAGAACACGCAACATCTAAGGACGAATCATTGTCGTCAATCAACCACCTCAGAGTTGTAATTTTGTGGCCCTGCATCAAGGATCACACCATACGAGCCATTTTCGTCAATTCAATCACTCACATCGTAGTGGTAAACTGGTGACCCTGCATCAAGGACGTCACTAAAACATACACTCGTCGGCCACAGTACATTGCCGTGAAGCTACCAAACAAATTGATCCTGTAACAAGGCACAGGATCACGCCACCAATCAACCCATTGGTCTATACATCATAGTCCATACAATCCCTATCGTTGCTAATCTTTGACCAGCACCATGGCCACGTTCGAGGAGCTTGTCGCGTACCAGCAGAGTTTGGCGACTGAGATTGAAACCCTAATACGGAATGTCAAGAAAGATTCCAGCTCAAGGAAGACTCACAAGTACTATGAGGAACGCCTCCAACGCCTTGAAGATTCGTGGTCGAAGTTTGAGAGCACTGACAATAAGATAAGATGTCTCTCTGATCTACCATTGACCCACCAATACTTTACGCACCTATCTGCACATTTCGAACACGACGTTGGAACACAGGAATATTTTTGAATCAGAAATGCTCAAGCTGTTGAAGGCGACAGAAATTCATCGGAAAGATCATGAGGGGGCATTCAACGAAAGGCCAGCAGGCAAAGTCAACGAGCAGGAGCCACATGATGCATCGATTAATAAGTTAGTTCGAAACCAAAAGGCATTAATGCGAGCCTTAAGTCGAAATATCGACGAGTTTAAGGAAAACTTTGAGAAGGAGCATCCTGAGCCGTATTACCAGGCTAAGGCATCGCTCATAACCAAATACATGAACGAGATGTCCACTAACAACGAGTTATTGTGGCAATCGACCACTAGTGAAGACATCGACGGATACACGCAAGATACGTATTACGAATTAGAGGCTCAAGCACACAACACCCTCTCTAACCTGCAGCAACGCACTGCTTCTATCAACCCAAATATGACGCCGACTACGAACGCAAATGAGCAACACTTGGTACGACTACCAAAAATCCAAATTCCAAGGTTCAATGGTAGCTACCTACATTGTGTAGCCTTCAAGGACCTCTATGTGCAACTAATACACAATGCACCAATGAGCGAAGTCCAAAAAATGTTCTATCTAACCACTCATTTGTCAGATGAACCAAAGAATCTCAATCTACTGATAAATAGATACGACAATAAAAGGCTCATTGTAACCTCATTGCTGAACAACCTACTGTCTCATCCCAAAATAAAGAATGAAACATCTCAAGCCCTGAAGTGTCTACACGACCTCGCTAAGGAATGCATCCATGGGTTAAAGGCACAGGGAATTCCAGTAGAACAATGGGATGCTATAATAGTGCATATACTATTAATGAAATTGGACCCGTCCACTGAAACCCTGTTTGAACAATCCCTCAACGATAACAAGAGGCTGATAAATGTAACCGAGCTGCTTACATTCATAGAGCACCGGTTCCAAGCATTGGAAACTCGTGGAAAGGCCATAGAAACTGGCCCAGGAAGAGGCAGGGCAAAGACATCGACAATCGCTTCGACAACAGTCTGTAAGGTGTGCGGATCAGGAGAACATGCCATGTATTACTGTGCGAAGTTCCTCAAAATGGCACCGGCTGAAAGGCTGCAGTGGACTCAGAAGAAGAGGTTGTGCGGCAACTGCTTCAAACCAGATCATCGGAGCAGGGAATGTACATCACGTTCTTGCTCAAAGTGCACAAAGAAGCACAACACATTGCTACATTTGGAACTAGCAAGAGATAAGCCGCCAACAAGTGCGACTGAGCCCCAGATCAATCAGAAGATACAAAAACAGGATCCCTCTCAAATAAAGAGTAATAAAACCTCAAACAGTCCAATCGTAGCATCAACAAACCAGCAGATGTCCGACAATCATTATATACTACTGGCAACAGCAAGAGTACAATTGACTGGAAGCAATGGACGCGTGGGCGTTTTCCGAGCCCTGCTGGATTCTGGATCGCAAGTAAATTTAATAACAGAGAAAGTGCTCAATAAGCTTTCTTTGAATGCCTCCCCTTCTTCACTTTGCATTGAAGGGATAGGCCGCAAAATTCGAAATGTATCAAGACGCATAAACCTCGAACTCACGTCAATGACAGGCGGATATTCAACAAGGATTGAAGCTTCTGTGCTTCCGAATATTGTATCCCCACAACCTACAACGTCATTCGAGACATCAGGATGGGACATTCCAGATGGAATTCAACTGGCTGATCCATACTTCAACGCAACAGCCAAAATTGATCTACTGATTGGGGCAGAGTTTTATCATCAACTCATGTGTGCCCAGCAAATTAAACTCAGCAATGAACTTCCGACGCTACAACGAACGAGACTCGGATGGATCGTTACAGGAAGACTTCAGGAATACAATAGCAACAGTGCTACGTGTGCAGTCCTAACTTCTGAAGATCAAACAACCAATGAATTAATTGAAAAATTTTGGAAGCTTGAAGATGCAAACGATACTTCAACTCGATCTATGTCTGTGGCTGATAAACGATGTGAGAGCCACTTTACCCATAACGTAAAAAGAAATAAGGAAGGACGATTCATCGTGCGTCTACCGTTTTCCGAGAATCCATCAGTCCTCGGAAACTCAAGCTCAATGGCATTTAATCGTTTTTTGGCACTAGAAAGACGTTTGGAGAACAATTCTCACCTTAGACAAGAGTACAACAAGTTTATGCTGGAATACGAGTCCCTTGGTCATATGGAAGAAATCCTGGAGAAAAACATTCCAGACTGCCACCACGTATTACCGCACCATTGTGTTCTGAAACTTGAAAGTTCTACTACGAAACTACGGGTTGTCTTCGATGCATCAGCCAAAACATCTAGTGGCTCATCACTTAACGATATTCTTCACGCCGGTCCGACTGTTCAGAGCGAGCTATTCTCCATTTTGCAGTAACAAAGGGAAAAATCATTTTTATCGCTGATATACCTTTAGTCAACCATGAACGTTTTGAGCTGTATAAGGTCATTCCCATTCCTACGCAGGCAGGAAACACGACGATCGTCATACAAATGAACATTGAGTATTTGGCTGTAAATGACCACCGAGATGAATATGTGGTGTTGAATAGCCTCCATTTCAATAAGTGCATCACAATCATGAACGATCTGTATCTCTGTCCGTCCCTACAAGTTTGGTTCGCCCGAGAATCCGACAGCTACTCCTGTGAAGTTGCCCTCTTCAATAATAGAACATCGCCAAACTGCAATTTCAGTCAAGTTCAAGGCAACATATCCATTATTGCTATGAACACTAATAACCGGTGGGTATACTCAACAACCAAACCTGTGGAAATGACTGCAGTTTGCGGCAATGATATTATTAATGTGCATATCAACGCATCTGGCATTCTGGCTATTGAACCAAGTTGTATCATCAAAGGAAGATATCTAACTATTCATGGACACGAAACCAGTGTCACCTCCTTACATACATCCTATGCTTCATTTGGGAATCTAACTACCATCGGGAACCCCAACAATGTCAAGCAACTTCTACAACCAAATATAAAATTCGAGTCGCAATTAGAACAAATCACCAGCATTCAAAAACGACTGCAAGACATCAAATATCTTCCTACCAATGAAGGGCACTCTTCGCTTCACCAGTCCTACATAACCATAGCGGCATTGCTAGTGTCATTAGGCATAACCATATGCCTCCTAATCGAACACATTCTTTTAACTATGAAGTTATTAAAACAAAGTTTGCTTTTTATTATTGCTTATTATTGCTTTTTATTATTGCTTTTTATTTATTTTTATAGCTATTATATGCATTTTTCAGTTGCATTGACCTTTTCCAATCAAAATTTTAAAATATCCTCCCAATTCTGCTTTAACCTCTTAACGACACTGTATGAGAATATTCATTCTAATGTGGAAATGCATCGGGAATCTTGAATTGGGAATCAGTATACAAAACTGAACTATTTAAGTGGTTTTTTTAAGATACAAGGTTATAGCAGAAATGAGACGAAATGCATTTTTTTCGACACTCGGAATATCGAAATGCAGCCGTACAAAAACCAAATAACACATGCCGCCCCCGAAGTGTCGCTTTCAATGGAGCAATAATAATGTTAAAGACTGAAAAGGCTACGAAAAGCTCGCTGATCGCTTCTCGGCCTAAAGGCTTAGATCAAAAGTGTATGCTATTGATCAAAGCGTGTATTTTTTGGCTTATAAATTTTGAGTAGGCGGATCCGCAAGGTTTCTGGCTAATCTAAAAAATACATTTGGTTCGAAAAAACGAGTTTGAGTATTTGTATCGTCGTATGAATGAATGCTGGTTGGTTTCACAAATTTAGATTTGTGTTAACCCTGGGACAGGCGAAACGGGCCATCAAGAGTAGCTTGGTGGCTGGAAAGTGTGCTGTTGTTTTCGAGTGAGTGGGTTCCCTGGTGAATGCCTTTATATTTGTGTAGGGTCGTCTTGTCAAATTGTTTAGAGAAATTTTTTTTTGATTTGATTACTCTCCATGTCACTGGTCGCGAGAGCGACGGATGAGCCCGAGGCCAAGACTCTGGCTGAGGACAATAACGTCGTCATATTGCTGCCAGTACACGAGAGCGCTCTGCTCTGCCCGCTGTGTGCTGAGAGGCGTATCGGCCATTATGCGGGTGTGCGAAAGGTGGAAAACCTGATTCGCCACATCAAAGAGCACCACCCAGAGCGGCCAGCAAAATTCCGATGCTGGAGATGTGCTTTTGAGGCGCCGGAGAGCGCGAAATACCCTCGCAAAGTAGTAACGCAGCACTGCACTAGCTGCGTCCCTGAGCGCATAACTGTATCAGCTGGAGCGAGAGACACTGAGCGCCGACGGGAAGTCCGGCAGACAATCGGTGGAGCTCCGCGCCGAAGCCAGCGCACTCGCGCAGAGCAACGGAACTCTCTGCCAACGCCACCTACCACACAGCAGAGTCCCCGCCACGCTCAGGTAGATTTAAACAGCCCACAAGCATTGAAAGCTGATTTCAATGAAAATATTATTTTAAATATTCCTAGCTTATTGTCACAAATATCACACGCATCGCCATCAACAGTACAAGCAAGTACAGTTAGCCCAGCGGCACAGACACCAGTGCCGCCGTCTCCCCAGGTAGAACCCCACCAAATACCGCGGGGCAGTCCTACCCACAGCGTACCGCCCCCAGCCGTGACCACCCCGCAAGCCATTCAAGCTGCCAGCCCCATAACTGAAGAATTAGTGTCACCTGCAATATGTTCAAGCGAAAATTCCGAAAAACAGCGAATTATTGAACTATTGAATTCAGTCGCCGACCAGCGGCAGCTTGATGAAGTGACAGCGGAGGCCACGAGGTACCTCAACAGACTATCACAGGTCCAGGACACCCAAGGCGGTGCCAGGCCTCAGCCACGGCGGTGCCTAGACACCCCCCCCACCCAACCAAGGGCTTCCGATCGACTGCGCGACGCCACCAGGCTCCAGCGCCTCTATAGAAGCAATAGGAAGAAAGCTGTTCAAGAAATTTTGGCGGGGCCAAATAGGTCCTGTCAAATACCCTTAGCAACCCTAGAACCCCACTTTTGAATATTAGCTGCTGCTAGAGACGGTGAAGCCGAATGGCCCAACGTATTCGACCGGGGGGAACCCTCCTCGTCAAGCAACGAGTCTCTGGTCCGGCCATTCTCCAGGGAGGAAGTGGTAGGCACATTGAAGAAAAGGGCAAATTCATCCCCTGGCCCCGATGGCGTATCTTACTCCGACCTGCGGAAGGCCGACCCAAAGGCTCAGGTGCTAACGGCCTTATTTAATGCCGCTTTGCGGGTAGAGGGGGTGCCTACAACCTGGAAAGAGAGCCAGACAATATTGCTCTTTAAAAAAGGGGACGCAACGGATGTAACAAACTGGAGACCCATCTCTCTAGGCAACACCGTGCCAAAACTGTTCGCGGCAACACTAGCCGAGCGACTGAAAGTTTGGTCTACGGTGAATAACCGACTTAGCGCAACGCAAAAGGGTTTCCTGGAATTCGAGGGGTGCTTTGAACACAACTTCGTGCTCCAGGAGGTGCTACGGGACGCAAAAAAACGGGAAAGAGAAGCAGTCGTGGCATGGCTAGACTTCTCGCTTTTCAGGGCCCTGGAGCTGCATGGCCTACCCCATACATTGTTAAATACAATTAAAACCACCTATGAGGGTATGATAACCACGCTGAAAGTGCCTGAAGGGCTATCTCAACCCATAACCCTAAATGCGGGGGTTCGACAGGGTTGTCCACTTAGCCCTATTGTCTTCGATCTCAATCTGGAGGTCATCATCCGTGAGATAGCCAAAGAGGGCGTCGGCTATAAACTGGGAAACGCCTTGATCAGCAACCTGGCATATGCCGACGATGTGGTGCTGATCGCGGAATCCCCTCATGACATGCACAAACTCCTAGAAGCGGCAGAGGTATAATGCCACAAAATGCGCCACATTACACCTGACCGCCAGCGAATCAGGCACGGCTGATACTGCCTTCAGAATACAAGGCCGCGCCATGAGGGCATTGGGCCCAGGAGAGCACTATCAACACCTGGGAATTCCCACCGGGTTCCAGGTCCGGCAGACGCCGGTGAGCTCCATAGCCCGTCTACTACGCGATGTCCAAGCCTTGGACCAGTCAGGCCTGGCACCGTGGCAAAAACTCGACGCTACAGCCACATTTCTGCTCCCTAGACTAGATTTTGTGCTTCAAGGCGCTGACATTGAAAAAGGGTATTTGAGCGAGGCAGACAAAACCATAAAAAAATTAGCAAAAACATGGATGAGTCTACCTCAAAGAGCAAGTGCTGAGCTCATTTTTCTGCCGCCCCATAAAGGGGGGGGCCCGGTTTCCTACCCCTGGCCGACTTAACCGAACTGCTCACAATAGCCCAGGCATTTAAGATGCTGAGCTCGAAAGACCCTGCGGTGAGCAGTATTGCAGTAGCCTCGTTGAGGAAGGCCACGGCAGAAAGGCAGAGAAAGCCAGCGTCATATATTGACATGGCCAAATACCACTCCAGCGAGCTACAATTACCTCGCTCAAACTGCCTAGCAAACTACTGGTCGAAAGTCAGAACAGCGACCACAAGACTTCGCACTAAAATAGACTTGCGCTGGGTATGGGCCGCACCTGAAGGAGAGTTTTGGATTCAGTGCGGCCAACCAAACGACCCCTCCTTCACCGTGATTGAGCCGGGTGATGGTAAGGGCATCGTCTCTGCGCTACGGCGATCGGTAGTGCGCCACTATGAAAAAACTCTTTTGGCCAAGCCCGACCAGGGGAAAGTGTATGAGATCACGAAGATAAACTCGTGCTCTAATCACTTTCTCCGGTCAGGGAAGTTCACCCGTTTTTGCGATTTGCGGTTCATACACAGGGCACGCCTCGATGTTCTGCCTCTGAACGCCACCAAGCGGTGGTTAACAGGGAACGACAAAAGATGTCGAAAATGTGGGCACGACCTAGAAACACTCCCGCATGTGTTGAACCATTGCTGGTCACACTCCGCAGCAATACAAGAGCGCCATAACAATGTACAAAACAGGCTAGTGCGCGCTATAAGATGCCCCGGGAATGTGCGCGTAAATCGCACAGTAGAGGGCACTCACGGTACAGCGGCTGATTTAAGACCCGACATCGTCGTTATAGACGATGTTAGCCGGCGCGCTACCCAGATAGACGTGGCCATTCCATTCGAAAATAGAATGGAAGCCTTTAACGAGGCCCGTCAGCAACAGCTAGATAAATATGCATCTCTAGCTGACCAGCTGACAGAGCTCGGTTACGAGGTCAGGGTAGACGCGTTCGTAGTGGGTGCGCTCGGCGGCTGGAGCACCACTAACGAACGAACCATGAGCCTCCTCGGAGTATCTCGATACTATGCGAGACTGATGAGAAGACTCATGGTAAGCGACACCGTTCGATGGTCCCGGGACATCTACGTGGAGCACGTCAGCGGGATAAGGCAATACTCAAGGCCGTAGAAGCGATAGTTTGTTTTTATATAAATAGCTATAAAATTTTTCAAATATATGTTGAATGTTAATTTTATATATGTAGTGAACTGTTAAATCCCATGAGGTTATCTAAATGTTATATGTTATATGTTTTTAGCTATTTGTCAACCTTCAACCTATAATTGTGGAGGTAATTGTAAGTAAATGAATCTGTTAGTATTTTAATTAATATTTAGTACTTAGTAAGATTAATTTTTTGTTTGTTTTTATAATGTTAAAGACTAAAATGGCTATGAAATGAATTTAATTTGATGTATTAGCATTTTAATTAATATTTAGTACTTAAGTGCCTTAAAAATTAATAATTAAACGTATGCAACGTTTAAAGAAAATACTTAAATAACAATACCATATTTTTACAATGTAATCATGAGTTTATTTTCGTATTTTTATTATATCTACAGGTTTCGGTCCCTTTTTGGATTAGAAAGGTTCAAACTTTTTCGAACTAGTTTGATACTAGTCCCACTGGGCTGAAATTATACTAGTTCATTTCATTCCATTTTGAACTACTATGAAACTGGTATATTTCAACTATATGCAAACTAGTATGTATATACTAGTAGATGACTGGTATGTTCTGGTCCGGTCCCTTTTTGGATTAGAAAGGTTCAATCTTTTTCGAACTAGTTTGAGACTAGTCCCACTGGGCTGAAATTTTACTAGTTCATTTCATTCCATTTTGAACTACTATGAAACTGGTATATTTCAACTATATGCAAACTAGTATCTATATAATAGTAGATGACTGGTATGTTCTGGTCGAAATCTGACAATTGAAATGTCGTAGGACATCAACATTGTAAAAATACCAGTTGGTTATATGAAAATATGACAGTTGGCTGACTAGTTGAGCTCAGTGCACATACTAGTTGTAAAGTAGTTTTCAACTAGTTGGTTTGATTGCAGGGTCAGCGTGCTTTAAGCGACAGCTGTGGTGAGCCTTCATTTTATGACTTCGCGAAAGAGCTCAGTAGCGTTACTTCACTTCGAACGTATGTATGTATGTATGTATGTTGCATAATTTCGCTTTTATTTTATACATATTTATGCATGGTACCAGATTAATGCAACAGAAAAGAAAAATAATGCATGCCTATTTTCTAAACATACATTCATACATCTATGCTCCTAAAGTTTAAACATTTGTTTTATCCAAATCCAAAGATTGAGTACCGATCCATTTTAATTTTTTTTGTTCGGCAACCATGAACATCTTTCTTCAAAAAGAACCGATGCTTTTCACGAATTATGCTATTAAAATTTGTATGTTAGTTGCGGGAGTAGGTACATTAAGACGATCGCAATTCATAAAATTTTATTTTGTAGTGATTTTTATTAATCAAAAGTGCACATTCAATAAATAATTTGACTTTTGAGTGGTAAGTACATTACAGTGCAAATTTTTATATTATTTAGTGTAATTTTACAACCAAATTTTCCTTAGGGATATTTTCACAGTTGGGAGTTAAACTTAAATTCCGCAGTTAACTACGAATTTTCGATTCAATTTTAGTAATTTAACTAAATATTCACTTTCCAATGTACGATAGGCAACATTTTATTTCTAACAAGAAGTTAACTCACCAATATTGGGCAGTCAAACTTGAGAAAAGTAGACATGAAAATCGAGAGTTAACTATGGAATGTAAGTTACATCTGTGAAAATGACCATTAGAAAAATAGGTGATTTCTATGAAAGTTAGGTGTTACTCAAAGCTTACAGATTTCTACAAAATGTATAAAAGTTCTCAAAATTAGAGAAAAATATAATTTCGTATTTTTTATTATAGTCTAAGATACAACAAAGGGGCGACCTTTACCCACCGCGTATATGAATCCAATGCCCCTTATATGAAATTTCGTATGTTATGAAACATTTTGTATGTGGGCTGACTGGAAAAATCCGTTTAAGGATATTTTTAAATAATTTTTGAAAAGTGCATTTTTTTATGGTTTCTTCACCCACGGCGTATATGAACAAACTTTATATCAGTGTAAAGAGTATTGCGTTGCGAACTCAATGATATACGGTTGCCTTCAAAAATCTGTTCAAGGATTCGGGTTACCCAGCGTGAAAATATCAGGAAATTATGTATCTATCTATATGTGGGCACACTTGGCTCCTAAACGAATAAACCGATCGTAACCAAATTTTACACACCCACTGTACATCTTCCAGGGATGGCCACAGGCTAAAAATATTTTGATATATAGGGGGCGTGGCACCTCCCATACAAATGGAATTTTCCATTGTCCGTATCTCTGGAAGTATATATGTATGTTAGACCATTGAAATTCGGTAAGGGGTTATATGGGATCGATCCCTACAACCTCCAAAAAAACTGGGTATAACGAAAAAGTGGGCGTGGCCCCTCCCATACAAATGGAATTTTTCATTACACCACTGAAATTTGGTGAGGGGCTGTACGAGATCGATCCCCACCACCTCCAAGAAAATTAGGGATAACGGAAATAGGGGCGTGGCGACTCCCATACAAACTTAATTTTTCAAGCAGAATATCTCTAAAAGTATTTAAGGCAGGGGCCTGGAAATTGCTACAGAGCAATATGTTATATAATGTAAAAACAATTTTTGGGCATAAAAGTGGGGGTTATCGGAAAAGGGGGAGTGGCACCTGCCATATAATCTTAATTTTTTTATAAAGGTTGAAACTGCCATTTGTTCCAAAAGTGCACGTTGCTACCTATTGAGTCGGCTTATTTCTATTTGTGTTAAGTTTGGTTCCACAATAGATGTAAATGATGCACTAATTAAGAAATGAGCAGGAGTAAGCACTTCCAAGTCGTCAACATTCTCCGAGATAGGACACAGTGGTCGTGGGCTAGCCATTGCTGAAATTTGACAAACCAGTGTACGTAGCTTCAGAGTTTAGAACATCTGCTATGCAGTTATTGTCCTAGGTCGTTTCACCACCGACCCCGTTAAGGCGCATTGGACTGTCGAATATATTACTTCGGAGAACATGCTTGCGGATGCCTCAACGAAGGCCGTTAATGCTTCCAAAATTAATTTCTTCCGAAACAAAGTTGGCTTAAAGTAAATCTATATAATGTATATATAAAATGTCTTAGTAAATGACACATTGTACAAGAAATGTCAATAGTCATTCCTTCTTTTTGCATAACCAAACAAAAAACACGCGTTTTCTTACAACTAAAATTCCCTCCACCAACAGACTTCTTGCTTAAAAAATAATCATTTATCCGGATGCAATTTTAAATTATATTTTTTGCAAGTTGAAAATACATTTACCAAATTTTAATACAATCAAACCTAATACAATTAAATCGTCCATATATAGAAATGCTTGGGATGGTTTGTCAGAGTCATCATTCGTTGAAATGAGTTGGAGTATGTGCCATCTTCGGCTGTAAACGATGTGATGTCCCTAGAGTCTTTATGTAACTTAATTTGATGAAAGCCGGACATCAAGTCCAAGCATGCAAAATGTTAAGCTCTTCCTAGATGATCCAGTATATCATCAATTCTTGGCAACGGGAATTTATCCGCGGTTAACTTTTTGTTTACTTGTCGGTAATAGACGGCATTACAATGTGATCTTCCATTAATTTATTTACGTGTTTATTAATTTCGCTTTTATGAGCTTGTGGAATTCTGTAATTTTTTACATAAACGGGGGGGCCGGCGAAAATCCTCAGACTGAACCCTCCAAGACGGTGCCGGCTAGTAATGGATACCACAGTTGTTCCGGACAGGGTGTTACTTAGTATTCTCCCGTAAGGAAGGTATCCAGCTAAGGTCAGCAATCACAGCCTTACGTCTTAGCTCCTTCAATAGCTCTGGCGCACTGATGTGATTCTTGACTATGGTCGGGAGATAAGGGGGCTGGATCAAGGTGTTATGCGTCACCGTGCCGAGGATCAACCTGGCTGGGGGCCCCTTTTTAAATAGCCCAGTCTCTAGCGGAGCCCTCTGGGATCATGGCCAGTCCCAGTTGTAATTTTTGGCCTTACCCCGAGTATCGCGGATCTCTGCTCGGGGTGGACGACCCCTTTCTCCGCTACTCGTGGGATTTCAACTATGGATTTAAACAAAAAACTAACAAAAGAAAATAAAAAACAGAAGGAGGCCGACACTCCAAAAAGGTTGGAGGGGAAAGCCCCTACAGGGAACGGTGCTCGTGCGATGCAGGGTTCCTCGACCAGTCGCGCAGCTGCTGTCAGGGAGCAAGCACGCAGCCTCCAGGCGATGCCGGAGTCTGCGTTGAAGGTAGCAGCTGCGGGTGAGGGTGGGGTCACTGAGGGTGTTGAGGCTGCCGGCGGAGTCGTAACCAGTAAGCGGATCGATACTGGGGTTAACGTCGAGGACGGCGCGCTCGCCCCGAGGAGTCGCTTTCCCACACCCACGGCGTTCAGCAAGGGCAGCGATAGGCCGAACATAGGTCGGCGCGCTCGCCCCGAGGAGTCGCTTTCCCACACCCACGGCGTTCAGCAAGGGCAGCGATAGGCCGAACATAGGTAGCGTGCGGTCTAGGCATAGGCGCACCGCTATCAGGATACTGAGAAGATTCTGGCACACGCCAGATCTACTTACTGGGGCGCTGCCTGGGGCCAGAGAGGTTGAGCCGGACTTCGACGGTAGTTGTCCGGCAGAGGAAAGAGGGACCGAGAAGCGCAACAGGTCCATGGAGGCTGCGTCGAGCGCCTCTAATCCCAAAAGGGCTAGAGTCCTAGGCCCCACGTTTGCGGAAGTTGCTAAAGGTAGCATACTTCTGGGGGTCTTTGACTCGAACCACGACGGGGAGAGGCGCTTCCGGTCTAAGTTTCAGGGCCGGTCAGGGCGAACTGGAGGATCCTTAAGTTAGAGACGAGCTCTAAGGCCACGCGTCAGGTGATCCTGGTGCTAAATAAAGAAACTATCCCTCTCCTGGAAAGGACGGGAAGCATGGTCAACTTTGGCTTCGTGCAGGTCAAGGTTAAGGTCTATTCCAACGACCTTAGGTCAGCGCAGGACCTGGAGGGGGACGACAGTGAGGGGGTGGATGAGGATGTCGAGCCCAGCCGGGCCGATCCGATGGACGGCGTGGAACGGGATGGCGCCGCGTCGACCCTCTCACTGGGCTCTTCTCTGAGCTTTGGGAGGTTGTGCATGATGCACTCGGGAGATGAGCCGATGTCGGATGAGGACATTGGCAACGTCACGGTGGTGGAGAGAGGCAGCAACCCTGATGGTGCGGGTGTTGCAGATTAACCTCCACCACAGTAAAGCAGCGGCGGCTGCGTTGCTGCTCCTTCTGGCAACGGAGGGGGCAGCAGGAGATAGCCCTCATCCAGTAGCCTTGGGTGGTTGGGCAGAATATATGCGGGGTGAAGGCAGCAGGTTTTACACTGGTAAGTGGGGCTACTGATGGGAAACATAGGGCATGTATCCTACTAAAATCTAATATACATGCTTTATTTCTTCCACAATTTAGTGACGAGGATACGACATCCGTCCAAATAGAGGTCAGTGGTATGGTCTGTACATTGACCTCGATGTACATGGCACACGATAGACCAGCGCCTACGCAGGCGGTGCGTATGGTCCTGGAGAAGGCTAAGGGGCACGTCATTGTTGGAGGCGATGCCAACGCTCATAACCCAGTGTGGGGCAGCTCCGATGTAAACGAAAGGGGTGAGTTACTCTTTGATTTTATTTTACAACATGATATCTGTATATGCAATAGGGGTCAGGAGCCCACGTTTATTACTAAAAATAGAAGGGAGGTGCTGGACGTTACGCTCTGCTCGAGAAGCGCGGAAGTCATGGTCGGAAAATGGATGGTTTACGATGAGCACTCCTTCTCCGACCATCGCTATATTCGCTTTGATGTGGAAGGCGTACCGTCCACCTCCTCCCCATATAGAAATCTTAAGAACGCCAACTGGCAAACGCACAGAGGGGAACTGGACAAGTACCTCTCCGACCATCATCCCGATGAACCCAGGGATACTAAAGAATTAGATGACATGGTGGACAAGTTCACTAAAGTATGTCAAGTGGCTTTAGATAAAGCCTGTCCCATTATAAAGGCCAGGGGTAAGCAAAAACCACCATGGTGGAACCCAGAGCTAGATAGGTATAGGAAGCTATGCAGACAGGCTTTAGGCAATGGTGCTAAAGCTTCAGAGGAAGCCTCAAAATGGGAGGCATATAAGGTGCACCTGAGGAAATACAAAGGGGAACTCAGAAAAGCTAAAAGAACCTCCTGGAGGGATTTTTGTAGTGGGATAGAATCTGCATCAGAAGGTTCTAGGTTACGGAAGATCCTATCAAAAGCACCTCGCAGAGAACCGGGCTGTTCGAAAAAACCGGATGGGTCATGGACTTACACTGGGGAAGAAACATTGCAACTACTCCTTGGTACCCATTTCCCAGATGCGATGTATAGGTACCCTATCGATGCGGGTCAGGAAGTATTTGACCCAGGGCAGTACCTTACTAAGGAAAGAATTGTATGAGCCATCGGCTCATTTAAGCCGTTCAAAGCATCGGGGCTAGACGGAATAGCACCCATACAGCTTCAGCAATCCACGGAGCAGGTTATTCCGTTGTTACAGGCCATATATAGGGGTGTGTTCACCTTTTGTCATATTCCCAACTCTTGGAAAAGCTCCAGGGTAATCGTTATACCTAAGGTGGGTAAAATATCTCACGTTGGCCCAAAAGATTTTAGACCGATTAGTCTGGCGTCCTTCCAACTCAATGTTTTGGAGCGACTCATAGAACCGCATTTCAGTTCGTTCATCGTTGCATCGCAGCATGCATATATGAAAGATAGATCCTCAGACACTGCGTTACACGAAATTGTCACACACATAGAAAAATCCTTGTCAAATAAAGAATTTACATTAATAGCTTTCCTGGATATTGAGGGGGCGTTTAACAACGTCACGCCGGAGGCAATCACGGTAGCGCTGACGGTCTTGGGTATTGAACCTCGGCTGGTGTCTCTTGTGCATCAAATGCTGACGAGCAGGAGGGGACAAGGTCGTCAACAGAGGCACGCCGCAAGGTGGGATCCTCTCCCCTCTCCTATGGGTTGCCACAGTCAACGGACTTCTGGAAACCCTAGGGAGAGAGGGGGACTAAGGTCATAGCGTATGCGGACGACCTTGCGGTGGTGGTGAGCGGTAAATACCCACAAACGCTTTGTGACATTATGCAGAGAAACCTAAGGTTGGTGGAAAGGTGGGCTGGTGACAAAGGTCTAGGTGTTAACCCGGTCAAAACAGAGCTGGTCCTGTTCACTAGGAAATACAAAATTCCGACACTGCAGTTACCTGTATTAGGCAACACTACCCTCAAACTTGGCGACTCCGCTAAGTACCTGGGTATTATAATAGATAAAAGGCTTTCTTGGAAAGAAAACATCCAGGAGTGTGCTAGAAAGGCAATGGTGGCCTTATACTCCTGTAGGGGTGCCGTAGGGCAAAAGTGGGGACTGACTCCTAAAGTTACACTCTGGCTCTACACCACTACGTACGACAGCAGCGGATGCGCTGAATTCAATCCTAAATATTTTACCGATTGATTTAAGTGGTAAAGTAGCTGCGGCCAATTCCGCAATACGACTTAGGAATTTACCTTGATGGGGCTCCCCAGCTCTGATTACTGTACACCGAAGTACTGTTTTGGGAATAAATTCTACATCATGATTCCGGAGAGGGATTATTGGACCGTCCCTAGACGACGGCTCTATCCATATTTATACAGATGGTTCAAAACTTGATGACAAAGTGGGAGGAGGGGTGTACGCTCCTCAGTTGGACCTCAGTCTTAGTTTTAGACTGCCTGACCACTGTAGTGATACACGAAGCTGTAGAGCATCTAAAAAAAATGGGCATCAGCGACGGGGATGCCCACATCTTTTCTGATAGTCAAGCAGCTCTCAAGGCGTTAGGGGCTAGTACATACAATTCCAGGACTGTGGAGGGCTGCCGCAAATCTCTCAACAAGATGACTGAGCAACTCTCGATTCACCTGGTATGGGTGCCGGGAAATGAGACGGCAGACGGGCTGGCTAGAGGGGGCACATCCGCTCCACTTTCACAGTTCTGGAAGGGTCTAGGTATGCCGCTCGCTACTAGTAAGCTCTTAATGAGGCATAAATTCCTCCAAGATGCAAGGAACAGGTGGGATAAGATAGGTACCTGCTGTCATGCTAAGTTGATATGGCCGGAGATTAGTGCGAGCCAGTGTTGCCAGAGGAAGTGGTCGAAAAATCTTCATTTTTGTCAAAAAAAATCTTCATTTGAAGATTTTAATGAAAACAAAATCTTCTTCACAGCCAATAATCTTCACTTCCCATGAACCCATGAAAATGAAATGATATTGGTATATTTTCAAGTTTTTATAATTTAAATCGTATACTTATCAGATACAAATGTATAAACGTATGTATGGATTTCATAAGTACTAATGTATGCATATATAAAAATAAAAGAGCTAAACTAGCTAGATTGTTACGTGTTTAAATTAGTTTCCATACTGTAAAAATAAACAATATATTAAAAAAAAAGAAAACGACCGATTTATGTATACATATTCACGTGGAAAATGACTTAATCTATCAATTAGAGTATATGTCGTTTTTAATATATGAAAGCAAATTAATATCAAATGGCATATTGTGGCAATTGATCTAGTTTCTTTTTAAATAATCTTTTGTATATAAAATTCCGTTTAATGTTCCCACATCTAGTTTGTTTCTAATCGATGTTTTGTTTAAATTGACTTGGGAAAATATTCTCTCGACGGTAGCCGTACACTTCACTTAGAGTACACTGACAAAAATTTTAGAGTTGTATAGTACTTTTTCGAAAACGTAGTATGTAGTCGACATAAAAGAAAAATCTTTTTGCCAATATAAAAATCTTCATTTTGAAGATTTTTTCAGTGCAATTTTTGGATTTCTGAAAAATCTTCATTCGAAGATTTATAACAAAAAAGATCCAAGGAAATCTTCATTTTGAAGATAAATCTTCACTTATGGCAACGCTGGTGCGAGCAGGTCGGTTGACCTGCTAAAACTGAGAGGAGAAGAGCTCTCTCTACTTATGGGACTTCTAACGGGACATATAGATCTGGGTCGTCATGCAGAAAGACTGGGTATCCCCTTTAATGATTTCTGCAGAAGCTGCAGAGATGAGGAGGAGCCTGAAACGGTGAGGCATCTCCTATGTGAATGCCCTGCGCTGTGGGGTAGTAGGTTAAAATATCTGCGGTCGGGCTTTCTCCAGCATCTCGGAGAATTAACCGCAATTAAGTCTAAGGACATCCTGCGCTTCGCAAAATCCACAAAATGGTTCGAGTAGGGGGTCTGTTTTAAGATCCATGTGGTATCACAACGGGACCTCCGGGGCCTACGTGTGCTAGCTCCCTTACTAGCAGCCACCGCAACCTACCTACCTACCTACATAAACGGGATTGTCGACTTTCATATGTAATTTTTGATTGTAGAAATTATTAGTGGTTATGGGTTCTGATTCTAGTGCAAATATAACGATATATTCTGCACACAGTGCATTAAGCTGTTGATTAACAAATTTTGGTTTTTTGTGTATAAATGATTGTCTACTGTCAATTTGACCCTTGTATCGATCAGGAGATTTCAAATTTTATTATTCAGAGTTGTTTCGGAAGATTGAGGTGTAAATTGAAGGCATATGTATAAGTTTTTATTTATTGAGGTGGAGTTTGCTGGTTTTCCTCTTGGTTAACATTTCTGGTATTGTTACGGTTGGATCCTAGTGTCCAAAGTTTCGACCCGATCTTTGACTATTATTTCTTTTATTATTGTTATTATAATTATTAAACCGTGATGGGAATGCAAGCCGTTGGTTACCTCTAGTTATAAGAGTTATTTTTTTAACCTGTGCGGAAATTACCGCGAAAACAATTTTGTTGGCGTATATGCAATAACGAATTTGGGTTACCCGTTATTTCTGTGCAACTATTTGTAAATTTGGATACAACTGCTTTCGTCGAAGTGAACGTTCCAGCCTGCATTATAGTTTCTACTTTATCGTTGGAGCTTTTTTTACACATAGATTTTACAGCTGTTTGTGTAGCATATTTGGTCGCTAGGTCTGTTGTTAAGCCATCGGATATGTGTAAATGCTCGTTCCAATGATTTTATTAATTTTTCAATTTCTGTAGTGTACTGATTAGCTGTTTAACGTCCGAAAAGATTTGGTAGGCTTCTACCTGATCAGCTTTTGTTAGAGTATGTTTTACTCTGCTTATGAGTTTTCCCAAATTATTCGATGATAGGCTTGCCATAATTTTTTCATCTCAAGGCCTGACTGAAGCAAAATTTTAAGAAAAAAGTCCTACGTAGAAAATATATTTTTTTTAAACTAGTATTTCTGACTGTATTACTATGTTTATAACCGTTTTTATTTTTGTGTTCTTACATATGCATATATATGATTTTTCTGCATTTACCTTATTTTCAGTAAGTTCTCTTGAGATTTTTTCCCATTTCTTCATTGAGAAAAAAAATATTTTTTTTATACTTAGTTTTTGTCCAGACCATCAGTGCGGCTCTGATATTTCTTTTTCATAAATTTATTGTGGGTTGAATAAAATCTCTAGAATAAGTTCACTGAGTTGATGACGACAATAACAATAAGGAACATTTTTATGGCATCCAAAGCTTCAGTGTGGTCCATTATTTTAACAGTCTTTACCACGTTAGCATTTGGATCAGAGACTTTAGATTATTTTCCTCCCGTTATTAAAAAATATGATAAAAACTATTTTCATTTTTTTCATTTATTAACATCCAGGTTGAAAACCGCACAACCTCATCATACGTATGGTTTCTTCCTCTCTGGTGGTAGGGTTAATGACATCTGAGTGCAGGCGCGTAGCCAGAAAAACATTTCGTGGGGGGGTTTGGCCAAAGTGTCAGTAAATAACACACATATTTATATTTTTACATATTACATACATTTCATTTGAAATTTTTCTCTTTCTACACGGCTAAAAATTTGAGCCTAACTTTTAAACTTTTACACAATTTTTAAAACTTTTTGGTAATAAATTCCAAACTTTTCAATTATCTCCAAAAATTCTCAATTTTTTGCGGTTTAGGTTTAAAACTTTAGTAGGATAAACAAAAATACAAAAAAGTCGTATACACAGCGAATAAGTGTACCTACTTCTCTGATAAAATTCATGAGTGTGCCTTAACTCAGTAGGAAGAGCATTGCGCACTGATTTGTTAACATTTTCGGTTTAAAATTTAAATAATTTTTATAACTCGCATTTCTATGACAAACGGTGTAAATTTAATTCTAAACCAAGTTTGGTTTGGTAACACACCTAGACCAGTAGCGCGATTCACTAACTTTTTTAACGTAATTTGTCAACGATAAATTAACTTAACAATAATTTTAACAATTTTGCGATTCACTAACTGTTTTAACACAATTTGTCAACGATAAATTAACGTAACAATAATTTTAACAATCTATGCTATTCACTAACTTTTTGTCAACTCTAAATTCGATAACTTATCGTTGTCAATCTGAAAATTGACATTTTATCAGAGATTCTTTTTACTCTGTTAAAGTTTTGTTTACTTTTTGTGATTTGTGTTGATATATTCATATTTTAGTGAAAAACACATAAAAATATTATGGCTTTTGAATTCGTAGCCTATAATATGACACGGAGTGCAGCTGTAAGGAGCGTAAGAGTGGATCGAAGGTTACTTAGGGACATAGATGATCCCTTTGACCTAGATCCATCGGAATTCATTAAGTTATATAGGGTGGGTCCTGAAATTGCGGCAGGCGTTGCGGAGAGGCTGCAGGATCGGTTGCAAGGACGGAGGATTACTGCAATATCGGCAGAGAAACAGGTAACTTATATTAACTATAATTAAAATTATGAATTTCATTGAACACACTAATTTGCAGGTGTTGTGTGCATTACGTTTTTATGCTACAGGATGCTACCAACGGCCTGTTGGGGAACAGTGGGGCATCTCTATGAGTCAAACCTCAATAAGCCGGTGCATTCACCGTGTTACCCATGCCATAAAAAACGTAATGCTTTTCGAGGAGATTAAATTCCCTATGTCGCAAGTGGAACGCCAAGCAGCGAAGGAAGTGTTTAGTGCGGCACCGGCTCCATTCGTTGGGGGTACGATATGCGCAATTGATTGTACGCACATTGCTATATTGGCTCCTAAAGTGCATGAAGAAGCGTACGTAAACCACCATTCATACCACTCCTTAAACGTTCAAATCGTAAAGTATACTTCTAACAAACATTCTAGCTCTATATAATTTGCCGGTTTTTGGATTTCAGATTTGTGACCCAAACTTGAAAATATTAAATGTGAATGCCAAGTTTCCCGGGGCGCCATGACGCATATATATGGAGCTCATGTGTGACAAGTCATGCAAAGGGAGCATGAAAATGGAAACCGCAACATGTTTTTGATTGGTAATATTATTTAACTTTACAATGCACATAAATTTAAAGTTTGAACTTGCTGGTGATTCTGGATATCCCTTGGAACCGTGGCTTATGACGCCACTACCAAACCAACCTGAGGGTACTCCCAAGTTCCGGTATAATGAGTCGCTATGCAAAGCACGAAACCCAATAGAACGGCTATTTGGGGTTCTTAAAGGTACTTGGCGATGTTTGTCGCGACAACGGGTTCTTTTGTATGAGCCCGGGTTCGCGGGAAGGGTGGTAAACGCGTGCGCCACCTTACATAATGTACGTTTAGTCGAGCGGTCAGACGAACTTGACAACATTGCTATAGTCTTGGACACGCAGAGCAATGATATTTACACCGATTCAAGCTCAGTATCTTCCGCAGGAAAACGTGTCCAAGAGAGATTAATTTCAAATTTTTTTACTTGAATTTTTGTAAAAAAATGTTGCTATTTATTTTATTTATTAGTTTATTTTATACAAGTTACATTCCAATTAGAATTAGCAATTGTAGCTATTAGTTTATTAATGCATTAAACAATTAGGAATTGTTCAACTAATTGCCATTAGATAATTGAAATTTTTATTCCAATGGTAAATCTAATTGCAATTAGTTGCCATTAGCAAAAAAAATTTTGGTACCTTTACAATTAGAAATGTAATTGACTTCTGCCTATGCTATTAGATATTCAATTAGCTCGAATTAGAGTAAACAAGTTTCAGTTATCTAATGGAAATTAGTTGAACAATTTGTATCTTGTATTTTGAATCAGAGAATTACATTTAAACACGACTTAATGGCCGCCATTGTATATATTTGAGCCATACTAATTAAGTTAAGCCAGTTTGTTGTCCTACGATTACCAAACAAAATAAAACGTACTACTTTTATTGATTGAAAACTTCTATTTTTTTATTTTCTTGTGGAATTTTATTTAAAGATAATAAGGCACATATTCAGACCATTAAAACATTTTTATTAAAACCTACAAGTACAAGAAAAATCATAAAAAATACACCTCTTCATCCTAATAATGATAAGAGAAAACATTACATTTACTTATACTAATTACAAAAAAGAAAACATTACAACTTCATGTTTACATATTAAATTTAACATTAAGAGCTTTCGTTCTCTTATTATTACTAGCTTGAAAAGGTGTAGAAACTTAAAAAATCTTAAAAAACTATCAAAACGATAACATGGAAAACTTAAAACAATTCAACATTTTATAAAGAAAAATATAAAATGACTAGAAAACAAAACTTAAAACAATTCAACATTTTATAAAGAAAAATATAAAATGACTAGAAAACTTAAACTAACATTTTGAACAGGTACAAAAGGAAAAAAATTAATTCAATTCATCAAAATGTTTCAAAAGACTATAAATCCATCTTTAAAACTATCGCTATCGTCACATATAAAGCCATCTTCAAGAAAATCTTACTTACTTACTTAAACTTACTTTTGTTAAAATTAATTGAATGGATCAATACAAAGTAAAAACAAACAATCTAAGATGGCTTTATAGTTGACGTTAACGATACATATATAAAACTTAACATATTAATACTAAGATACATTAAAGCTATTATGGCTTAACTTAATTATTTTCTAGTATTGCATTAGAAAGCCTACTGAAAATCTCAGTGCAGATTCTGACTGCTTCACCAAAAAACGTTGTGGCTTTTGACTGGCTTTCGGTCGACCTCGCAATATTGTCGTTTGACCGGGCAATGTTGTTGATTGCCTCGGCCATCGCAAAGGTCGCCTCAATCCTCCTCTCGTCGTTTTCCGCAAGCTTTTTCTTCGTTTCTGCCATCATCTAGAGGATAAGAAATAAATAAGAAAAGTGAAATTTTATAATTATAATCAATTTTAGTATAGTAAGTATATAGTTTCTTACCCTCATTGTATCGGCCTGCTTTTCAGCGATCGCCAAAAATCGCTCCTCAGCAGCGCTCTCTGCCACATCCTCATTCTTTCTTTTGGAGCCCCTGCGAGGTGTTGCTGCAGGAGTTCGAGGTGTGGTTGCAGGCGTGATCAAGGCGTATCTTCGCCTATCGGCAGCAGATGGTGTAGCTGGTGGGTCTCGAACCTCGGAGTGCGGCTGCAGCTCGCTACTGGCACCATCTTCTAGATACTCCTCTTCCACGATCAAATTCAGGTGCTATAAGTTTATAAGAGAATGAAAGGATGAGTAAAAATAATAATCAATATACATACATAGGTGCAAAACTACAAACTCACCTCTTCCAACGCCAAGCTATCCAAGCAGTCTGAGGCGCCTTCAATATAGCTGTCTCCGATGAGCTCCACAATGCGCATCTCTGTCTCTGTAAGAGGTGCTACAGAGATGCTCCTATTCCCCGTCTGGGACTGCTGGTTATTGCGGTCACGCACACGGTTACTTGTGCGGCTTTTTAAATCTCGCCAGACCTGCAAAAAAAAGAAAAATTAACAACAAAGTTACACACGATGCACCATTCCATAGAATTGGTGGTAATTGTTTCGTTTAGGAGACGACTGCTAAAAGGTTTCAAACAATGTGTAAGCAGTTGTCTCCTAAAGGAAACGGTAATTCTTTACGACCGTGGTTTTTTGTTAATAACTTTTCACTGAACTAAAATATTTATTTTCCGGATTCGGATTCTTGTTACAGAGGTCAAAACGCGTCTTTTGATACCTCCCTCGATATTTTTGGAGGTGTATTAGCAGCTACGTACGATCGTAAACAATTACCAAGGAAACAATTACCGAATTGGTTAGCAACATTTTGTTCACTTTTGTACTTACCGTAACCCATTGCTCCACACTTTTAACAGCTCCTCCAATGGCGTTCAGCTTCTCCGCCATCTCCTTCCACTTCTTCTGGTTTTCCAGCTTGCCGTGCCTCCGCTGGAATCTGCCTGACGCCAAACCAGGAGTTTCTCCCAGCAGATCCACCATTCTCCTTATTTGTTCTGCTGTTGCCCGACTTCTTTTGGTTGCTGCAGCACTTGTTGACGCCATTCTGAAAAAACAAAGAAAAATAAAGGGCAGTAAGTGAATAAAAATATAAAATATATCAAAAATACTTCCCTTTGCTGAAATATCTGCTAACAGATTGCGCGAACAATTGTTTTTCTTCTATTCCTCTTTGAACTTTTCGTAAATTTTGACATTTCAGTACCAGTGATGCCCCATTTTCTCAAATTTAAACCATAGATAACAAGTGTTAAATCCGAGTTAGTGAATCGCACAATTTTTAAATTAAACAGTATACGTTAATGTTAAATATCTCTATTGTGGGATTGTTAAAAGTTAGTGAATCGCGCTACAGATGTCCAGTCAAATTAACTTCTTTAGACTAATTTCATTTTTTTTCAATGAAAGTATGTGTAAGAAAATTTTTTAGATTTTTTTCGAGTACGCAGTTTTTTAACTCGTTCAATTGAAGTGAACAAAGATACCAATCTTGAGCTGCTAGAAGAATTACTTTTTTGTAAAAATTTTCCAGAAATTAGGAGTAGGAAAGTAGAAGAGATTCTGACACAAGAAATTTTTCATAAGCGTTTCATAAGTGTAATTTTATATAGAGTTTTTGGATTTCTGTTGAACAGTGTAAAGCCCTAAAAAAGAAAAATATTTTCCAATCCCAAAGGAGGAGTGACCAAGCACGTTCATTGATGCATTAAATAATTGTTCCGTGTTTGTTTCCCTATGGTATGTCGATATATAAAAATTGCTGCAACGCTTTCAGTTCCCGTTGCTCCTAGCGAAAGAAAAAAAATTGATAAAAATCGAGTAATTCTTCTAGGGGAAAATTTTTACAAAAAAGCGACCTGCTCAACTCTCGCTTTGGCAAGAAATAAATAGGTGTAGCTTTATTTCTTGAAGAAAAACTGAAATTTCGGAAAAATAAAAACAAAAAATATAATAAAATAACATTGAAACTCATATAAAAAGAGGCAAATTGAATTAAAAATTAAAAATATTTCCTGATCATTTTCTTTTCAACAGCTTACCAGGCTTTTACTATTAAACTTTTTCAATCCTTTTTTGCCAAATTAGCGTCACTTTATACTATCACCTGCCAAGTATAAGGACAATCTAATTGTTGTTTTCTCTGATAATTCAATACGACTGCATTGTGTACTCCTTGGTAATTCCTGGTAAATTTTTTTAACTTCTTGGTCATTTTTTTGGTTTATCTTATGGCAACCGTGACTTCAATAACGAGAGACACTCATTTTTACGATTTTTTCCCGCTGTATTCATAACTCGAAAATCAGTTAATTTGAATTTCAACAGAGTTGAGTGCGAATCACTCTTGCTATTGTTAACATGCTATGTAGTTTAATTGCTAAGTTGATCTTATGTAGAGCAAGTCTAGTTTTGAGCGAATTTCTGAAAGCGCCAAATGAGTGAACCGTTGCAGGAATTTAGTTGTGACCTCTCAGACTCGCTCTGATAACACTGGATCACAAATTCCAACTTTTTTTCTGCACCAGAGACGCCATAGTGAAATTCCTGTGCAAAATCACCTCCTAATTCCGAAAATCAAGGTTATTTTTACTTGAATGGTACCGTTTTTGAGATATTTACGATTTACCGTTATTTCAAAAAACAAAAAAGATGGCTCCACTTAATCGTGTATATCTCAAGAACAAACTGAGCTCTTCCCAAACGGTTTGAAAAATTTGAAAGCCTATAAAATTTACTATAATCAGTACATACACCACTTTTTGCTAGGTCCTGCAGATTCAAACATATTGAACAATCATTACGGACTTTTTAAATTTTTTTTTGTAAAAATATAAAAAAATTTGTACTTTGCAAGGAAGCTCTCGAAAACTTTTTGTTTTTTTGCTCTGTTTTATTACAAAAAAAATAAGCTATCAGTGAACAAAATCGATGAACTAATACAAAAGTTATAAGCATTCAAGTAAATATATCCATTTAATACTTAAGTACCCTACAAATAATAGCATGTGTACATATGGTTCTGTCTTAACTCTATGATCTTATTGTTCATACAAAAATATGAACACACAAAATAAGTATATTTATACAGTCCACTAGAATTTTATGATAGTATTGTCATACATACATACTTACAAAACAAACAGGATAAGGTACCCAAACCTATCACACACACACACATATGTACACACATACAGTCCACTAGAAGGAAAGATAAGCATACAAAACATATGGTTTCTTATCTTGTCCTAATATTTAAGCAATACCCTTGAAACAGTCTAGACAATCGATCGTTAAACCCAGACGATCGGTGATTAAGACACAGCAAAACAATAGATAAAATGTACTTAGGCTAACATTAAAATCAGTCCCTTTTACATAAACACACGCACTGGTATAGTAGATTAAGGAACATAATTTTAAGATTTAGTATATAAGTAAATGTAAAATAGTTGAAGAGACAGAACCATAATAAATTCTCAATCAGCAACACCATCAAGCTGTTCTTTTTATTGAAGATTTTAGTTTCCCCCCACCAGAGGTAAGGGACTTTAATTCTCAACACTTATTTTATAATTAAAAAAAGTTATGTGTCTTGTTTCGACGCTTATTTAGATTAGGATCGGTTTCTCTTATGAGAAACCAACAGTAGCCGCCCATCATAGCGACATCCCAGAATCCTTGATACCGACTTTCAATCACTTTCATTTGCTGGTGAAACCTTTCGCCATGCTCGTCACTTTCGTCGCCAAGATTTAGCGGGAAAAAATTTAAGTGGGAGTGTAAGAAATGAAGTTTTAAAGACATATTTACTCCTGAAAGAAAATATAAAAGTAAATTAGATAAATACATAAGTGACACATTAGTATATAATTTTCTTAGGCTGGATTTATCTTTCAATTCAGAACAAATTTTTTGTTTATATTTTTCCCGTTCTTGTTTGTTCGGGACTGGACGATGAATTCAGATTTATGGCTATATATTCTCATGTAAATTTATGTAATATATAATTTATTATAATATGTTTTTTTATTTACCCATTTCCGCATAGTTTTTGATTAAGTCGTTCACTATCATCTCATAGTTAGGACTTTTGTGTTTGCCTAAAAAAGAAGTAACGACCTTTTCAAAAGAATCCCACGCTGCTGCCTCCACTGGTGACAATGATTCTTTGAAATGGTTATTGGTCATCATTTTCCTTATCAATTCGACTCGGCATGTGGTGCACACAGTGTTCGGTGTCCATAGTTTTCATTGTTTCTAGGCTCAATTCCAAAACACTTATATTATGTAACTTTCAAAGGATTTGAAAACACACGTCTCATACTTTTAACAATAAATTGACCGCAGATGAAACAGAACATATCTGGATCATTTGTACACTCAAACTCTCGCGCCCTTTTATTCATTTTTTATTTTTAAGTATGACGGTTATAAACTGCAATTATAAACTGAACAGTATCCGGCGAGCCTTGCAGATATTATGAAGGAACTAGGCGCATATACTCTTATTTATACTTAGATCCAGTAAAAATTCAAGCCTACCTAAACAAAAAGGTTCCCTAGTTCTACAAAGAAAACACTACCTGCCTCAAAAATATGCTCTTGTTTAAAATGTACCTAGGTTTGAGAAAACGACACTAACAGCTTTTTGTATCTAATAACTTTTCGAAGATCTAACTGCTAACTAACTGATATACGAATACTAACACATATGTAGCAGTAGGGTACTTAAGCATTAAATTTATATATTTATAACTTTTGTATTAGTTCATCGATTTTGTTCACTGATAGCTTGTTTTTTTGTAATAAAACAAAGCTTAGAGGGGGGGAAAAATATCTGCAAAAAAACAAAAAGTTTTCGAGATGCTGCCTCGCAAAATACAAATTTTTTTATATTTTTACAAAAAAAATTTTAAAAATCCGTAATGATTGTTCACTATGTTTGAATCTGCAGGACCTAGCAAAAAGTGTTGTATGTACTGATTATAGTAAATTTTATTAGCTTTCAAACCGTTTTGGAAGAGCTCAGTTTGTTCTTGAGATATACAAGATTAAGTGAAACCGTCTTTTTTGTTTTATGAAACAACGGTAAATCGTAAATATCCCAAAAACGGTACCGTTCAAGTAAAAATAACCTTTATTTTCGGAATAAGGAGGTCATTTTACATAGGAATTTCACTATGGCGTCTCTGGTGCATTTTGGCTGTAAACCAGTGTAATTGATGTGTGTGATGTGTGAACCCCCAAACCCTTCACCCCCATCCCCCTGAATACGCGCCTGTCTGAGATGGTTGGTTTTCTAGGCATACATATATCCTGCTAAAGTTTTGCAAACCACATTCATTCTTAGGGCATAGTTAAAAGAGAAAATCGCAATACATAATTGAAGGAAATAAAAAAAGATACTACACAAGAAATTTAAAAATTTTTTTGTTTCGTTTTCATTATTTATTTATTTATTAATTTCCTTATTTCCATTTCTTACTAACAAGATAGGTGTTTTAATTTGTTTCCTTTTCGAGTTTTCTTGAATTTTCATGAATTTTCCACAAAGTTCTTAACAAACAACACTTTAAACGCAGACATACTGGTCTAGGTGTATATGAAGCCCCAAAAAGTTTTAAATCTAGGCTTAAACTTTTAGCCGTGTGCAAAACAATATTTATTTTTATACCCAGCGTACTAGTACTAGTACAAGGGTATTATAATTTTTTCCACATAACGGTACTATGTAACGGCGCAAAATAATCAAGTTAGATATAGCGTTCCATATATGAAAATTCTTAGGTTGAAAAGAGGAATTGATTAAGGCGTGTGCACGATAACTTGAGTAAAAACTGAGATATTTGCATGGAATTTGGTGTATTTGTTACTTTCTGGCCAAGTTAGATTGCTTTTGAAAATGTACGAAATCGAATTATAACCCCCTTTTTCGATATCGAAAATTTTGAAAATCACATAAATTAACATAGCTTGAGTAAAAATGTAGGAAATTTGTTATACAGGCTACTCTCTGGCCAAGGTGAGCTGCTGTGAAAATCGTCGAAATCGGATGACAACCACGCCCACTTTTTCGATATCGAAAATCACATAAATTAACATAATTTGAGTAAAAATGTAGGTCTTTGCATGAAATTTCGTACACAGGTTACTTTCTGGCCAAAGTAGGTTGGTGTTTAAAATGGGCGAAATCTGATGCTAACCACGCCCCCTTTTTTGATATAGAAAATTTCAAATAAGATTCTAGGGCTTATATCATTGCCAAGTCATGGTATTTGTATCTCGTTCTGAAAACTAACGCTGGGTATTTAATGTTCGGTTCACCCGAACTTATACTTCCTTACTTGTTCTTGTTTGTTTTGAAATTTTTTTAAAGATTTCTTCAGGAGTTACTTCAAAAGTAGAGTGGATGTTGAGAAGAGCCAGCATCTCCTGGCGAAGAATTAACCTTCGAAGCAGGGACGGGGACTTTTATTCCTTTTAAAATAAAAGTCCGAAGAAAAAAGTTATTTCTGGACTTTTATTCTTATCCGGGCAAAAAAAAGTCCGGGATTAGATAGTGTCCCGGAAGAAAATTGTTAAATTTTCTGTTGTCCCAGGACTTCTAGGAGCAATATCCTGGCCACAATTAATTTTCCTGGCTTTTTTGAAAAAAGTCCGATAATAACTTAAAACCCCGGACTTTTATTTTTCCTCGCCAACAATAAAAGGTATCTTTGTCCTTTTATTTTTTAAAGACAGAATAAAAGTCCGAGTTAAAATCTACCAACCCGCCAATCTAAATTTAATGAATTTCTTATCATATGAAAGAGGATTGACGGTGTAGGACATCTACTTGTTAAAAAATAACTTAATTCATTTATTATTTTTTAAAATTCAAATTTAAAAAATGTTCATTGTTTTAGAAATCAAATAGAAAATTTTTATTATTGACGTTGAAAATATTTTGAAAATAAAATATAGATATTAAACTATAATTTTATATTGGTGACCCCGACGTGATTGCCTTCCTCGCATGGATATTCATACATTTTAACTTGTATTGATCGATTCACCCGTTGGCCAGAAGCATTTCCCATAGTAGATGCAAGTGCACGTTCAGTTGCAGACGCTTTACTTCGTGGTTGGATATCTCGCTTTGGAGTTCCGTCAAGAATTACAACGGATCAAGGTCGTCAATTTGAATCAAATCTATTTAAGCAACTTGCACAACTTCTTGGATCCCAACGAATACGCACTACGCCATATCACCCCTGCGCCAACGGTATGATTGAGCGGTGGCACCGTTCACTGAAGACTGCTTTCATGTGTCACAACACCAACAACTGGATGGAAATATTACCAATCGTGCTTTTAGGACTAAGATCAAGTATACGCGAAGATGTTAACGTTAGTCCTGCTGAGCTTGTGTATGGCACTTCTCTAAAGCTTCCATGCGATTTTTTCGATAACACATGCGAATTTTCTCCTTCTGATGAATATGTCCAACAGTTTAAATCTTCAATGAATTCATTGCGCCCAATTGAAGTTAAGCATAAATCAAATCAATCTGTTTTCATTCACAAGGATCTTGCATCATGTACTCATGTATACGTGCGTAGAGATTCGGTTAAAAAATCTCTCCAGTCGCCTTATGATGGTCCTTATCTGGTTGTCAGCAGAAATGAAAAAGTTTTTAACGTCAAGATCAATGATTGCACAAAATCAATTTCAATTGATCGACTTAAACCAGCATTCATCTTTAACACTGATATTTGTGAAGATCCTCGAACAGTTTTTGTCCCAATTCATTCCAATGAAAGGAGTCGCATTCCACGCCATGTACGCTTCAGATCGAGACTTAGTCGTTAAGCAAAGTCTCTGGAGGGGGAAATGTGTAGGACATCTACTTGTTAAAAAATAACTTAATTCATTTATTATTTTTTAAAATTCAAATTTAAAAAATGTTCATTGTTTTAGAAATCAAATAGAAAATTTTTATTATTGACGTTGAAAATATTTTGAAAATAAAATATAGATATTAAACTATAATTTTATAACGGCTTAGTAGTTTTTGGTTCGGACTTTTATTTTGTCCTTTAAAAATATAAGGACAAAGATAACTTTTATTGCTGGCGAGAAAAAATAAAAGTCCGGGGTTTTAAGTTATTATCGGACTTTTTTCAAAAAAGCCAGGAAAATTAATTGTGGCCAGGATATTGCTCCTAGAAGTCCTGGGACAACAGAAAATTTAACAATTTTCTTCCGGGACACTATCTAGTCCCGGACTTTTATGAGATCGAAAAAGAGAATAACTTTTATTTTCCGTCCCTGCTTCGAAGGGAAGAGAAAGACCGTTCGTTACGATGTACCATATGGAAAAAGACACGGGACAATTATTTAATGCATCAATGATCGTGCTTGATCACTCCTTCTTTGGGATTGGAAAATAATTTTATTTTTTATATATAACTAGCTGCGCCCGGCAAACCTTGTTTTGCCTCTGTTTTTGTGTTATTGTATACCTAGGATCATTATGAACCTGAGATCATTGTATTTCTTTAAAAATAACGGTTATATAAATTGATTGATATCTTATAATTTAATTATTAAATTAAAATAAAAAACATTTTGTACGAAAATTTTATTTATCGGGTAGATAAATTTTAAAGTTTACTTGAGATAATGGCACTAAATGGCAACAAATTTTTATCATCGTGTGGGATTTTAAATTTGTTCTAAGAACTTTTTTCACTTGAAACACGATACTAAGATTAAAATCGAAAAATCGTAAATACAAAATTATATTTTTAGAAAGTTAAATGAGTAGGTACTAATCACCAAGAGCAATTTGATGTACGACATTTTTTGTCAATCCTTCTTTAGTCAAAAAAAATAGATTGGATGGCTTTCCTACGCGAGAACATGCCACTTAAAATTGTCCATGCGAAAAACATGGTGTTTCCAAATCCAAGCCGCAAACAGACATTGTTTGGCCTTGAGACTTATTAATTGTGATCGCGAATGCCAAATTGAGCACGTTTGAATTGAATTTGCACCCCCGTTGTTATCATTGGTATTCGTGGCAAAAGAACATTTTCTCCTCTGAACTTGCCAAAAAAATCGTTGCTTCAATGATATTTTTCATAAATTATTTAAGAACTAATCGTGTTCCATTACATAGCCGTGGTGGGTTCAAGTTTCTCAGTAATATAATAGGAGAACCAACTTTTAAATGTAGCAGGTGTGGTGGCAATCCCGGTAAATCTTGTGAATTCAAAAACTCCGTTGGGTAATTTACAGACTCATTAGCGTTGCAAACTGTAACTATAGATTTGAACGATACCAATTAACCGGGCAGCGACTGCTGTATTTTAAAATTTATGTGGTCGACGTCTACATTTTTTCTGCCAAAATTGCCTTCTCTGGTAGCCACGCATGATTTTTGTATTGTGTACATATATCGGGAAATATACTTTCAATTAGATCATTAAGGGCACGTTGACCGCGGAATAACAGGAAGCGTTTGTCGTAAATCGGCCGAAAGTAGTAAAAGTGTGCCGCCGAATAGATTGTCATTATTTCTAATATCCTTTAGTGTGCGGCTCAATGCCTCCAGGGAATGTTTGTGCGCCATTGTGCACTCATCCCAAATAATAATTTTGCATTGCCTCAGAACATTTGTCATTGACGATTGTGTAAAGGCAGCACACAATGACAGGTGATGCCACGTTGACAGCGGTGCCATTCACAGAAGCGGAACGGGTTAAAACCGATGGCGTGGCGAAGGCTGGCGTCACCGGCTTTTCAGCTCGTACAATTCGGGCAACGATTCATTCGTATTTCTGAAGCCAACAAATCGACACCCAAAATAAAAAGTATTGTTATATATAGAGCTGCGCCATAGTGTTAAAACATATAAACGTTTAAATAAAACTTTTCATATATATCCGATGAAATAAGAAAACGTGTTCTATATTTATTTCATTTGTGCAGGTGTTCAATTGTTTTAATTGGGGTGCTTTTGCACAATAATACACCAACCCACGCCGGAAGCTCCAACCATACGGGAGTATGCCGAACAATTATAGCATGGCGACCGTGACAGCGGTAGAAAAAACGCATAAGACGTACGCGCGTGAGGATCAGGCCCAGGCCAGGCTAGAAATAATTGAAACAATGAGGAAAAAGGAAGCGGAGAAAAGGGAGAGGAGAAGGCCGTCGTTCCTCCCGGAGAAAAAAATAATAAATAAACCAACTTATGAAATAAAGCAAAATTTTTCAGTGCGTGAAGCAGCATTTCTTTTCATCGTTTTGAACTTATACTTTTCATTTAATTTAACTTGCGTTGACGCAACAAACACAAAAATGTGGAAAATTACAAAAATTACAAAATATAAAAAAAAAAAAATTTTTTTTTATTAAAATCAAAAAAAAAAAAACAAGTAAGGAAGTCTAAGTTCGGGTGAACCGAACATTAAGTACCCAGCGTTAGTTTCCAGAAAAAGGGGGCGTGGTTTTCATCCGATTTCGCCCATTTTAAAAACCAATCTATTCACAGCCTAAACAATAGCGAATTTGGTGGGCGCGGCCACGCCCCTTGCTTATAAAGCATTAAGCGCCTACATGAGCCAAAAGTACTCAATCGATCTTTTCAAGGGTTATACCATGTCCTATATATAACTTTGGAAAAGAAGGTGTGCCATGCCCGTATCTTTTAACGTATTTTGTGAAATTTTTGATATACGGATATATGTGTCCATTAATCAATATTTACATAATTTTAAAAAAGTGGGTGGTGGCACGCCCACGGATTTTATTATGTTGTTTGTCCCTATTTGCAGATCAGTTTTCATTGCAGATCTTTATGATACTTTCACAGTGGCTTGTTAATAGTGAAATGTTGATATTTTGTTTATTCACTTGTGGGCGGTGCCACGCCCATTTTCAAAAATATTAGCAAAAAACCTTTAAACATCACTAATAACATCATCAGGTGAATGAGTGCACTAAATTTTAGCATTATATCTTTATCAGTTAAACAGATATTACATATTCCGGTTTCCTAACTCTCGTTTAGTCCAAAAGTGGGCGTGGTCGTTCACCGATTTTTCTTATTTTCTGTGGTAGTACTCTACGTAAACATAACATGCCTGGTACCTAGTTTCGAAAATCTATCTCACACCGTTCTGAAGTTATTAGCAGTCGAATTTGAAAATTGCGGACTCATAAGTGGGAAGTGCCACGCCCACTTTCCAAAATTTTGCTAAAATAATGTAAAGAATATGAAAATTGATGTATGTACCAAATTATATTAATATAGCGGTATCAGTTAATTAGATATGGACTTTTCAATATTTCCACCTCCTTTCAATATAACTTTTATGAAAAAGTAAGCGTGGGCGCGGAGCGATTTCGTTTATTTTCTATAGTTGAATTTAACACAACAATAGTATGCCCTCTACAAAATTTCGTTATACTAGCACAAACTGTTCTGAAGTTATTGAAAGTCAAAATTTGAAAATTTCTTCAAATATATGTGGGCGGGGCCACGCCCCTTTTCAAAATTTTTGACAAAATCGGCCTTAGAACATCGAAATCAATACATATTGCAAATTGTATCATTGTATCTGCTTCTAATATTGAATTAACCCGTTTTAAACGTTTTTCGAAATTACCGATATCGAAAAAGGGGCGTGGTTATGGCCCGATTTTACCCATTTTCAATACCAATCTATTCTGAACCCAAATAAGTACGCATGCCGAATTTGGTGAAGATATCTCGTTAGTTGCTCAAGTTATCGTGTTAACGGGCAGACGGACAGACGGACAGACGGACTGACATGGCTCAATCAAATTTTTTTTCGATCCTGATCATATTGATATATGGAAGTCTATATCTATCTCGGTATAAACAACAAAACCTCCAAAAAGCACAAAAAAAATGAATTCGAAAAAAATACAAAATATTAAAATAAAAAAAAAATTTACAAATTATTGAAGTCAAAATAAACAGTTTAATAAGCTACAAAACTGCAAAAATGCAGAATTACTGAACTCAAAACACAAAAACACTAAAAACTACAAAAATATACAAAATTATTGAAAAATACAAATATTCTTAACAAATTATTAAAATTACCAAATCTATCAATACTACAAAAAAAAAACAAATTATCGAAAAATACAAAAACTTTTAACAAAAAACTACAAAACATACAAATTTTTCAACCAAGTTATGAGTGGATGTCACGCGTTGAAGAAAAAAAGCAGCATCAACAATAACAACAGGGAACAGGAACAATAACACGTAGCAGCAACAGTAGCAGCAGCAGTGTTCCAGCAAAAATTTTATTTGTATCGGTAAGAGAAAAAAAAAAATGTAAGACTTTAAATTGAAGTCTAAAAATATATGTATACAGTAAATATAAATTTGTAAAATAAATCAAAATTAATGAATTTAAATATATATTGAAATTTAAAAATATAGACAGAAAATATGAATTTGTAAAATAAGTCAAAAGTTAATAAATTTTTATATAAATGTACTAGTAAGGCCCGCTTGCTTTGCTGCGTATCAGAACTCATAACAGACTGAGTCCGATTTTAATCATTATAGCCTATACGCACTTGATTGTATAGTTCACAACAACAATTAAAAAATACATTTGGGCCAGTTTTCGAAATTTGAAATACATACATATCTCTACATATAATAAAATTGTAACAGGTCGATGTCTGTACATGGCATCTACCCACCCTTCTCTTTTTCCATCCGAAATTTTTGAAGATATATAATTGAATCCATTTGAGATATTTAAATTAAGCGCATCGCATATAACAGTACCCATTGGCACCATTCGTTTGATACCCATATTGTACTAACACATTTTTTTGCAAATACATATTCGTCGATAACTTCAAGATATCTCCGAAACCATTTGGGATATTTCATTTGATCACATCACATATTACAGCACTCATTGACACCTTTCGTTTGACATCCATATTGTACTAAGACATTTTTGGTCCACATATTGGGCAATAACTCCAAAACCGGTTGAGATATCGCAAAAAATTATATCTTAAACCTTAGGTTGAGCGTCTGACAATCCAACGGAGGAGTTTCATTCAATTCCATTCAGTACTTTTATTCATACGACCACAAACATACAGACAGACATGGGCCACATATTGGGCGATAACTCCAAAACCGGTTGAGATATCGAAAAAAGTGATATCCTAAATTTTAAGTTGAGTATCTAGCGAAAAAAGTTTCATTCATTTCCATTCAGAGTGATACGGCCAGAAACATACGGACAGACAGTCAGACAGACACACAAAAATTAAAAAAATGGTTGATTTGGATTCTACTCGTTTAATAATGCTTCCCCCAATCAATTTTTTGTTGATATTCAATACAATTTGAAATTACAATTTTTGCTAAAACATAAGATTATTTTTGAGTTTCCGGATTTTTTGCAGTGTACAGTGCGGCTGGCACATTAAAACATATATAGATTTTTTGGAGTTACCGGTGCGTCCGGGACATATATACATACATATATTGCCTATATACTTATTTTTCCATTTTGCTAAAGTACAGTTGACTATATACTCACTTACAATAATTACGTAAATTTTGTCCATTTAGCTAAAGTACAGTTTGCCTATATTACTTGCCCATATTTAACATACCACAGTCGAGTAAAATACAGTTGCCTATTTTCATATACACTTTGGTTTTATATATATAAATACAGTTTTTCATACATACGTAAATACAGTTCTCTTTTTATACCCAGCGTACTAGTACTAGTACTATGTAACGGCGCAAAATAATCGAGTTAGATATGGGGCTCCATATATGAAAGTTCTTAGGTTGAAAAGAGGAATTGATTAAGGCATGCCCGTCCGTCTGTCCGTCTGTCCGTCCGTGTACACGATAACTTGAGTAAAAATTGAGATATTTGCATGAAATTTTGCATACAGGTTACTTTCTGGCCAAGGTAGGTTGCTATTGAAAATGGGCGAAATCGGATGATAACCACGCCCCCTTTTTCGATATCGAAAATTTCGAAAAACGTATAAAACGGGTTAATTCCATATCAGAAGCAGCTACAATGATAAAATTTGCAATATGTATTCATTTATATGTTCTAAGGCGGATTTTATCAAATTTTTTGACATATATTTGAAGAAATTTTAAAATTTTGACTCTTAATAACTTGAGAACAGTTTATGCTAGTATAACGAAATTTTGTAGAGGGCATACTATTGTTGTGTTAAATTCAGATATAGAAAATAAACGAAATCGCTTGGCGACCACGCCTACTTTTTTATAAAACTTATATTGAAAGGAGGTGGAAATATTGAAAAGTCCATATCTAATTAACTGATAGCGCTATAATAATTAAATTTGGTACATACATCAATTTTTATATTCTTAACATAATTTTTGCATTTTTATGAGTCAGGCAATTTTCCAATTCGACTGCTAATAACTTCAAAACGGTGTGAGATAGGTTTACGAAACTAGGTACCAGGCATGTTATGTTTATGTAGAGAACGACCACGCCCCTTTTTGGACTAAAGTTCTCTAAACGAGAGTTAGGAAACCGGAATATGCAATATCTGTCTAACTGATAAAGATATAATGCTAAAATTAGTACACTCATTCACCTGATGATGTTATTAGTGATGTTTAAAAGTTTTTTGGTAATATTTTGGAAAATGGGCGTGGCACCGCCCACAAGTGAATAAACAAAATATCAACATTTCGCTATTAACAAGCCACTGTGAAAGTATCATAAAGATCTGCAATGAAAACTGATCTTCAAATAGGGACAAACAACATAATAAAATCCGTGGGCGTGCCACCACCCACTTTTTTAAAATTAGGTAAATATTGATTAATGGACACATATATCCGTATATCAAAAAATATCACAAAATATGTTAAAAGTTATGGGCATGGCACGCCTTCTTTTCCAAAGTTATATATAGGACATGGTATTTATAACCCTTGTAAAGATCGATTCAGTACTTTTGGCTCATGTAAGCGGTTAAAGCTTTATAATCAAGGAGCGTGGCCGCGCCCACCAAATTCGCTATTGTTTAGGCTCGGAATAGATTGGTTTTTAAAATGGGCGAAATCGGATGAAAATTACGCCGATGAAACTAGCGCTGGGTATTTAATGTTCGGTTTACCCGAACTTAGACTTCCTTACTTGTTGCTTTTGCTTTTGTTATTCAAGTACAGTCAAATACAGTTGCTTCATATAAACAATTTTTAAACATGCGATAATACAGTAGTAGTACAGTACAACGCTTTGAATTTTAATACCTTTTTGCTTTTGCTCTTATACACAAAAAAAAAAAAACTGTATTAAACTATTTTCAATTAACTTTGATAAACTAAATAATATTGTTTTGAATCAACTAAGCTGGATTAAAGCAGGGTACGAAAATAAACAGTACAAAATACTGTACATTTGCTCATCGTGTATCATGTAATTTTTGTTTTGTACATTTTGTTACATTTTCCAAACGTTTGCCTTTTGTTTGTGACAATTCCAACAAATATTTATTTGTACACACAAACGTTTCAAATTGAAACTTTAACTTAAAAAAAATATTGTATTTCACAATTGACTTCGCTCTGAAACTAACTCAAAAATGCCGCGACCGAAAAATAGTATACTGCGCAAACTCTTCGATTTTTATAATGACAAAGCCATATGCAAGTTTGAAAACTGCGGTGGCAAAGCTTTAAATAGCCAAGCGGGCAATTTAGAAAGGCATTTGAAAAATTTTCATTTCAAAATATACCAAGACTATATGGTAAAAAAAAAGTAATGGCAGAGATGGTGGCGGGGAGGTCAAAATAACTCAAATCGTTAGCAGAGAAAAAATAGAAAATGTCATCGTAGAATTATTTACAAAAAACGGAAGGCCTTTAAGAATGGCCGAAGATTCCGCCTTTAAAACGCTTTAATTACAATCGCAAAGTAGTTGTTCCACCGTCTCTTTCGCCGGCGTATGGTTGCAACCGCGGCAGGAGATAATGCGTTCCATCACTGTCCGTGCGCCTCAATAGTGCAACTCCCAAGAATGTAGCCAAGTTGAACTGTTCAAGCGTTCAGCAGACTCAGCAAAGTAGACTTCGGGTGTTTGTATGCGTAACACCAGATACGACGGATACGTCAAAATAGAATTTGCTCTAAGATTGACGTACGTCACGTATCTGACGTATTCACGGACTGACCTATTACCCTCAAGCAAGCCTGGCAGCGTCGCCCAGCAGGCGAAGTTTTCGTCATCACTATACGCGCACCTGTTGTAAATAATTCCACGCATGCAATGACCACTCTCTGCCGAAACTGCCCATCCCTGCTCTCAAAGGATGCCTCCACTTGAAATATGCATGCTGAGCTTTACTAAGCGTTATAAGTACGGTCATGAGCAAAAAGAGAAGTCCCTATGTCAATTTGCTGTTATAATCACTACAAATGCATAAGTGCATAAAAAGTTGTTTAGTTTTGTTTTCTGATTTTCCTGTAATTTTCAAAAAAAGTATTTTATAATTGAAAAGTGAACTGAGCCGTTGGGTTTTGTTTTGTTTTGAATTATGAAAGTAAGAAACAACGAAATAGTACTGTACAATATAGTTTATTTTCGTACACTGGATTAAAGTAAACCAAATCAAATAAAGATAGATACAATTATTTGAAATAAATTCAAACTAAACTTCAAAATTTTTTTTACAAATACAAAGCAGCAAACTGTACTTGAATCGAACATTAGCCCATACAGCATTATCTACAAACATTACTCCGGTTAATAACAACAATTTTTGCCATAGACTAACATAAACTAAATCAATAGCTTTCATGTCAGATACTGAGCACTAGTATATCCCGTGGTCGAAATTCGACCACCTTAAATTAGTTTAACTTATTAAATCCTCTGTTCGCATTTTTCTCCAGTACCTAATGCCATTTTTATTGCTGAAAATAATTATTTATAGTTGAGTTATTGAGAGTCGCTTTCATAAAAGCTGGTTTACCCTAAAGACGGGTAATTTGACAACTAACCAAAAAAAATCCGTCCATTAAAGACCAGTAATCATTAATAGGAGATGGCAAAAACGGTACTTAGTAATGTTTGAAAGTCCACCATCAGACCCACCACTCCTTTCATATTCCGTCAATATTTCAATAAACAAAATTAAATTTCATTGACATATACCAACAACATAGTTAGACTTATAATATATATAATGGTCACATAGAATGATGCCATATCGAACAAAATTGGCCATATGGATTGAAACGAATGAAAGTTCATTTTGAGATAACTTCTTAATATTAGCCGGTTTCCAAATTGTGTTTTTTTTTTGGTGATACAGACTGTTTTCTCAATTTTTCCTTTAGTTGTGGATTTTTTGAAGTCCGTTTAGCGGGAGAATATTACAACTTACACATATGATGGTTTTCTGGTTTCTTTCGTCAAATTCAACTCGGAAATATGTAAGGATTCCGATTATATGTCGACTATTTTACAAATTAAAATTTTTAGGAAGAAAATAGTTGATGTCTTTAGGAAAATTAACGCGATTTCAAACTATTACATGAATATAAAATTGAAGAAGCTACAAACTGTGTTTTTACTTTTTGTATATTAAATATGATATATTTCTTAAAAAATATATATTGATAAATTGAAATAAATTTTTAGCTTTTTTTTTAAAAATTTGGTTTTTTCACTCGAAAATAGATGTCATAAACAGAAAAATATTGAAATATTGCGTTATATGTCGACTCTTTTACAAATAAAAATTTTTAGGAAGAAAATAGTTGATGTCTTTAGGAAATTTAACGCGATTTCTAATTATTTCGTAAATATAAAATTGACGAAGCTACAAACTGTGTTTTTACTTTTTGTATATTAAATATGTTATATTTCTTAAAAAATATATATTGATAAATTGAAATAATTGTTTAGCTTTTTTTTCAAAAAAATTGGTTTTTTCACTCGAAGATAGATGTCATAAACAGAAAAATATTGAAATATTGGGTTATATGTCGACTCTTTTACAAATAAAAATTTTTAGGAAGAAAATAGTTGATGTCTTTAGGAAAATTAACGCGATTTCTAATTATTTCGTAAATATAAAATTGAAGAAGCTACAAACTGTGTTTTTAGGAAATTTAACGCGATTTCTAATTATTTCGTAAGTATAAAATTGAAGAAGCTACAAACTGTGTTTTTACTTTCTCCTAGGGTCATTTTGTGACCCAAAGCAACTTCAAACTCGAATTTTTTCTACATCGTTATTTCAATGTTTTTTTCCTATACGCCCAGTGCACAAATTTCAAAAGTAATTTGAAACGTGTCATACATTTTTTAAAAAGCATATTAATTTAGCAGAAAATGACACTATACACATTAGTTACCCTTCGGGTCATTTTGTGACCCATATGAAAAATTTCTTTGGGTCACCCTGTGACCCGTTTCAATTTGTTGTGTTTTGGTCAGGTGTTGCAAATCAAACCGTTTACCTATAACAAGGCAGTTATTATTTTGCAAAAAAATTTAACAGGTGCATAACATCGGAACTTTGGAAAGTAAAATTGTAAAATAGGAATCAATGGCGGATGAAAATTGGAATTTGAGGTCAACAGGTGCAAGGGTAAGTAAGAAGGTTTTTATGCTGAGCTTTTTATAAAAGTGGTAACTTTTCATGCAGCAACGCATAAGTGAATTCATCTGAATCCAGCAATGACTTATTTAGCGGCGACGACGCCGTTGATATCGATATGGATTATATACCAGAAGTGGAAAGCGATCATGATGATTATGAGGATATTCGCGAAGATGAAGATTTTGAAAACGATATTGAAATTTCTGGAAATCAGTCTAACTTTCAAAGCAAAAGCAAAGAAATTGTATGGCATACTACCCCTTCACCACATTCACTATCTAGAGCGCGGTCAGAAAACATAATCCATGGCTGCATGGGAGTCACTTCCTATGCAATCCACAGAATAAGTAATATTACAGATTCTTTCAATATCTGTTTTACCAGCGCAATGAAGCAGGTTATCATCAAGTTTACAAATATGGAAGGGAAAAGGGTGTATAAAGATAGCTACGTTGAAATTGTAGAGGCAGAATTTGATGCATATTTGGGAGTTCTACTTCTGATTGGTAAAAATTTAATAAGATATTATCATTGATATATATATATATATATATATGTATATATTTATTTGTATTCTATTTAGGTGTTTACCGATCTCATGGTGAAAGTATTCAAAGCTTGTGGGACGCAAACCATGGCCGACCAATTTTAAGAGCAGTGATGTCTATGAAGCGTTTTCAAGTTATTACGCGACTACTGGCATTCGATAATAGAGAACTGCGTAGATCTCAATGTCGCGGAGATAAATTAGCACCAATACGAGATTTTTACGAATTGTGGGTCGATAACTTGAAACTTATATATTCCCCTCATGAATATGTCACAGTTGATGAACAACTTATTACTTTTCGGGGAAGATGCCCTTTTAAGATTTACATACCGAGTAAGCCCGGGAAATATGGTATAAAGGCTTGGGTTGCAGCTGATGCCACAACTGGATTCTGTCTAAATTTTCAAATATACACAGGTAAAGAAAACAGGAACGCACCACCGGAAAGAAACCAAGCACAAAGGGTTGTGCTAGATTTGGTTTCTAATTATCAGGGCAGAAATATCACAGCAGACAATTTTTTTCCACATATGACCTAGCTTTAGAATTACTAAAGAAGAATATCACCTTTGTCGGCACAGTACGAAAAAATAAGAGATTTTTGCCGGAATATGCATCGCTCAAAGAACTAAGGAAACTACCGGAACACACAAGTAAATTTTTTTTCAATGATAAAGTGTCAGTTGTTCAGTATGTACCACAAAAATTTAAACTAGTGACAGTAATGAGTACTTTTCATCACGAGATAGATGTTCTTCAGGATCATCCAAAAAAAATTCCCAAAATCATTGAGTTTTATAACTCAACGAAGGCTGGCGTCGACAGGATAGATCAAATGGTTCGAAATTATTCCAGCAAACGCAAAACGAATCGTTGGCCGGTAGCCCTGTTTGGAAATTTCCTTGATTTGTCAGCTTTGAATGCTTACGTGATATGGACAGAAATAAATCCCGCCTGGAAACAAAATAAGTCTCATAAACGCCGCATATTTTTAGAGGAACTAGGCGACGAACTAGTACGCCCTTGGATAGCCAATCGAAGTCGTCTCCCACATGCACCATCATCTGCTTCTATTGTACATAACGTGAGAAGCTCTGAAGGAGCTAACGAGCTCGTACCATCGTTGTGTAAAAAAAAGAGATCAGATCGAAAACGTTGTAGCATTTGCCCTCCTGGAGTCGACCGAAAAACTTTCAACCACTGCGTAGTATGTAAAATTCCAGTTTGTTCACAACACAGTCAAACTAAAACAGAAAAGACAACTTATTGCCGACAGCATATACCATAAAATTTCTTCAACTATAAGATTTAATTTTAAATTTACTAATTTTTCATGAAATATGTTTGTATGTATTTACTTAAAGCTTCAGAAAATAATACATAATTACAAAACAATGAATTCAATAAACTAGGGTCATTTTGTGACCCGAAGGGTATTATGTGTGACTTTTTTTAAGGAGAGTTTGAGTGTTAAATATGATATATTTCTTAAAAAATATATATTGATAAATTGAAATAATTTTTTAGCTTTTTTTTTAAAAATTTGGTTTTTTCACTCGAAAATAGATGTCATAAACAGAAAAATATTGAAATATTGCGTTATATGTCGACTCTTTTACAAATAAAAATTTTTAGGAAGAAAATAGTTGATGTCTTTAGGAAATTTAACGCGATTTCTAATTATTTCGTAAATATAAAATTGACGAAGCTACAAACTGTGTTTTTACTTTTTGTATATTAAATATGTTATATTTCTTAAAAAATATATATTGATAAATTGAAATAATTGTTTAGCTTTTTTTTCAAAAAAATTGGTTTTTTCACTCGAAGATAGATGTCATAAACAGAAAAATATTGAAATATTGGGTTATATGTCGACTCTTTTACAAATAAAAATTTTTAGGAAGAAAATAGTTGATGTCTTTAGGAAAATTAACGCGATTTCTAATTATTTCGTAAATATAAAATTGAAGAAGCTACAAACTGTGTTTTCACTTTTTCCATATTAAATATGATATATTTCTTAAAAAATATAAATTGATAAATTGGAATAATTTTTTATATTTTTTCAAAAAATTTGGGTTTTTCACTCCAAGATAGATGTCATGAACAAAAAACAGAAAAATATTGGATTACAAATATAATAAATTTAAAAAAAAATATAATAAAAAGTTTTCGTATATTTTAAGGCAAATTCAATTTAGTAAAAAAAAAAAAAATTTAACCTGCCCTGAACACGTCCTTGAACCTACGAACGCACGCATCATAGCCGGCACGCTCACCACCTGCGCCACTGCTATAGGTACAACAAAACAGTCAGATACTGTACTTAACAGCTTTGGGTTTTGGTGAAAACTTTGATGAATTATTACAAATTAATGGAGCATTTTTTGTTAAATATAATATGCCTATGCAAAGCTCCTGGCCCATGAAAACATATCAAAATATATAATAATTGGAGTTATGCATTTTTTTATGAGATACACTCTGGCAATTGATTGTATGGAAAAAATGTTAGCCTATTAATATATAGATACTCCGACAAACGATAGATACGCAAATAGAGATTTTTAGGAGCAGACTTTTTAGGTTTCGGTAGTTCCCCACCTCAAATAATTGAATCACTACTTACCCTAAATTTGATCAATAATTCAACACCAACAATGGCTACAATAGAAGAGAAAAAGTCATTTATAGGCCGACAAAATGATCAGAATAACAACAATTATAGAGGCAACAGAAATTTTTCAAGTTATAACAATAATAACAATTCAAGTTATAACAACAATAACAACTATAGGCAAGGCAATAGGCACAGTAACAATTATAATCAAAATAGCAACAATAGCAGTAGTAGTCGCTCAGTTACTAGCAACAATAGCAACAGAAATAGCAATAAGAGATCGGCTAATAACAGAAACACAAACAGAAATGTACGCGATTTAAACGCCAGTTCCCCTCAGGAGCGAACACTGAGGGAGGGCGAGTTAAGCAATTAAGCGAAAAGATAGAAACCAAGGCATTTACTGCTTAAATCTAAATTATTCAGACTTTATAGAATTGAAATTTCAAGAATCAAACAAATTTTGCACATTTTTGGTAGACACCCAAGCAGACATTTCCTTAGTAAAGTTTTCTAGCAGCAATTGCAATTTTTCAATAGACAAAAGCGATATAATTAATATAACCGGTTTAATATCTAACACAGTTTCAACTTTAGGCAAAATCGACGTAAACTTAAACTTTTCAAATTTTCTTATAAAACATACTTTACATCATAGATGTTAAGTAATGATTAGATAATGCTAATGATTGCTAATTAACCTTCTTTGGGAAAATTCTCTAATTGATTAAATAATTAGAATTAGTTCAACTAATTCCCATTAGATAATTGAAATTTTTTTTCTAATGGTAAAGCTAGTTGCAATTAGTTGCCATTAGCAAAAAGAATTGGGTTAACTTTACAATTAGAAATCTAATTGACTTCTGCTAATGCAATTAGATATCCAATTAGCTCCAATTAGAATCAATTATTTTGAAAATATGAAAATAATTGATTCTAATTGGAGCTAATTGGATATCTAATTGCATTAGCAGAAGTCAATTAGATTTCTAATTGTAAAGGTAACCCAATTCTTTTTGCTAATGGCAACTAATTGCAATTAGATTTACCATTAGAAAAAATATCTCAATTATCTAATGGGAATTAGTTGAACTATTTCTAATTGTTTAATGAATTAGAAAATATAAACCAATTGCATCAATTGCTAATGCTAATGGGAATTTAACATGTCTGCTTTACATATAGTAGACGACGCCTTTAACATACCATCTGACGGAATTTTAGGCAAATGCATCATTAATTACGAAGATAACAATATTTCATTTTGGTTTAACAACACAAAGATTTCAGTACAAATCCTACACGAAACCGAAGACGATACAATTTTAAAACCACCTAGATGCGAAATTTTCAGACTTTTTAAATTAAACAATTCACCTGATCCACTGTTCGTGGACTCTCAAGAAATTGAAAAGGGTGTATTCACAGCAAGATGCATAGTCGACTCAAACAATCCCATAATTAAAGTAATAAATACAACAGACGAAATAAACGAAACTGAAAAACTTGCAAACTACAATGTTTATACAATAAACAAGGTAAAATCTGAAGACGAACGAACAGTAAAACTAACTAAAACTCTAAGAAAACAAATGCCGAGTCACGCTCATAATAAATTACACTGGATCACAAATTCCAACTTTTTTTCTGCACCAGAGACGCCATAGTGAAATTCCTATGTAAAATCACCTCCTAATTCCGAAAATCAAAGTTATTTTTACTTGAATGGTACCGATTTTGAGATATTTACGATTTACCGTTATTTCAAAAAACAAAAAAGATGGCTATTCGAAAACGGTTTGAAAAATTTGAAAGCTTGTAAAATTTACTATAATCAGTACATACAACACTTTTTGCTAGGTCCTGCAGATTCAAACATAGTGAGCAATCATTACGGATTTTTTAAATTTTTTTTGTAAAAATATAAAACAATGTGTACTTTGCGAGGAAGCATCTCGAAAACTTTTTGTTTTTTTGCAGATATTTTTTCCCCCCTCTAAGCTCTGTTTTATTACAAAAAAAAACAAGCTATCAGTGAACAAAATCGATGAACTAATACAAAAGTTATAAGCATTCAAGTAAATATATCCATTTAATACTTAAGTACCCTACAAATAATAGCATATGTACATATGGTTCTGTCTTAACTCTATGATCTTATTTTATAATTGAAAAAGTTATGTGTCTTGTTTTGACGCTTATTTAGATTAGGATCGGTTTCTCTTATGAGAAACCAACAGTAGTCGCCCATTATAGCGACATCCCAGAATCCTTGATACCGACTTTCAATCACTTTCATTTGCTGGTGAAACCTTTCGCCATGCTCGTCACTTTCGTCGCCAAGATTTTGCGGGAAAACATTTAAGTGGGAGTGTAAGAAATGAAGTTTTAAAGACATATTTACTCCTGAAAGAAAATAAAAAAGTAAATTAGATAAATACATAAGTGACACATTAGTATATAATTTTCTTAAGCTGGATTTATCTTTCAATTCAGAACAAATTTTTTGTTTATATTTTTCCCGTTCTTGTTTGTTCGGAACTGGACGATGAATTCAGATTTATGGCTATATATTCTCATGTAAATTTATGTAATATATAATTTATTATAATATGTTTTTTTATTTACCCATTTCCGCATAGTTTTTGATTAAGTCGTTCACTATCATCCCGTAGTTAGGACTTTTGTGTTTGCCTAAAAAAGAAGTACCCACGCTGCTGCCTCCACTGGTGACAATAGCTCTTTGAAATGGTTATTGGTCATCATTTTCCTTATTTGCGGTCCCACAAAAATGCCTTCCTTTATTTTTGCTTCTGAAATCTCTTTGAAGATTGTCTTCAAATGATGAAAAGCTTCGCCTTCTTTGTCCAAAGCCTTCACAAAGTTTTTGATAAGCCCGAGCTTGTCAAAAAGCGGAGGTAGAATTATTTTTTCCTTCTTTATAAGTGGAGAGTATTTTATGTTATCTACCCCAACTTGAAACTCGATTCGTTCTGGCCAATCCTTTATGATGTAGTGGTCTTGACGAGCTCGGCTATCCCATTGGCATAGAAAGCAACAGTATTTTGTGTATCCACTTTGTAGACCACAAAGCATTCCAACGACTTTAAGATAGGCACATATTTTCCAATCATGTTCTTCGTATTTGATTAACTTGAGCAATTTTTGCATTATCTCATATATTTCCTTCGTATTTACTGCATGCGCGATCGGGATAGATGGCTTTTGGTTGTCAATATGCAATAATACGGCATTTAAAGTTAATTTATTGCCATCTATGAACAATCGCCACTCTTTTGAATTATATGGTTCACCAAATTGTTTGAATAGACCAGCAATGTCTTTGCAGTAACAAACACTGCCCTCCTTCGTATAGTACTTAGAAAATTCTTCGTGACGAGTTCTATAATATGTTACCTTAACATCGGATGAAACAAATTTAAATTGTTGCATTCGAGAGGCGTGTAGTTCGGCCTTTTCCTTTGACAATTCCAAATCCCTTATCCAATCATTGAGTTGTGCTTGTGACAAAGAATTTCTTTCGTTTTCCGTTTGAAATTCAGTGCAACATGATGCCGCGTAATCAGATACTACTGTTGACAATGAAACTGGAGCCGGAACTAAAGTTAAATTTGATTCTGGCAATGTCGCTTCTGTTGAAATTAGTTCTGGTAATGACACTGTAGATACGCTCGCATAGGTTACTTTTCTGGACTTTCCAACCCAAGTACTTTTGCAGTACAAATATAGCAGCCCGTTGAATGGCAAGTTGGTTCCCTCCACTTCATTGGTGTAATAAATTTCACACGTCACCTAAATAGATAATTTCAGAAATTAGTCAGCTATGCATTAAAAGGGAACAAATTACTAATTTTTACAACGTACCTTTTTGTTCCGGTTTCCGAAGAAATCAATTCGACTCGGCATGTGGTGCACACAGTGTTTGGTGTCAATGGTTTTTAGGCTCAATTCCAAAACACTTATAGCATGTAACTTTCAAAGGATTTGAAAACACACGTCTCATACTTTTAACAATAAATTGACCGCAGATGAAACAGAACATATCTGGATCATTTGTACACTCAAACTCTCGCGCCCTTTTATTCATTTTTTATTTTTAAGTAAATGACGGGTTATAAACTGCAATTATAAACTGAACAGTATCCGGCGAGCCTTGCAGATGTTATGAAGGAACAAGGCGCATGTACTCTTATTTATACTTAGATCCAGTAAAAATTCAAGCCTACCTAAACAAAAAGGTTCCCTAGTTCTACAAAGAAAACACTACCTGCCTCAAAAATATGCTCTTGTTTAAAATGTACCTAGGTTTGAGAAAACGACACTAACAGCTTTTTGTATCTAATAACTTTTCGAAGATCTAACTGCTAACTAACTGATATACGAATACTAACACATATGTAGCAGTAGGGTACTTAAGCATTAAATTTATATATTTATAACTTTTGTATTAGTTCATCGATTTTGTTCACTGATAGCTTGTTTTTTTGTAATAAAACAAAGCTTAGAGGGGGGGAAAAATATCTGCAAAAAAACAAAAAGTTTTCGAGATGCTTCCTCGCAAAATACAAATTTTTTTATATTTTTACAAAAAAAATTTAAAAAATCCGTAATGATTGTTCACTATGTTTGAATCTGCAGGACCTAGCAAAAAGTGTTGTATGTACTGATTATAGTAAATTTTATAAGCTTTCAAATTTTTCAAACCGTTTTCGAATAGCTCAATTTGTTCTTGAGATATACACGATTAAGTGGAGCCATCTTTTTTGTTTTTTGAAATAACGGTAAATCGTAAATATTTCAGAAACGGTACCATTCAAGTAAAAATACCCTTGATTTTCGGAATTAGGAGGTGATTTTACATAGGAATTTCACTATGGCGTCTCTGGTGCATTTTGGCTGTAAACCAGTTTTATTAGACCTTTGCATAAAATATACCGACATTTGCGCTATAGACACGGACAAAATGACATCGAACAATTTTTACGAACAGAAACTTAGAGTAAACGACGACAACCCGGTATACATCAAAAATTACAGACTTCCATACTCTTAACGTGAAGAAATAAATGGCCAAGTAAACAAATTGCTAGATAATGACCTAATAGAACCGAGTTATTCAAAATATAATAGTCCATTGATAGTAGTACCTAAGAAAAGCAGTAATGGTCAAAAAGCGTATAGAATGTGTGTAGATTTTCGCGCGGTAAATAAAAAACTGATTGCTGATAAATTCCCGCTAGCTAGAGTAGACGACATTTTGGATAACCTTGGTAGAGCAAAATATTTTTCAACTTTAGACCTTTTCTCAGGATTCCACCAAATTCCGTTACATCCAGATTCTCGCGATATAACTTCGTTTAGTACAGATAAAGGCGCATTCAGATGGAAAGTTCTTCCGTTCGGATTGAACGTAGCACCAAATTCATTTTTGAGAAGGATGACAATAGCTTTTTCAGGAATTCCACCAAATGTAGCATTTTTGTATGTTGATGATGTATGTATTATGAAGTTAAATCCTGAGAAATGCAACTTTCTAAGACCCGAGGTCACAAAGATAAAATCAATTAAAAAATATACAAAGCCATCGGACAAAGATGCGGTAAGACGATTCGTGGCATTCGCAAATTACTACAGGAGATTTATCCCAAACTTTGCATCGGTAGCAGCACCTTTAAATCGGTTAAGTAGAAAAAGAGTAGAATTTAAATGGGATGACAAGTGCGAAAAATCGTTTCAGTCATTAAAAGCAGCTTTATTATCACCAAAACTATTACAATACCCAGATTTCAAAAAAGAATTTATAATAACAGTAGACGCTTCAACCACAGGTTGTGGAGCAATTTTGAGTCAGGAACATAAGGGCGGTGACTTACCAATATGTTTTGCATCAAAGTCATTTAACAAGGCAGAACAGAAAAAACAAATTATCGAATTAGAACTTCTAGCAATATATTTCGCAATAAAGCAGTTTAGACCGTACGTATATGGTACACATTTTACCGTAAAATCAGATCACAGACCTTTAGTTTATCTGTTTAACATGAAGGATCCCGCCTCAAAACTCGCAAGAATCAGATCAGAACTAGCAGAATACAAGTTTGCTATTGTTTACATTAAAGGAAAGTCAAACGTATCACGATAGATGAGATTAAAGAATCTAGCCAAATCTTAGCAATGCAAACACGGTCCATGTCCAAACAAACAAATAAGAAATATAATGAAGACGAAAATTTAGAACAGGAAAATAGCGAAAATCACAAATTAAACGTATACGATAAATTTGCCTACAATTATTCAACAAAAATACCGCGTATAAAAACTTAAGTAGCGAAGGGTAAACAAAATATTCAATATATGGGTAAGTCCTGTATAACGGACGCGATATTCGTACGCATTTAACCCTGGATAAAATGAATCATAAGCAGCAGAATTAGGGGATATCATAATGTTTTCAAAGCACGACCACAATGCTTCATTCCATAAAAATTTTTTGGACCTTTAACATTTAACAACTTATATATATCCATATATAATGCTGTTCGGACGCGACAAGAAATGGAAGTAATTTTTTAATGCTTGTGAAAGTACGTAAAACTTAGCGAAGTTTAGGGGAACATTTATATTCCTTAAATGAGAGATTAAAGGTCAAAGAAGACCCTTCCTTCGAAGATTTACGAAATCTGAAATATGTTTTCAGAACATCGGATAGTAAGCGAAAGTCCTGTAACGGACGCGACAAATTTTTTCCACCACTTTTGTAATAAAGATTACATATAGTAATTGCAACACAAGAACATATTAACGGTCAAAATCATCTAATATAATATTTATTGCTTCGTTTGGAAGCATTTTGTTTGCAACTTATGGTTCAGGCTTCCAGTATTACTGCTTTCAAGAAGAAATCAGTTACACATCAGCTTTTTCGTATTTTTATCATTTTTCTACATATCTCTCAGCATGCCGTCACCAGCTTCATAAAAACCACATAATCTAGCTGTTATTAATACAGACTATATTATTGTGTTAGTTTTTCTAAATAATTTTAGTAAAAAGCTCTTATTTTTAACCATTTAAATTTTTATTGTAGGGGGACCTTATCTGAGACTTGCCCATATAGATATTTGTGCACACATAAAACATAAAGGAATACAACTTTTTAATTTCAACTTTGCTAACGAAATAATGAATTTAGACGATTTACTTTCGAGGCTTGACTGTGAAGCCAGCAAACGCAAAATTAAACAAGTAGAATGGCCCAAGAATGATAAAATATTTCAATATTACACAATTGCAAGCTTTAAAAATCGCGGAAATAAATTATTACAACAATTAGAAATTTTACTAACAGATCCCGTAGAGACTGTTACCGATGAGGACAAAAAACTAAAATTAATGACGGTTTTTCACGATGACCCAATTTCAGGATGTCATTGCGGCATGAAAAAACTTTACTCCAAGCTTAGAACGAAATATTACTGGAAAAACATGACCAAAGACATAGCTAAGTATGTCAAAAATTGCACAATATGTCTTTTAAATAAATCAAAACCAAAAGTTAAGGAGGAGTTGGTAATAACACCAACGCCTTGTAAACCGTTTGAAATCGTTGTAATAGATACAGTAGGACCCCTACCTGATTCAAATCTTGGCAATAGGTTCGCAGTTACCATTATTTGTTATCTCACAAAATACCTCGTCACAATAGCTATACCCGATAAAAGCGCTAGGACGGTAGCTACAGCAATTTTCGAAAGTTTTATTTTAATATATGGCAGAATGAAGTCCATAAAGTCAGATTTAGGTACGGAATATAAAAATGAATTATTTAATGAACTTACCACACTTTTAAGAATAGAACATAACTTTTCAACGGCATACCACCATGAAACTCTAGGTACTGTCGAACGTAATCATAGGGTTTTTAATGAATATTTGCGCGCTTATTTAAACGAAAACTTATCCGAAGGGGATATATATCTTAAGTACTTTACCTTTTTACATAATTCTACATCAAATACTGTTTTCGATAATAAATTTTCTCCATTTGAATTAGTATTCGGGAAAAAGCCAATATTACCTAATGAATTTTTTTAAAATAAAATAGATCCTACTTATAAGGTAGAAAATTATGCCAAAGAAGTGAAGTACAGAATGGCAAAAACCCATGTTATAGCAAAAGAATTAGTATCTAAACACAAAATAAGCAGCAAAGAATATTATGATAAAACTGCTAAACAATGTATAATTAATATTAACGATAAAATCCTTATTGAAAAAGAACCAAAAAACAAACATAATAATTTATACGAAGGACCCTACGTAGTGCAAAAAGTAGACGGGCCTAATGTTACGATTTGTATCGATAAAAACAAAGAAAAAGCTGTACACAAGAATAGAACACATAAAATAGTTTAGTTAAGAAAACTAGATTAAATTTAAATAACCATAAACGCTACACTATTAAAACTAAGTAACAAATATTAATTTAACTTACATTTTTTATATTAACACTTAAAGGTATACTATGCTTAACAATAAATAACATTAGCCTAAAAATTTATATTAATACATAAGATTCAATTAAACCTAAGACTAATAACATTAAAATTAAGAATAAGCATTAGAATAAAATTGTACCAATAAAAATAGCTCGCCATAATAATTGCTTTCTTCTACAGGCCTGATCAACCTGCAGAATAAACCTTTTTATAGGGGATGGTGTAATGGCAGCACTGTCAACGTGCTGCCCCCCATGGCGAAATCTAGGTTGCTATGATTTTGCAAAAATTTTCCAAATACAGTTTATAAATCTTGTATTGAATCTTGACTCATAATTTTTGACAAAATTAGTTAAAATAATTTTACGGAAGAAGAATTTGTGAAAGTTGCAAACAATAAGGTTGGCCAATACATAAGTCCGGCACTTTGAAGTGCACTTGGAGCTTTCCGAAATTACAAAGTTGTTTAGCGTATGGGCATATTTTAAAAAATTTTACTGATGAAAACAGTGAGCAGTTTCAATTAACAAGTACTGTAAACAGTACTATTCAGGACCTGATTAATTAGGTTTTGATGGATCAGAATTATGACAAATCAAAATATGATTTAATCTGTTCATTGCACGTCCCTAATTTGTCCAAGTACAATTGATGTCATGGCCAAATGATGCTACGGTTGTATCAAGTGACTAGTCTTCTTCTTCTAATTTTTGCATGAGTATTGACAGAATTATTTTCCGTACCTCGAAGAGTTGCAATGTTAAACCGACTTTAATTATAGCCATGTATTCATAAAAGTGCGAATAATCCCGGTGCAGTGAAATAACTCCCAACAAAAAAATGAAATAACTCCCAAATTTTTTCCATGGAAGTTGGGACTTATTTCATTATGAAATAGCTCCCAATTCATTCGGACTTATTTAATAATTTTAACGGGGAATTATTTCATGGTGAAATAACTCCCAAATGAAATAATCCCCAATAAAATATCTTTGGGAGTTATTTAATTTTTTGGGACTTACTTCATTGCTTGTAATCCAGGTATTGGGAGTTATTTCATTTTTGTTGGGGAATATTTTTAGCGAACTAAAGTCATTGACATTAATTCGCATTAAGAAAGGGAGCTAAAGTCAGTAAATTTTTTTTATATTCCAAATTTTCATTTTTCAGTATCACCTTCGACTTATGATCATTATATCATGAATCTGGGATTTAAAAAATGAATCTGAGATTGGCTTAGGTCAGATCCCCAACTCGGGGCGTGATCAATGGTATTTATGTGCAGAACTCCTTTCCGCATTGGCGGCCTTCGGCCGCGCTTCAAAAAATAACCCTGGGCTACGCCATTCCAACTCCGGGTGGTTGCCATAGCCGTGGCTACCGCCACGGTGATGTCCTTCCGTGTGCCACTCTTTTCTCACAGGGTAATGTGATTACAACAACCACATGAAAATGACTTTAACTGCAAATATCTCGCAAACTACTAAAAATATTGGTTCAGCGGAGTTATATTCATGCTCCTGGGACCAAAGCGGGTCTGCTGATACATATCTCAACATTTTTGGTTGTGTATTAGCGCTCGGTACCCCACGTAAACGATTACCCATGTCTAGATTTAGAATCTGAAATGAGATTTTTTTCAACCGTTCAAAAGTTATTTGCAGTTAAAGTTCACAATTTTCTGTCATTTTCATGTGGTGGTTGTAATGGCACATTACGCTGAGCCAAAAAGGTGAAAAAGTGGGAAACGTGGCACGCGGAAAGACATCACCGTGGCGGTAGCCACGGCTATGGCACACACCCGGAGTTGGAATGATGTAGCCCAGGGTTATTTTTTGAAGCGCGGCCGAAGGCCGCCAATGCGGAAAGGAGTTCTGCACCTAAATACCATGGATCACGCCCCGAATTGAGGATATGGCCTAAGCCAAATTTTCGCCTGCGGCGCTACTTCGTCGAATCTCAAACCCAAATGCCTCAATGACATTTATTCGCATGTCCAAAGCGAACTAAAGTCAAAATATTATACGAATTAACGGCACTGACTTTAATTCGTTTTTGGTCATGCGTCTTAATATCACTGACATTAATTCGCCTTTTGGGTGCGTAAGTATTTCTGAAGGACTAGAAAACTTTAACTGTCCGATTTGCCGTCAAAAGGTCGACAACACTATTCAGGTTTTCATGTAATTGTTACATTCACATATCTATGTACATATTAACTTCCTGTATTTTTCAAATTTCATTGTAACTGGGGGGTTATTCTGTATCGCGATGCGAAAGCAAATGCTATTAGCAAGCTGTCAAATCACATACATTCGCGATACAGAATAACCCCCCTGATTATATTGTAAAAATATACCATTTCAAATTTTGATTTGGGATTTATTTCATTTTTTTTGGGACTTATTTCATTTGGGAGTTATTTCATTTTTTTGGGACTTATTTCATTTGGGAGTTATTTCATTTTTTTGGGGACTTGTGGTTTCATTGTGAAATAACTGCCAAATATTGGGAGTTATTTCATTTCCTTCTTTGGAAGTTATTTCATTTATTAAAGATGGGAATTATTTCATTTTTATTGGGACTTATTTCATTGGGAGTTATTTCATGGGAGTTATTTCACTGCACCAATAATCCCGACTTTCCAAAGTCGGAGCACTCCAAAAAAAGCATCCAAAAAGAGTCCGTAATTGGAGCCTTTTCGGAGAGAAGAAATGAATATTGTAGAGCGAATGAACTGCAAGGCTCAATTATATGAAAGATTTCGGGTGTTTTCTGACACTTTTTGTTGTAGGCGTAAAGAGAATTGTGAGAAAATGAACTTTGGAGAGCAGATGAGCGACAACGTTCAACTATTTGAATGTTTTCAAACATTTTGTGAGGTTTTTATTTTATTTTACCTAACAGAAGATAAAGATCGCCATTTTCATGGACGTTTATCAATAGTCTGTAGAAAATAAACATAGCACATTTCATATTTTCCGAATTGTGTCAATAAAACTTCATAAACCTTATTTTTTACTAGCAGGAAACCCGGCGTTGCTCGGGATGTAAGTAGTTCATAAAATTCTGATACCCTCACATGAGAAGACAATTTACAGGCAGAGACGGTTCAGAACAATATTTTTTTTCCACATTCTATCCCGTTTATGTCTACGGACGCCAACTGAACCGTTTATTAATAATTAAACTACTAAAAATATTGGTTCAGCGGAGTTATATTCATGCTCCTGGGACCAAAGCGGGTCTGCTGATACATATCTCAACATTTTTGGTTGTGTATTAGCGCTCGGTACCCCACGTAAACGATTACCCATGTCTAGATTTAGAATCTGAAATGAGATTTTTTTCAACCGTTCAAAAGTTATTTGCAGTTAAAGTTCACAATTTTCTGTCATTTTCATGTGGTGGTTGTAATGGCACATTACGCTGAGCCAAAAAGGTGAAAAAGTGGGAAACGTGGCACGCGGAAAGACATCACCGTGGCGGTAGCCACGGCTATGGCACACACCCGGAGTTGGAATGATGTAGCCCAGGGTTATTTTTTGAAGCGCGGCCGAAGGCCGCCAATGCGGAAAGGAGTTCTGCACCTAAATACCATGGATCACGCCCCGAATTGAGGATATGGCCTAAGTCAAATTTTCGCCTGCGGCGCTACTTCGTCGAATCTCAAACCCAAATGCCTCAATGACATTTATTCGCATGTCCAAAGCGAACTAAAGTCAAAATATTATACGAATTAACGGCACTGACTTTAATTCGTTTTTGGTCATGCGTCTTAATATCACTGACATTAATTCGCCTTTTGGGTGCGTAAGTATTTCTGAAGGACTAGAAAACTTTAACTGTCCGATTTGCCGTCAAAAGGTCGACAACACTATTCAGGTTTTCATGTAATTGTTACATTCACATATCTATGTACATATTAACTTCCTGTATTTTTCAAATTTCATTGTAACTGGGGGGTTATTCTGTATCGCGATGCGAAAGCAAATGCTATTAGCAAGCTGTCAAATCACATACATTCGCGATACAGAATAACCCCCCTGATTATATTGTAAAAATATACCATTTCAAATTTTGATTTGGGATTTATTTCATTTTTTTTGGGACTTATTTCATTTGGGAGTTATTTCATTTTTTTGGGACTTATTTCATTTGGGAGTTATTTCATTTTTTTGGGGACTTGTGGTTTCATTGTGAAATAACTGCCAAATATTGGGAGTTATTTCATTTCCTTCTTTGGAAGTTATTTCATTTATTAAAGATGGGAATTATTTCATTTTTATTGGGACTTATTTCATTGGGAGTTATTTCATGGGAGTTATTTCACTGCACCAATAATCCCGACTTTCCAAAGTCGGAGCACTCCAAAAAAAGCATCCAAAAAGAGTCCGTAATTGGAGCCTTTTCGGAGAGAAGAAATGAATATTGTAGAGCGAATGAACTGCAAGGCTCAATTATATGAAAGATTTCGGGTGTTTTCTGACACTTTTTGTTGTAGGCGTAAAGAGAATTGTGAGAAAATGAACTTTGGAGAGCAGATGAGCGACAACGTTCAACTATTTGAATGTTTTCAAACATTTTGTGAGGTTTTTATTTTATTTTACCTAACAGAAGATAAAGATCGCCATTTTCATGGACGTTTATCAATAGTCTGTAGAAAATAAACATAGCACATTTCATATTTTCCGAATTGTGTCAATAAAACTTCATAAACCTTATTTTTTACTAGCAGGAAACCCGGCGTTGCTCGGGATGTAAGTAGTTCATAAAATTCTGATACCCTCACATGAGAAGACAATTTACAGGCAGAGACGGTTCAGAACAATATTTTTTTTCCACATTCTATCCCGTTTATGTCTACGGACGCCAACTGAACCGTTTATTAATACTCTAACTTAGACATTTTGTCATCTCCTTTTCATTTGACTTTTTAGTTGTGCCTAAACATTTCCCAAGTCATATTTTCAAAGAAATTTCCCAATATACAGACACAACTTATCTAGAGTTTTATTAAAGATATGCTGATACCCACATAGGACGGCAGTGTACCTATGCAATTGATTTTTGATTTAGCTGAAATTGAAAAAAAGTTACCAAAAACTTTAGAGGAACGCTTAGTTTTTTTTTTGACAAAGTAAGTGAATTTTTCTTCATATAAATTTGTGTAAGAAAAAAAAATTTCATAGGTACATACCTCCCTAAACAAAGTGCAGGTCAGTTTCTAAGCTTGAAGCAGTCCATTAGTGAAACTCTCATCAAAATCCATTCCTTAGTTTCCGAGATCCTTAAGTTCAAACAGACAGAGAATAATTTTAAAAATGGATCAGATAAACTCTACAGCATTCCCTAAGTCATCCCCAGTCATTTTTTCAAAGAAATTTTTAATTTACGACTTTTCTAGAAATTTATAATGGTATAGATTTATGATGTTTAAAACGTATAAAAAGTAGACATAATTAACTCAACAAAAAAAAAAAAAAGTGTGTTCTTGAAAAATTATCAAGCTTCATAAATAGTTAAGAAAAAAATATTTAATTTTTAATAAATAAAACTCAAAAATAATTTTTATTTTTGCGTTACAGCCAAATGAAGTCATTTTATTTCTGGCTCAGATATCAAAAATCTTTGAAATATTTTTCTGATTATTTATCATGAAGACAGAACCCCCGTAAGGTTGTTAAGAATCTTTAGCAAATTAGGAAAGTGTTGTTTACACACAATTTACTTTTACCTTTCCATTTTAATTCTTGTTCGCAATATAAATATATGGCATTTATGAATGTTACTCGACCAAGTTAACCGCTTTAGGCATTTGTTATCGGTGAGGGAAACTGAGTTGCCACATGGTACACAATGAAACTAATATAATAATTTAGACATCGATTATAAAAGAAATAAAAACTTTCTTAATTTTACAATACCATTTGTCAAAATAAATTTGTAGCCAAAAAAGAGCTAAAAATGAAAAGAAAGGACCAGAAAAAGAGCTAGGAGCTAAAACGGAATTTTAGAGCTAAACGCCAAAAAAAAGAGCTAGATCTAGCTCTAAAAGTACCAAAATGGCAACACTGAATGTGTACAACCAATAAAATTTTCTGAGGTATAGTTTTAGGCATCAGAGTATGTAGTTTCAGAAAAGTTAAAGAACATTTAAATGTATGATATATGGGTCTAGGTATCTGTTTCAGCAAATATGTTTATCTTAGTGAAAAATATATGCGAATGCAAATCTAAATTAAACCACCCCCCCCCCCCCCCCAAGACTAATTCCTGCGCATGGCCCTGAACCACTTCCTATTAAAACCCTCATCAACACCTTTCATTTGGTATCCATATTGTGCTAACACTTTTTAGAGTCACACCTGGTCCACATTTTTAAGAATATCTCGGAAATGGGGTCCCATATGGGACTTTGAACCACTTCCTTTTAAAACTCTCATCAACAGCTTTAATTTGGTACCCATATTGAGCAAACACTTTCTAGAGTTACGCCTGGTCCACATTTTGGCCGATATCTCGGAACGGGGTCCCATATGGGACTTTGAACCACTTCCTTTTAAAACCCCCATCAACACCTTTCATTTGGTACCCATATTGTGTAAACACTTTTTAGGGTCACACCTGGTCCACATTTTGGTCGATATCTATAAAACGGGGTCCCATATTGGACTTTGAACCACTTCCTATTAAAACCCTCATCAACACCTTTCATTTGGTACCATATTGTGCAAACACTTTTTAGGGTCAAACCTGGTCCACATTTTAGTCGATATCTCGGAAACGGGTTCGGACATTGGACTTGAAACAAACTTCCCTTAAAAGTGTGTGTTAACACCTTTCTTTTGATACCCATATCGCAGAAATACCTTTCGGGGTCCCAGCTGGGCGACATTGGGTTTCAAGACCCCGATCGCCTAGAAATATAAAATATAGTGATGAACCTATTCTCATACCCCCCAAATATACATACAAAATTTCATTAAAATCGACCAAGCCGTTTAGAAGATTTAAGCAGTGGAACACCGTGACACGAGATTTTTATATATTAGAATTATATTATAAATCTTATAAATAAAAATGAATGTGTGTCTGTGTGTCTGTGTGTCTGTGTGTCCTTTATGGGCGTCCAAAGTACTCAACCGATTTTTATGAAATTTTCACAGTATATTCTTGAGATCATGGGTTAAAGCATAGGCTATATTAATTTTTGGAAAAGTGGGCGGTGCCACGCCCCCAGGCTATATAAAACTACAATTCTTCATAACTCTGAACATATTTGGTCTAAATTAATGATTTTTGGATATGTGTGTCCTTTGGTCAAGATTTATGTAATTTTGGAAAAGTGGGCGGTGCCACGCCCACATTTTTTGTGTTTTGTTTGTACTTCAATAATGTCCAAAGTTTATGGTCGATCTCTTTTAAACTTTAAAGATTGGTTCAGAAGATTTTTGTGTACGATTTAGGCTATATCAATTTTTGGAAAAGTAGGCGGTGCCACGCCCCCAGGATATATAAAATTTAAATTCTTCATAGCTCTGAACATATTTGGTCTAAATTAATGATTTCTGGATATGTGTGTCCTTTAGTCAAGATTTATGTAATTTTGGAAAAGTGGGCGGTGCTACGCCCACATTTTTTGTGTTTTGTTTGTACTTCAATAATGTCCAAAGTTTATGGTCGATCTCTTTTAAACTGTCAAGATTGGTTCAGAAGATTGTTGTGTACGATTTAGGCTATATCAATTTTTGGAAAAGTAGGCGGTGCCACGCCCCCAGGATATATAAAATTTAAATTCTTCATAGCTCTGAACATATTTGGTCTAAATTAATGATTTCTGGATATGTGTGTCCTTTAGTCAAGATTTATGTAATTTTGGAAAAGTGGGCGGTGCCACGCCCACATTTTTTGTGTTTTGTTTGTACTTCAATAATGTCCAAAGTTTATGGTCGATCTCTTTTAAACTTTCAAGATTGGTTAAGAAAATTGTTGTGTACGATTCAGGCTATATGAATTTTTGGAAAAGTAGCCAGTGCCACGCCCCCAGGCTATATAAAATTTAAATTCTTCATAACTCTGAACATATTGGGTCTAAATTAAAGATTTTTGGATATGTGTGTCCTGTAGTCAAGATGGATATAATTTGGGAAAAGTGGGCGGTCCCACGCCCACATTTTTTGTATTCAGTGCTTTGTTTGTACTTCAATAATGTCCAAAGTTTATGGTCGATCTTCTCTAAATTTCCAGATTGGTTCAGAAGATTGTTGTGCCACGCCCCCAGGCTATATAAAATTTAAATCATCATAACTTTGAATATTTTTGGTCTAAACTAATGATTTTTGGATATGTGTGTCCCTTGGTCAAGAATTATATAATTTGGGAAATGTGGGCCGTGCCACGCCCACATTTTTTGTATTCAGTGCTTTGTTTGTACTTCAATAATGTCCAAAGTTTATGGTTGATCTGTTTTAAACTTTTCCAATACGTTAAAATCTTCGTTGGGTACGACATAGGTTAGGTTAGGTTTAAGTGGCTGCCATAACGGCACACTTAGGCCAGTTGTGGTAGGCCCGTTGTGATACCACAGATAGACACCGTTACTCCTCATCCTCGAACCACTTTGTTGACTTGATGTAGGTCATCAAGTCCCTGACGTCCAGCTCCGCTACTTGGCGAAGGTTGACCAGATAGGAGGCTCCCAGATAGCGCCGTCTGGCCTCAGTTAAGGCGGGGCAGGCGCAGATTAGGTGTTCGACTGTTTCCTCCTCTTCATCCTCTTTACAGCTTCTGCAACACCGACGATAGGGCACTCCCAGTCTCTCCGCGTGTTTGCCTATGAGACAATGTCCGGTTAGTACCCCTATTACTTTGGATATTTCATCCCTTCTTAAAGTATAGATACGACGAGATTTCTTCGGATCCCATTTTGGCCAGGTCTGCTTAGATATCTGGCAACCTGCTGTTTGGAGCCATCTTTTTTTGGCTTGGTCGTAGATGTATTCTTTCAGCATTAGCTTGCATGTGGCGAAGGGCATCCCTAAGCGCTCTTTATCTGGAAGAACCTGCTCGGTCGTGCCCTGCCTGGCAAGTTCGTCTGCCTTGCAGTTTCCCTCGATGTCCCTGTGCCCCGGGACCCAGATGAGGTTCACACAGTTCTGTTGGGCCATCTCCTGTAGAGATCGGCGACAGTTTAGCGTAAGTTCAGAATTGACCGAGTACGAGCCGAGAGCTTTGATGGCCGCTTGGCTATCACTAAAAATAAAAATTTCCTTGCCGATAGTGTCATTCCCTATCTTTTTAGTGGCTTCCCATATTGCTGAAACTTCAGCCTGAAAGACACTGCAGTGATCCGGTAGTCTGAAAGACAGTTCGAGGTTTTGGTCCTTCGAGTAAACCCCTCCTCCCACTCTACCGTTTAATTTAGAGCCGTCGGTGTATATGGACACACCGCCTTTCGCCGTAAAGCAATTATTAGGCTCCTCCCAGTCTTCCCTTCTGGGAATACGTATTTTGAAGTAACGGTCATCAGCTGTTGTTGTCGCACAGCGATCCGTTCTTGTGGGGAGAAAACTGTATTGGTTCAGTATGCTGGAATGCCCCGTGGTTTTTATACTCCAGCAGGACGTTTCCCTCAGACGCAGGGCTGATGCTGCCGCTGCTTGGTATCCTGCAAGGTCTACAGGCAGTACGTCAAGGATGACCTGAAGAGCTTCACTCGGTGCAGTCCTCAGGGCCCCGCTGATACTGATCATACTGGACCTATGGACCTTGTCAAGTAAGTTTCGGTATGACGCCTTGCCCAGGGCAGGCCACCATACTACGACTCCGTAGAGAAGTATGGGTCGTATAATCGCAGTGTAAATCCATTTGCAGGTTTTGGGGCCGAGTCCCCATTTCCTCCCAATCGCTCTCTTACACGTGTATAATGCTATGTAAGCTTTATTTTGACGCTGAACGAGATTATCTTTCCAGTTCAGCTTTTTGTCTAGAATTACTCCTAGGAATTTCGCCTTATCGGCTAGTTCGAGGCGCACCCCGTTTAGTTCTGGTAGAGCTAGGGGTGGTATTTTGTACCGTTTGGTGTATAGAACAAGTTCCACTTTCTCTGAGTTGACGCTTAGCCCGCATCGAGAGGACCATGAGGCAACCTCCCGTAGAGCTGCCTGCATCAAGTCGCATAAAGTTTGTGGGAACTTGCCTCTGTATGCAATGGCCAGATCGTCCGCGTAAGCCACAACCTTCCCGCCTCTCCAGCAGGTATCTCTTAGCAGCGAGTTCACTGTGAGGTTCCATAGGAGTGGCGAGAGGACACCGCCTTGTGGTGTGCCCCTTGTGACGTAGCGTTTCATCTCAGCTTCACCAAAGGATGAGAGTATTATCCTCCCTCTTAAAAGTTGATCGCTAAATCCCACCAGGGATGTATCTACACCCAAGTTTGTAAGGGCAATGTTAACGGCTTCCGGGGTTATGTTGTTGAAAGCCCCTTCAATGTCCAGGTAGGATACCAGGCAATATTCTTTGTTCTCCAAAGATGTTTCGATCACAGAAACTAGGCTGTGAAGCGCCGTTTCCGTTGATCGTCCCTTGGTGTACGCGTGCTGATAGCCTGATATTAGGTTGCTATCAATAGTGGTAGTGAGGTAATCGCTGATTATCCTCTCCAGAGTCTTGAGTACAAAGGATGAGAGACTGATGGGTCTGTAGTCCTTTGGCTCGTAGTGAGAGGCCTTCCCTGCCTTAGGGATAAAGACCACAGTAGCACTTTTCCATGCACTCGGGATGTGGCCGAGAGCTAGGCATGCTTTGTAAGTATGACTTAACTATTTGGCTGTTATGTCCAAGGTATTGATAAGTTGTGCGGGGATGATCCCGTCAGGTCCGGCAGCTTTGAAAGGCTTAAAGCTTTTCACTGCCCATTTTACCCTGTCCTCCGTTATGGGTATGTTCACCGACCGGTTCGTTGCAGGTATTGTTGGTGCACTCTGCGAGTTTCCCGGGAAATGTGTATCCAAGAGTAACTCCAGGGTTTCCCCTTCTGAGCTGGTCCAGGTGCCGTCAGATTTCCGCAAGAAACTCAGAGCGGTTTGCGTCTTTGATAGTATGCACCTTAGTCTCGAAGTGTCCTCGACACTTTCAACACCAGTGCAGAAGTTCTTCCACGAAGTTCTTTTCGCCTGTCTTAGAGCCTTTTTATAGGTTCTTAATTTTTCCTTGTATTCCAGCCATTGGAGCTCGGTGTCGAGTCTCTTGGCTGTGTTGAATTGCTTCCTGCAGGATATCCGAAGTGAGTCCAAGTCTTGGGACCACCAATGGGGTTTACGCTTACCGCGCGCTGTTGGCACTGGGCAGGCTTGCTCCAGGGCATTCGAGAGTGCCGAGTTGAGGGTTGTGACCAGATCCTCCAGTTCCTCAGTTGATGAAGGAATTTGGGAGGGTAGTTCCGGTAGTTCCCTAGCTAGTATTTCGTTCTGTACCTCCCAGTTTGTGTTACGTAGGTTACGTTTCACAGTGGGTTGTTCCACTAAGAAGTCTAAAACTATTTCTATATATCGGTGATCAGAGAACGAGTGTTCATCGAGAACGCGCCATTTTCTGACCCACCTAGAAGCGCTTTCGCTACAAACAGTAAGGTCTATTACCTCTCTTCGGTTTTTAGTAATAAACGTTGGCTCATTGCCTACGTTGCAAACTACCAGGTTAGTTGTTAGCAGGTAATCAAAAAGTGACTCACCTCTAATGTTGATATCGGAACTCCCCCATTGGATGTGATGGGCATTCGCATCCATTCCGATAAGTAAGTGGCCGTTGCTGTGGTCGGTCACCAATTGCCTCACGTTGTTTTGTGGTGGAGGTTCCTCTGAGTCATACGGCATGTAGACCGACGCAAAGGTTAACTTCGTGCCGCTGGTGGAGATAATGACCACCGTTGCGTCGCCGTTGCTATAGTTAGGTAAGAGAAATGTGTTTAGCTCAGACTTAACCAAAATACAGGTTCTAATTTTACCTTTATCATCAGCTCGATACAGCTTAAATCCATTGGCCCCCAGTCCGCAAACCCTCGAGTTATTGACCCAGGGCTCTTGGACAAGGACCACGTCGACGTCGCCTTTAGAAAGGCGACTTATTAGAGCAGCTGACGCTGCTTTAGATTTGTGGAGGTTTATCTGGAGCACTCTCATCCCCATCAGGACTGTGCCCAGACTCCCCTTCCACCACCGTAACATCTAGGTCCTCCCCGTCGGACTCAAGCAGAGCATCCTCCATCGTCAAACTGCTCAGTGCGCCTGCGCAGTTTGACGTGGCGGAAACCATGCTCTCCACGTCGGAGAGTTCCAGTTCTTCGGTCGCCTCCGTGTCAGTGGCGCCGGTAACTCCAGCGCGCTGTGCGTCGCCACGATAGACGTGTATTACGACCTCCCCGATGCCGTAATACACTCGACCGTTCCTCTGTTGAAGAGGCTCGATTGACTCCCTGTTTAGAGCCAGCACTATTTGCCTTCTAGGCCCTACCGCGTCCTCGACCAGAACGACACTCCAGTCCTGCGTCGGAAGGGCCGGATTCATCGCCTGCAGCATCCTGAGAATCCTCTCAGGCTCTGCAGGGACCGATGGAACCCATGCCCTTGCCCTCGGCCGGGCTGGAATGTCCCTCCAGTTAACAACGTCTATTCTGGCTCCGGGGTAGACCTCACCCAGCCTTGCGACAGCTGCCCTGTAGAGATCGACCGTCCTCGAATCCTCGCAAGCGAGGACCTTGACCTGCCCCTGGTACCATCCCGCGTCGGACCCCCTCGGCGGAGTGCCCGGAGACTCCATCAGAACGTCGAGAACGGCGTTTCCGATTTCGTTCCGGACATACGGCCATCGGTCTCTGGGGATGGCCCCACGGGCATTGCCACGGTCCAGAATGCCTATGAGGATTCGGTCCTTGGCTACTTCCGCAAAACTGAGTTTACCTACCCCAGTCGCATTTTGGTGCCGTTTCGGAGGAGGTTTTATATCCTCATCCGATCTTTGGCGCTTGTAGGGGGTCGAGCTTTCCCCAGTTGGTCCCAGAATGCGTTGGAACCGCGGTAGCAGAGCTTGCGCTCTCTCTATCGCGGCCCTAGCATTCTCGGACAACGTGTCCAGCGCTACCCCCTGATATTTTTTTAGGACCCTCGCTGCTTTTTTTTTGTCCCGATGCGATGGGTCCGAACATAGGGGGCGACCCGTAGTTGCCATCGCGGCCGCCCCTTTTGTTGTGAGCCTTGCAGCTTCCCTCTCCCTCGGACCTGCGTGGCCAGGTCGTGAAACCTCAGCCGCATTCGTCGGGAGAGTGGTAGCTGTACCGGCGCTTAGTGGGAGTACAGCATCAGCAGGTCCAGCTATGTTCGCTGTTGCCAGCGCAACTGTCGCTGCGGCCTTACTGGTGCTGGCCCTCACCTCGTCGCCCGCGCCCAAGGAGGTTGCCCTCCGTGTGTCCTGGTTGGGCCGACCCGTAGTTGCCATCGCAGTCGGTTCACCGGTTGGAATATTTCTTGCGGCCTCCCTCTCCTCGAGCTGAGCGTGGCTTGGTCGTGAGACCTCTGCCACATCCCTTGCCGTGTGGAGACGGGTTGCCGTCCGTTCGCCTGATGAGCGGTCGGCATCAGCAGGGGGGAGCGAGCCCGTCGTTGCCGACGCAGATACACTCGCCACCCTGTTGGTGCTGCCACCCCCCAGGTCGCCCTTAGTTGCTGCTTGGTGTGAGGTTGCCCTCACGCCCATAGAGTTTGTGCCGCTTTGGCGTGGCACTCTCGCCGTTGTTGTCCTTCTCTGAGAGGAGGAGGACGAAGTTTTATTTTGTTTAAGGTTATTCATCTTGTTCGTACGACCATTTGCCGGACGAGGCCGGCTTGTGGTCAAGGATATAATGTGGGGAAAAGTCGTACGCCGCGGCAGAGCCCCATGCCGCGGTAAGACCATGGTTACTCTCTGAGGCGGCCCGGTGTCAGAGAGGCTCCGTACTAATACAGCCACGATTAACCTCCCGGCTGCAAACGTATCCAATGGGCACGGTGCCGCATAACACCCTGGATTGGGAGGGGGTATATCTTGGTCATCGCGTTCCAGAGAGACTGGGCCTGCCGTTTGATGGTGTCCCATGTGGGAAGCCATCATCCGATAAGCTTGGTCCTGTGGCTCGCCACTAAGCCCTCGCACCACGTCAAGGTATACGACATACATAGGCTACATTTGTAAATTCTTTGGAAAAGTGGGCAGTTCCAGGACCACAAGCTAAGTAATATTTCAATTCGTTATATCCCTGAATGTATTAGCTTTAGTGACATTTTAACGTTCTTAAATCTTAATCAAAGCACTTAATTTTTTTTGTTTGTTATTGCCGTTCATACATATCCAGAGTATTATAGGTAGATATAGGATATAATTAAATAAGTATTAACTATACATCTGCTCAGCAGCGCATAATGGTTTTTGTCATACCCATTGAGTTCAAAAGATCCGTTTTTTGAGTTGGACATCCAAAAAATTTATTTGTTTATACCAAAGACTTTAAAGCGAGAAACATTGTATATCCTAAAGCACTGCAATAAATGGAATGTTAAAAGTTAAAGAAAAATATTTGAAAATGTATTTCTAGGGAAGTCACTGGTCAGGCAGAACAACGTCTGCTGGGTCTGCTAGTTTTATATAAAATTACACTTATGAAACGCTTATGAAAAATTTCTTGTGTCAGAATCTCTTATACTTTCCTACTCCTAATTTAAGGAAAATTTTTACAAAAAAGCGACCTGCTCAACTCTCGCTTTGGCAGGAAATAAATAGGTGTAGCTTTATTTCTTGAAGAAAAACTGAAATTTCGGAAAAATAAAAACAAAAAACATAATAAAATAACATTGAAACTCATGTAAAAAGAGGCAAATTGCAGTTATTCAAAATGTAAAACGGAACGTCAAAATTTCTTGGCTATGCATGACAATTTCATGGTCAAGAAATAATTACAAATATTTCTTGAGCATTTTCATTTCAACAGCATACCGGGCTTTTACTTTTAAACTTTTTCAATCCTTTTTTGTCAAATTAGCGTCACTTTATACTATCACCTGCCAAGTATGAGGACAATCTAATTGTTGCTTTCTCTGATAATTCAATACGACTGCGTTGTGTACTGCTTGGTAATTTTTGGTAATTTTTTTTTAACTTCTTGGTAATTTTTTTGGTCACGGTTGCAGCAGCATGTTTTTTTTGGACCAAAAATGGACTAAACCTAAAAAAAGGACCAACTTTTTTTTCTTATTAATACACAAACTATGTAGCTTTTAAAAAAATAATACATATAACAATAACAAAAAAGAAGTGCTTTAGTTACATTGCAAGTTAAACAAATTTGAAATACATTTCATCACATATAGGGGAATTTTTCAGTCTTATACACATATTTATGCATGTTAAGATATTTAGGAGTTCAAAGTTTCCCATACTAAATACCGTAGAATCTCGAAAAAGTTAACCAAAATGTCCCAAGGTATTTTACTTTTCCGAAATATTTACTTTTCCAAAGGTTTCCCAAATTTGAAAAAAAAAATATGGTAATGAACATAATTTTAGAGATATAATTTGTTACATTTATTTGCATGACTCACTTTTAGTCATTTAAGCTAGGTACTAACATCGAGTTTCACGTGAAACAGCTGTCAAAATCCATACAAAATATCTTATCGTGAAGTAGCCGTGAAATTTCGCTTGTATTTCCAGGCAAAGTAGTACTCAGTTCACGGCGTGTAAATGTAGCGCAACATGACATTAGCAAAATTTTTTCACGACTTTTTAAATTGACAATGTCATTTAAAATTGAGGGAAAAGTGACATTTCTTGAAATTTCTATAAATTTCTATTCTTTTGACACTCAAAGTTGCTAGAATTTTGAAGTTTCTTCTCATTGTTGCTAGCAACATTTCACGGCAAGGAAAATGCATGTTCCTGGCGGAATTTAACGGCTGTGATCTTAGTACTTGGTTTTACATTTAATTAGTACTTTTGCACACAATAAACATACATACATATGTAGTATGTATGTATGTATATGAATACGTTCATGACCAACTACGTAAGTGCCCGCGACACCGCCAACAATATTTTACATAAAAATTCGGGGAAGACATAGAAATAAGGGGAATACCCGCGCTTGTTATTCTTACCAAACGAATGGTTGGATTCAAAAAAAGATTATACGCAAGAAAAAGTTAACCGAAAGTTAACCTTTTGGAGCGCTACGTGGACGCTCAAAATTGGTTAACTTAACCGAAGGTTTTACTTTTATGAGAGTGAACTTTTGCGAGATTCTACTTTAATTATTTTGGTAGGTATCTGCCACAATACTTCGATGTGGTATAGGTAAAAAAATGAAAGTTACAAAAGAATAATTTTATGACAAAAACATACAGAAAAATAATAAATTGCATAAAGCTCTTCAATTTCTAGTGCAAGCCTATATCTTTGACAGACCAAACATAGTGAGGGCCTGGGTTTTGAGAGAAAAGTTCTTTGGCCAGCATAATATTATTACTTAATTGAAGCAAATTCTAATTTGTTTCGAAGATTTGTTTTAATTAGGGAAAGTTCGAAAAATTTGCGCTCTGCGGCTGCCGAACTATGTGGCAGACTCATTAAGTCGTATACGAAATTGATTAAGTCTGAAAAACTTTTTTCATTCATACCATGCCTATGTAAGCCAACTTTCTCCCAAAAAGCGGAAACATCCATATCTGACCTGAGGTTAATATTCTGAAGCCTCAAAAGTTTCCATTGTGTAACAATTTTGACACATTATTTTTCCACTTACCTACCAAATTTTGGGAGCAGTGTTATGCAATTTTTGCCAAGTGAAGAAGAAAAAGTACCAAAAAAGTGACCACTTGCCAAAAATGGACCAAATCTGAAAAAAATGGACCAATAGACCAAATGGATTTTTATGGACCACTTTTGGTCCAATTGGACCAAAGTGGCAACCGTGACCGTGACTACAATAACGAGAGGCACTCATTTTTACGATTTTTGCCCGCTGTACTCATAACTCGAAAAGCAATTAATTTGAATTTCAACAGACTTGAGTCACTCTTTCTGTTCTTTCTGTAGTTGAGATAAAAGATGACTAGATACAAAACTTCACGCTCTCTGAGAGCGCTCAAAAAATAGTAATATTTATAACATTTTCCAATTGAATTTTTCTTGATATGAATTAATAAATAATTCGTAATATAAAGTTAAAATTTCCAAGCTGTCTTAAAATAAGGTAAAATCCTTAATGATATGCATTTCGTAATCACATAAAACAGCAAGTCTGATAGTTTTGCGCGAATTTCTTAAAGGGCCAAATGAGTGAACCGTTGCAGGAATTTAGTTGTGACCTCTCAGACTTGCTCTGATAATTGATTAGCGACTACCAATAACTTCTCTCAGTGTGAAATATTATTTAATTTTATTCTTTCGTATTTTCATTCTTGCTATTAATTATTAACAGGGGGTTTAAAGGTCACTAGAGTAATTATTCTAGTACAGACGTATATTTATTAATTTTCGGAAATTTCGGGGGGGTTTAAAAAATAAAATCGTAATACATAATTGAAGGAAATAAAAAAATATACTACAAAAGAAATTTAAAAATTTTTTTCTTTCGTTTTCATTTATTTATTTATTTCCTTATTTCCTTTTGTGGTTGGATTTTGCGGTCTATTTTGTTTACATATTTGTAAGTTTTGCAAGCTCGAGACCAGATAAACAATAATTCGTAATGAATTTAATTGTCAGTTTTTTGGGAAAAATTGATAATTGGAGAAAAATTACAAAGGAAAAATCAACAGCGATGGATAGGATTACATGTTTCAGAGTTTCCAGGCTCATCATCAGATCCCTTTTCGGACACGGATTCGAACTCGTGTCTGCACCAAAGCCGCTGTTAGAAAATTCCAACACTAAGCAATGATGCCCTGTGACGTCACAATGCACTTATCTCCACTTCAATTAATTCCCTTTTGTTTGTTTGTTCTTGCCAACTGTATACACAAAATTTCTTAAGACATGCAGCCTATATGTTATGATGTGTGTTGGTCTTGTTGTTTGTACATATTTACATATGTACGTAAACCCGTGCTATGGTTTCAATGTATTTTGTTGTTGGATTTTTGCGGTCTATTTTGTTTACATATTTGTAAGTTTTTGCAAGCTCGAGACCAAATAAACAATAATTCGTAATGAATTTAATTGTCAGTTTTTTGGGAAAAATTGATAATTGGAGAAAAATTACAAAGGAAAAATCAACAGCGATGGATAGGATTACATGTTTCAGAGTTTCCAGGCTCATCATCAGATCCCTTTTCGGACACGGATTCGAACTCGTGTCTGCACCAAAGCCGCTGTTAGAAAATTCCAACACTAAGCAATGATGCCCTGTGACGTCACAATGCACTTATCTCCACTTCAATTAATTCCCTTTTGTTTGTTTGTTCTTGCCAACTGTATACACAAAATTTCTTAAGACATGCAGCCTATATGTTATGATGTGTGTTGGTCTTGTTGTTTGTACATATTTACATATGTACGTAAACCCGCGCTATGGTTTCAATGTATTTTGTTGTTGGATTTTTGCGGTCTATTTTGTTTACATATTTGTAAGTTTTTGCAAGCTCGAGACCAAATAAACAATAATTCGTAATGAATTTAATTGTCAGTTTTTTGGGAAAAATTGATAATTGGAGAAAAATTACAAAGGAAAAATCAACAGCGATGGATAGGATTACATGTTTCAGAGTTTCCAGGCTCATCATCAGATCCCTTTTCGGACACGGATTCGAACTCGTGTCTGCACCAAAGCCGCTGTTAGAAAATTCCAACACTAAGCAATGATGCCCTGTGACGTCACAATGCACTTATCTCCACTTCAATTAATTCCCTTTTGTTTGTTTGTTCTTGCCAACTGTATACACAAAATTTCTTAAGACATGCAGCCTATATGTTATGATGTGTGTTGGTCTTGTTGTTTGTACATATTTACATATGTACGTAAACCCGTACTATGGTTTCAATGTATTTTGTTGTTGGATTTTTGCGGTCTATTTTGTTTACATATTTGTAAGTTTTTGCAAGCTCGAGACCAAATAAACAATAATTCGTAATGAATTTAATTGTCAGTTTTTTGGGAAAAATTGATAATTGGAGAAAAATTACAAAGGAAAAATCAACAGCGATGGATAGGATTACATGTTTCAGAGTTTCCAGGCTCATCATCAGATCCCTTTTCGGACACGGATTCGAACTCGTGTCTGCACCAAAGCCGCTGTTAGAAAATTCCAACACTAAGCAATGATGCCCTGTGACGTCACAATGCACTTATCTCCACTTCAATTAATTCCCTTTTGTTTGTTTGTTCTTGCCAACTGTATACACAAAATTTCTTAAGACATGCAGCCTATATGTTATGATGTGTGTTGGTCTTGTTGTTTGTACATATTTACATATGTACGTAAACCCGTGCTATGGTTTCAATGTATTTTGTTGTTGGATTTTTGCGGTCTATTTTGTTTACATATTTGTATGTTTTTGCAAGCTCGAGACCAGGGTTATTTATAATAAGCGCGGCCGAAGGCCGCCTACGCAGGATGGTGTACTACGCAGAAGGACTTGGAATATTGTAGACCAGGGTTGTTTTTTTAATTAAATTTAAAATTTTGCACATACGCGGTTTTGCGCCCACAACAGTGGTACCTCAAATGAAAGGTAGCATAATTACCTATCCAATACATAATTTGAATTTATTTCACACATAAAATGGGGATTTCGTGTTGGGGATTCTGATTTTAGGGATTTTTCCTTTGCGGATTTTGATTTTGGGGATAATGTGGTAGACCCGTTTTTAGCACTTTTGACACTATTTCCATTTCAGTTTGGAAATAGTGTCAATGACTTATTTTCCATTTTCTTGTTGACACTAATTCCATTTCGAAAGCGCAATAGTGTCAATTGACACTATTTCCAATTTAGAACGGAAATAGTGTCAATTGACACTATTACCAGTGACACTATTACCTGTCACCAATATTTCACACTGAGATAAGTTATTGGTAGTCGCTAATCAATTATCAGAGCAAGTCTGAGAGATCACAACTAAATTCTTGTAACGGTTCACTCATTTTGCCCTTTAAGAAATTTGCGCAAAACTATCAGACTTGCTCTGCATAAGATCAACTTAGCATCTCAACAAAGATAACTTGATCCGAAACTCTCTCCCGCTCATCTGACATTAGATACATAAACAATGAGGAGCCAGAAACCAAAAAACGCACCAAAACAATTTGGGAAAATCATTGAATCATAAGTGAACATTTCGAAGATGATATTTTTTTACGCATTTACAGGGATTAAAAAACGCTTACAAGATACAAACAAACCGCCTTTTCTCTTTATATTATTTTCAAATATTTATTTTAATTTATAACAATTTTTATTTGAAATCATCTTATTTCAATTTCCATGTTTTATTTCATTACAAAATGCACATCATTAAGGATTTTACCTTATTTTAAGATAGCTTGGAAGTTTTAACTTTATATTATGAATTATTTATTATTTCATTTCAAGAAAAATTCAAAAGTAATTTGGTAGCACCTTTTTGCATAACTCTTGGTATGTGGAAATTGCAAAATTCCTAAAAATCTACTCAAAATGCCCATATTTTCTTTTCACCATACTGGCATCATTGGAAAATGTTATAAAAAATTACTACTTTTTGAGCGCTAATTTGACAAAAAAGGATTGAAAAAGTTTAAAAGTAAAAGCCCGGTATGCTGTTGAAAAGAAAATGCTCAAGAAATATTTTCAATTATTTCTTGACTATGAAATTGTCATGAATAGCCAAGAAGTTTTGACGTTCCGTTTTGCATGTTGAATAACTGCAACTTGTCACTTTTTATATTAATTTCAAGGTTATTTTATTAAATTTTTTGTTTTTATTTTTCCGAAACTTCAGTTTTTCTTCAAGAAACAAAGCGACAACTATTTATTTCTTGCCGATGCTTTTGTGGAAAATTTTTCCAGAAATTAGCAGTAGAAAAGTAGAATAGATTCTGACACAAGAAATTTTTCTTAAGCGAGTTATATATAGAGTTTTTGGATTTCTTTTGAACAGCGTAAAGCTCTAAAAAACAAAAATATTTTCCAATCCCAAAGGAGGATCGACCAAGCACGTTCATTGTTGCATTAAATTATTGTTCCGTGTCTTTTTCCCTATGGTACATCGATATATAAAAATTTCTGCAACGCTTCCAGTTTCCGTTGGTCCTAGCAAACGGTCTTTCTCTTCCTTCGAAGGTTAAAAACTTATCTAAGAAGTACAATGGGGCAGGAGAGGAAGTACCTCCTGAAGAAATCCTAAACAAAATTTCAAAACAAACAAGAAAAAGAAATATTGTTTTGTACACGGCTAAAAGTTTTAGGCTAGATTTAAAACTTTTTGGGGCTACATGCATCTAGACCAGTATGTCTGCGTTCAAAGTGTTGTTTGTGTGAAAAAAATCTAAAACTTTTTACTAAAAAGTTAAAAATATTGATGAAAATTTTTCTAGTTTTCTTGAATTTTCATGAATTTTCCACAAAGTTCTTAACTTTGAGTTGCAGTATTTTTATTCTGTATTTACACATACTTTCATTCAAAAATAATGAAATTAGTCTAAAGAAGTTAATTTTACTGGAAATTCCAAAAAAAACCTTTTGAAAGCAGGTCTAGGTGTATGACCAAACCAAATTTGGTTTAGAATTAAATTTACACCGTTTGTCATAGAAATGCGCGCAATAAAAATTATTTAAATTTTAAACCGAGAATGTTAACAATTTTTTATTTTTTTAAAAAATGTTAAGACTCGAACCGACGTGCCCCAGTAAAGTTTTAAGTCTGAACCGCAAAAAATTTAGAATTTTTGTAGGTAGTTGAAAGGTTTGGAATTTATTACCAAAACGTTTTAAAAATTGTGTAAGCCAATGAATGGTTTAAAAGTTAGGCTCAAATTTTTAGCCGTGTAGAACGAGAAAAATTTCAAATAAATAAAAGTATAAATATGTAATGTGTAAAAATATAAATATGTGTGCATTTACAACTCATTTTTGACATTAATATTTTAATAAATCTTACGGTAGGTGGTACTGTGGTACAATTTTAAACTTTTTTTAAAATATTAAAAAAAATTAGTTGCTCGACACTAAAAACATTACTTTAACACACATTTCGTAAGCAATTGCTACTATTTCTATTTAAAAACTATTTTTCCATGAAAAATTGCTAAAAAATTTGATAAATTGTACCACAGCGTCATCGATCGTAAGTTGTATGTAAAAATAAACATCAAAAATGAATTCCCTGCCCCAAAAAACATTAATTTAGCCACTATTTTGTAACCAATTGTCTCATTTTATCAAGTTTCCCTCACTTAACCCCTATACATAGGGTTAAAACTTTAAACTCAAATAAAAAAAATTCAGACCTATAGGCCCAAAACCTGGTATGAGGTTTTGATACGAGAGGGATAGAGCTTCAGATTTTGTTGGTTTCATCAATTACTAAGAGATGAACCCTCATTTTGTTGTACAGTGTAATATATTTGTTTGGCAATATTGCCGCTTTAGAGCAGTAACCTGTATAATTTTTGTAAGCAGTTTTTTGTTTTTACATTTGTTATTATTTTTTTTTGCAGGAGCATTTACATGCTAATCAAATATTTAATTTTTATTTTATTTAAGGATATTTAATCAGTTAACAATTTATTCGCAATTCTGAAGTTCCCTTTAGCTAAATCTTGTCGGAAAGAAAAACTCTTTAAATTCCGAAAAAAAATATACATAAGTAAGATGTCAAACGAGTAGGACGTTTTTTTTCTGCGCTCTCTCTAGTTAATTGCTAAATAATTTGCGTTGCATTGTTGTATTTTTGGCCGTGGTCGAGTGTTTGCTGATTGTTGAAAGGTGCAACACAAAAATATAAAATAAATAACTAATAAAAAGTGAATTTCACTTGTTATCTCTGAAACTACACTAAAAATATATACATATATACATATACACACGGACATACGTCTTCTCTCAGACGGTCAAAAGCAACAACAACAACAACAATGCCACGTAAAAACCCACCAAGAGGTTTGATTTCGCCAAACACCTAATTGACTCTACTCAGTGGTCTCGCGAGACTTGAGAAAAAAATTTATGATCAGAGAGATGTGATTGTAAAAGAAATCCCAAAATCTATAACTGCCACATTGGGTGAGTCAGAACTACGAATAATACAGAAATTCTCTGAGTTGGCTGCTGAAACAGCGAATATGAAGATGGAAATAACGGCAATCGAAACAAGAGTTGCTGCAGTAGAGAATGCCTGCTCTGATTTTCTTAACTGTTTAAGCGACATACATACATACATAAGCTACGGGTATTTCATTCGTTTATTTTATTTGCATTGCATGCTATTGTAATTCGCAATCAGCTTATAAAATATTTCGAAGATATAGTTTATATTTTGGAAAGCCAAAGTGTGGTTTTTCATACCGAAAATGAGGAAGCCAATCGCGCCATGCCTCAGAGCCAACAGTGCTCGCCACCAATAATACATATATACTCTCTCGTTCTCCAAAGAACATTTTTAGGCAGACATGGTCGTCAGAACCTGAGCCAAATGAATAAATACCTTTTGAGCAAAACGGTCACATAGCACCTGAGCCAAATAATAAAATAAAATAAAAAATAATAATAATTTAAAAAACAACTCGCCTTCTCTAAAGCTTAGACATGGTCCTTCGAGCCGGATTCGAACCGGCGACTTATGCATTTCACTAGACGACTAAGCCGTCTAGGGGGGCGAGGATGTTTAAGCGACATACATACATACATAAGCTACGGGTATTTCATTCGTTTATTTTATTTGCATTGCATGCTATTGTAATTCGCAATCAGCTTATAAAATATTTCGAAGATATAGTTTATATTTTGGAAAGCCAAAGTGTGGTTTTTCATACCGAAAATGAGGAAGCCAATCGCGCCATGCCTCAGAGCCAACAGTGCTCGCCACCAATAATACATATATACTCTCTCGTTCTCCAAAGAACATTTTTAGGCAAACATGGTCGTCAGAACCTGAGCCAAATGAATAAATACCTTTTGAGCAAAACGGTCACATAGCACCTGAGCCAAATAATGAAATAAAATAAAAAATAATAATAACTTAAAAAAAAACTCGCCTACTCTAAAGCTCAGACATTAACCTACGGAGTGATTTATTAGCAGCTCAAGCTTAGGTCAATGCTCTTGAAGGCAGCGCAGTTTCTACTGACCTGATCATTACCGGCATCCCACATACACCTCAAGAGAGTTTTCCCAACATATTTGCAAACATATGCAGAGTAGCTGAGCACTCAGCTCCAGCATTGCGTGATGATTTTCGTGTGCGGAGTGTAAAAGCTAAACAAAAGAATAATGACAATGCGATTGTGGTTATGGTTCAGTTATGCTTGCATAGCAGGAAATAGCATATCAATACACAGCACGTACAAGAAAATTTTGATTATACTTCGCACAACGCACAACCCTTCAAAATCAGATGTTCGCGAAAGATACAGAATTTCATGGGCTCGCACACATTCTATCAGCTTTTCTTCTTCCATTACAACGTTTTTTTTTGTTTTTTATATTATAATTTATAATAGCAATATTCAATTTTCCCGGCCTTTTTATCGCCTTTTGTCTAAACTAAATCTTCAAAAGCAAAAGTTTTGACAGTATGTATATTAAATTACATAGAGATCAAACTTCAACAGACTTCTATGCCATGCTCTGTGTTGCCATGCGTTGTATAATCGAATACATGTAAAACCAATTTAACAGATATCGAAAATGACAGAACCCATGCAATGTATTGCTATGCTATGCAAGCATAATTGAACTCTTTTCTGCGCGCGAACATAACCATCTTTTGAAGGCTTTTGCTGATTACCGCAAGTTCAAAAAAAGAGCGATGACTCTCTCTGACATAAATACGCCTGGGTATCGTTTATTTGCGAGAAAGCTAACCAATTAAATTAAGGGAGGTTATGACATATACGACATATACGACAGAGCGTAGGCGGCAAAGTTTTTGTACGAATTAACCCGAAGATGAGCACAAATTGATGAGTAGCAGAGCTGACCTGAACGCATTATTTGGATAGCGAGCGCTGTTATATATTTATTTATTAAACAAATGAAGGTAATGCAATTGTGTTAAGTTCTCTCTACTATTATGTTGTACACTCTTTTCCTTTCTCTTCTCAATTAATTATCTTAATTCTAGCTCTAAATTCTATTGGATTATATCATTTTTCCAAAAAAAATTTTTTGTGTTGTTCTTGACTTGTTCTTTACTAGAAAAAAACAAACCATATCGTGCTTGATTCAAAGAGAAATAAATATGTTTTGGTGCTAAATGATATTTTGTTTACTTTTGAAAACAATTTTGTTTGAAGAACTTGAACAAAAACTGTTTATTAAAAACCATAAAAATGTTTAAAATAAATCATAACCTGTTCATAATAATCAAAATTACAGCTGTTTGAAACGACTATTATTTCTTTGATTTAAATAGTATTTGTTTGAAATATTTAATTGTTGAATCAAACAAAATTTAATTTGAATTAAATGTAAATTTGTTTACCATTTCCATAGCTAATAAAAACAGAAATTTGTAAATATTTATTTATTATCATACTTCTTTATTAAATATTTTAATTTAGTTATGAATACGAAGAGCGTTCATTTTTATGTACATATATGTATGTATATTAGTGTTATCCATTAGAGGTACTTGTTTCGTATGTATAATTTGCTGTTGTTGATTGTATAGATATGTGGTGGACTGAAAAGTGGGCTGAAAAGAAAAAATTCTTAACAAATCAAATGCAACAAGCAAGCTATCTTCAGTGCAACGGTCATTATATTTCAATAAGTACAATTCAGGGTTGGGCATATTTGCAATAATACTAAAAATGCACTACCACTATTTTTTAGTGATAGTTAAATAAGAAATAGATAGATAAAAATTTAGTGATAGTGATTCTTGATTTTAACTATCACTAAATACACTGGATCACAAATTCCAACTTTTTTTCTGCACCAGAGACGCCATAGTGAAGTTCCTATGTAAAATCACCTCCTAATTCCGAAAATCAAGGTTATTTTTACTTGAATGGTACAGTTTTTGAGATATTTTCGATTTACCGTTATTTCAAAAAACAAAAAAAGATGGCTCCACTTAATCGTGTATATCTCAAGAACAAACTGAGCTCTTCCAAAACGGTTTAAAAAATTTGAAAGCTTATAAAATTTACTATAATCAGTACATACAACACTTTTTGCTAGGTCCTGCAGATTCAAACATAGTGAACAATCATTACGGATTTTTAAAATTTTTTTTGTAAAAATATAAAAAAATTTGTACTTTGCGAGGAAGCATCTCGAAAACTTTTTGTTTTTTTGCAGATATTTTTTCTCCCCTCTAAGCCCTTTTTTATTACAAAAAAAAACAAGCTATCAGTGAACAAAATCGATGAACTAATACAAAAGTTATAAGCATTCAAGTAAATATATCCATTTAATACTTAAACACCCTACAAATAATAGCATATGTACATATGGTTCTGTCTTAACTCTATGATCTTATTTTATAATTGAAAAAGGTATGTGTCTTGTTTTGACGCTTATTTAGATTAGGATCGGTTTCTCTTATGAGAAACCAACGGTAGTCGCCCATCATAGCGACATCCCAGAATCCTTGATACCGACTTTCAATCACTTTCATTTGCTGGTGAAACCTTTCGCCATGCTCGTCACTTTCGTCGCCAAGATTTTGCGGGAAAAAATTTAAGTGGGAGTGTAAGAAATGAAGTTTTAAAGACATATTTACTCCTGAAAGAAAATATAAAAGTAAATTAGATAAATACATAAGTGACACATTAGTATATAATTTTCTTAGGCTGGATTTATCTTTCAAATCAGAACAAATGTTTTGTTTATAATTTTCCCGTTCTTGTTTGTTCGGAACTGGACGATGAATTCAGATTTATGGCTATATATTCTCATGTAAATTTATGTAATATATAATTTGTTATAATATGTTTTTTTTATTTACCCATTTCCGCATAGTTTTTGATTAAGTCGTTCACTATCATCTCGTAGTTAGGACTTTTGTGTTTGCCTAAAAAAGAAGTAACGACCTTTTCAAAAGAATCCCACGCTGCTGCCTCCACTGGTGACAATAGTTCTTTGAAATGGTTATTGGTCATCATTTTCCTTATTTGCGGTCCCACAAAAATGCCTTCCTTTATTTTTGCTTCTGAAATCTCTTTGAAGATTGTCTTCAAATGATGAAAAGCTTCGCCTTCTTTGTCCAAAGCCTTCACAAAGTTTTTGATAAGCCCGAGCTTGATGTGGAGCGGAGGTAGAATTATTTTTTCCTTCTTTATAAGTGGAGAGTATTTTATGTTATCAACTTGAAACTCGATTCGTTCTGGCCAATCCTTTATGATGTAGTGGTCTTGACGAGCTCGGCTATCCCATTTGCATAGAAAGCAACAGTATTTTGTGTATCCACTTTGTAGACCACATAGCATTCCAACGACTTTAAGATAGGCACATATTTTCCAATCATGTTCTTCGTATTTGATTAACTTGAGCAATTTTTGCATTATCTCATATATTTCCTTCGTATTTACTGCATGCGCGATCGGGATAGATGGCTTTTGGTTGCCAATATGCAATAATAGGGGCTTTAAACTTAATTTATTGCCGTCTATGAACAATCGCCACTCTTTTGAATCATATGGTTCACCAAATTGTTTGAATAGACCAGCAATGTCTTTGCAGTAACAAACACTGTCCTCCTTCGTATAGTACTTGGAAAATTCTTCGTGACGAGTTCTATAATATGTTACCTTAACATCGGATGAAACAAATTTAAATTGTTGCATTCGAGAGGCGTGTAGTTCGGCCTTTTCCTTTGACAATTCCAAATCCCTTATCCAATCATTGAGTTGTGCTTGTGACAAAGAATTTCTTTCGTTTTCCGTTTGAAATTCAGTACAACATGATGCCGCGTAATCAAATACTACTGTTGACAATGAAACTGGAGCCGGAACTAAAGTTAAATTTGATTCTGGCAATGTCGCTTCTGTTGAAATTAGTTCTGGTAATGACACTGGAGATACGCTCGCATAGGTTACTTTTGTGGACTTTCCAACCCCAAGTACTTTTGTAGTACAAATATAGCAGTCCGTTGAATGGCAAGTTGGTTCCCTCCACTTCATTGGTGTAATAAATTTCACACGTCACCTAAATAGATAATTTCAGAAATTAGTCAGCTATGCATTAAAAGGGAACAAATTACTAATTTTTACAACGTACCTTTTTGTTCCGGTTTCCGAAGAAATTAATTCGACTCGGCATGTGGTGCACACAGTGTTCGGTGTCCATGGCTTTTAGGCTCAATTGCAAAACACTTATAGCATGTAACTTTCAAAGGATTTGAAAACACACGTCTCATACTTTTAACAATAAATTGACCGCAGATGAAACAGAACATATCTGGATCATTTGTACACTCAAACTCTCGCGCCCTTTTATTCATTTTTTATTTTTAAGTCAATGACGGGTTATAAACTGCAATTATAAACTGAACAGTATCCGGCGAGCCTTGCAGATATTATGAAGGAACAAGGCGCATGTACTCTTATTTATACTTAGATCCAGTAAAAATTCAAGCCTACCTAAACAAAAAGGTTCCCTAGTTCTACAAAGAAAACACTACCTGCCTCAAAAATATGCTCTTGTTTAAAATGTACCTAGGTTTGAGATAACGACACTAACAGCTTTTTGTATCTAATAACTTTTCGAAAATCTACCTGCTAACTAACAGATATACGAATACTAACACATATGTACCAGTAGGGTACTTAAGCATTAAATGGATATATTTACTTGAATGCTTATAACTTTTGTATTAGTTCATCGATTTTGTTCACTGATAGCTTATTTTGTTTGTAATAAAACAGAGCTTAGATGGGGGAAAAAATATCTGCAAAAAAACAAAAAGTTTTATATATTTAAAAAAAAAAATTAAAAAAATCCGTAGTGATTGTTCAATATGTTTGAATCTGCAGGACCTAGCAAAAAGTGTTGTATGTACTGATTATAGTAAATTTTATAAGCTTTCAAATTTTGCAAACCGTTTTGGAAGAGCTCAGTTTATTCTTGAGATATACACGATTAAGTGGAGCCATCTTTTTTGTTTTTTGAAATGACGGCAAATCGTAAATATCTCGAAAACGGTACCATTCAAGTAAAAATAACCTTGATTTTCGGAATTAGGAGGTGATTTTACATAGGAATTTCACTATGGCGTCTCTGGTGCATTTTGGCTGTAAGCCAGTGATATTAGTGTTAGTGAAAATTAAAAATCACTATCACTATCCGTTTTAGTGATAGTGAAAAATTGCACTATAACCACAAAATGCACTATCACTACAAAATGCACTATCACTAAACTTGTAGTGAGTCATGATATTTTACTAAAAATTTGATTTGATATCAAATGATAACACAGCTCTCAAAAAAAAAAAAAATTTGCGTTGCGCTGGGTATTTTTGCAAATTCTTATGCCTTCGAGTAGCCAAATAAAGACTGCGTTCAAGGAATTCCTCGATGTCCTCTAGTTTTCAAAATAGGGGTCAAAAACCTCTTTTCCATAGGTTGCCCCATAACTTTTTTTCTGTTTCTTCTATCATGTTGATGTTGGTATCGTTGGAAAGGTGGGACTCCACCGCTTCAATTACGTTTACTAGTTGTTAATGTATCTTGATAACTGTAAGAAATATTGTCAAAATACTGTAAAAAAAAAAAATTTTATAAAAAAATGTAACTTTCACTTATATTTTTCTGTAGTATTTTGTTGAGCAGTGTAAAACTAAACTATTTTGAAACGATCTCTAATTATTTCTCTTCCCAACAGGGTATAATTTGTTAATATCCAACCACGTGTTCCTAGGATATTCCAGTTTAATCAAAAAACGGGAAAATATGCATACCAAAAGTGCTTAGTAATGTGATGTCCATATTGCACTAAACTTTTTCCTTGTATATTTATTGCATTTTTCTTGTGTTTGTTATTGAAAAACTAAAGTCACAAAACCAATTTCCAAAAAAAAAGACAAGAAAAAAATTAGATAAATATGGATATATGTATGTATTTACGAAACGGAAAAGTTTATTTAAACAAACTCCTTGAATTTATTTAAAAAAAAAGTAGAGTGTTAGCATGTGTGAACGTTTACTTAATATTTAATCTCATATATTGGTTTTGGTTTCTTAAATATGAGTTCGCCACGGAAATATTGTAAATACAGCAATGATAGATTTTGTTATATTTGCTGTGTTTTTATAACTAACTAGCAGTCCCGGCAGACGTTGTCCTGCCCAAACATTAACTTGTTTGCATTTAAAATATGTGAGTCGTCCTCCTAATTTCAGCTCCACATCTTTCTCTCCGTCCATCCTCTTCATATGCTTTTGTCTTTAATTGTCATCCATATAACTATCCCTTTCTCAATCCCAATCCCAAAAGGACTTAAAATTACTCCATTTTAAAACTCTCATGCAGACCTTTCATTTTAGACCCATTTGCTCACAAAAACCTTCTAGCTCCAAGTTTGGTCCACGTTTTGGTTAATATCTAAAAACCTTCGTTTTATATGGGAAAATAGCTAAAACATGTTAAATCATTTGTCAACACCTTTCATTTGATTGAGTGCCTCTCCTGGTTGACATTTTGACCAATATCTCGAAAACGGGCTCATATTGAAAGAACACTTTATAAGGTTACCCTGGTCAACATTTTTAGGGACATCTCCAAAACCTTTCCAAATGCCTTTATTTTTTTAGCGTATAACCATCTCGAGCGGATACAAAATCTACCTTCCAAATTTAGATATGTGTATTAGGTCCAGCCGTTTTCAAAATAGATGTTTCCATAAATGAAGCAAAGTCCAAATGAAACCTGTGGCCTTCCGCTTTCTTTTTATACCAATTTTGTGCGAATATTAATATATCGAAATGAACCAAAGTCCGAATGAAAGCTGCCGTCTTTCCCTTTCGTTTGATATCAATTGTATGCGGATATTCCAAAGTTTACCCGAAACCACATATTGACCGATAACTCTGTTATCGATAAATATATCGAAGTGAACCAACGTCCAAATGAAAACGGTGTTCTTCCACTTCCGTTTGATACCAATTTTCTGCGAATAATCCAAAGTTTACGTAAAACTACATTTTGACCGATAACTCTGTTATCGATATATATATAGAAATATAATTATGCGTGTTTCTATTCTGTACTCCAAAGAATTAGTGTGCAACATTTCGTAAAGTTCGAGGCATTAGTTTAGACGTGAAAGAGTCACAAAAATTCAGTCGCTCACACACTTACGTTTTTGTATATTAGTAAGATATGTATGTATATCAATGGACCAACGCGCATTAAATTTTGCATGTACGATTGCAACACGAAGAGTAACATCAAAGCAAAACTTCAATTGACAATGGAAAATTCCAAAAAATTCGCATTTTTTACCGTGAAAAGCTTTGATAAAGAATTTTTCGTTCAATTAACTTCGTACCAATTCATGACTAACACCGCCATCTGGTGGTGAGTATATAATTTGGTTCAGCCGTTTTCGAGTTTTAGCGTTACAACTGAACACCATTTCATTTTTATATGCATACTAGCAGACCCGGCAGACGTTGTTCTGCCTGACCAGTGACTTCCCTAGAAATACATTTTCAAATATTTTTCTTTAACTTTTAACATTCCATTTATTGCAGTGCTTTAGGATATACAATGTTTCTGGCTTTAGAGTCTTTGGTATAAACAAATAAATTTTTTGGATGTCCAACTCAAAAAACGGATCTTTTGAACTCAATGGTATAAAGTGACGCCCAAATGTAAAGAATAAACGTCGTTGGGTGCCGAATTATGAATGTTCTCTTTATTATAAAATTCAGGCTTATTTATAGTAAATTAATCTAAACATTTTATTATACATATTTACTCTAACTCTTACATAGCTAAACCTAACATAAGGCATGAAGCCCAACGCACGCTCACACATATGCACGTATTTACATATGTGTATAGCGCTAAGCTACTTCAACGCTTTGGTCGTGGGAAAGTGTCGCAGCAGAGAAATACATAGCGTCAGCAATTACTTAGTTGCAGTTTGTTTACGTTTGCGACCAAGTAACTTAGACGGCGCTCGTGCTGCGTATTTTGTATGTAGATATGTATTCATATTGGACACACTACACCTCCTTTCCTAAAAAGAATCGTTTATATACATATTTATATGAACGATTCTATTTCATTTAATAGGTTTGAGTTTTATAGCTCGCCTTTTACAATTAATGAGCGACCGATCTTATTTCATTTAATAGCTCTGGCGCGTTGGACTTTTTGACTTTTTGTTTTGTTTTTATATATGCTGTGTTTACTTTTGTTACAAAGTTTTGGTTGTGTTTACTTTATTTTCAAGTGGACGATACATTAATTTATTAATTTCTGATTTTCTGTTTGTATGTTTCTTTATTTATGCGCTACATTTTTCTTAAGTGTTTAGTTACATTGAGGGTAATGACATGATTGTATTTTAAGAAGTTTTTGTTTGCATACAATAAATTTCTGAATTTATGGGTTTATGTGTCAGTGTACAATAAAAATTTATGAGTAAACATTTGAGTTATAATGCAGTGTATTTATTCTAACAGTTTAAGTCTATTCTTATGAATTAAAATTTTCTTATTCTCATTGCTTATAATATACTTATTATTTCTATCTATGCTTTCTAGTTTATAAGGAATTAGAGTAAAATTATTATTTTTATCAATATTGTCTACCTTATAGGGCCCTTTATACCTATTGTCTAACTTATGACCTGCTTCATTTTTTACTAATACTAAATCTCCTAATTTTATTTCTTTGTATTGAATATTTTTGTCATAGTACATTTTTTGTTTTTCTTTGGTTTCTCTTACTAGTTTATACGCTCTTTGTTGAGCTACCTGCAATCTATATTTGATTTCTTTATCATATGCCTCATGGTTATAAACCGGGCTAATTGTATTGTCGTTTAAAAATTCGTAGGTTAAAGGTATTTTCCCAAAAACTAATTCAAATGGACAATAACCATGTACCGTGGATGGTGTTGTATTATAACAGTATGCAAAATACTTAATATACTCATCCCAATCATCTTTTTCAATAGATATATAAGAACGAATGTATTGATTGAAAGTTCTGTGGCTGCGTTCAACAGTGCCCAAAGTTTGATGGTGATATGGGGTAGAAGTCTTGTGTTCAATTTTTAAAAGTTTACACAATTCTTCGAATACGTTATTTTTGTATTCAGTTCCCATATCAGTTATGATTGTTTTCATGCAACCATAAATTAAGATAAAATTTTCAAAAATAGCTTTGGCAACTGTTATCGCGTGTTTGCTAGCAATCGGAATTGCGATCAGATACTTTGTCAAATCACATACAATTGTTACCGCGTACTCATTTCCATTTATCGATCTTGGTAATGGACCGATTGTGTCAATCTGAACTATATCGAAAGCTTTTGTTGGCGTTTCAGTGATAATCATTGGTTCTTTTAAGTTTGTATTTATTTTATTTTTACTACATTTTATGCATTTTTTAATATAATTTCTGATGTCATTTTTCATATTTTTCCAATAATATTTTTGTTTTATTTTATTTGTTGTTCGATTGATTCCTGGGTGGCCACCATTAACAGGATCATCGTGATATTTTTGTAATATCTTTTTAATTACTTCATTATCTGTCACGTGCACAACCTCCGGAGTTAATGCAATAGTTAAGTTTTTGAGAACTTTGGTACCAACTTCTTTAAATTTATCTACTCGAGTATAATTATTTTTAAACAATTTGTCTCCTAAGGACAACTGTATTTTATTTATTTTCAAATTGTCGGCTTCTTTTATTAGCCTGGCAAAGAATTGACCTAAATCAATCTTCGCCTCAACAATTGAATCATTAATGTCTATTTTGCTACAAATTTTCTTTCCCTTTTTGAACTGCAGTTTCGGGGGGTCGAAAACGAGCTGAGCTAGCTTTTTTACTTCATTTTTATTAAGCGCTTCATATATTTTAATGTTCTCTTCGTGACGTTTTTCTTTGATGTTTTTATTATTGGATTTTTTATTGGTTTCCGATCTAGTCGTAACCTTCATTATTTGACTTGCCTTTATTGATAAATCTTTCAAATCATTTATATTTATTCGTGACAATGCATCTGCAACATAATTTTCTTTTCCAGCTATGTACTCCACCTCAAAGTCATACTCCTCCAACTCCAACCGAACTCTAGTTAATTTTGATGAGGGGTTTTTCATCGAAAATAGGTATGTTAGTGGTCGATGGTCCGTTTTAACCAAAAACCTTCTGCCATAAACATATGGTCTAAAATACGTGATTGCCCAATGGATTGCCGCCAATTCTTTTTCAATTGTTGCTTTATTACTTTCACCTTTTGTGAAAGCTCTTGACGCATAGGCAATTGGTAATTGTTTGCCTTCATACTCTTGACTAAGAACTGCACCGCAGGCGAATCCACTGGCATCCGTTGTTATACAAAATTCTTTATCAAAATCTGGATACTGTAAAATATTGGGGTGTATCAATGCCCCCTTCAAGTAGACAAAAGCTTTCTGACATTCTTCTGTCCAATCAAAGGAAACATTCTTTTTACACAATCTTGTTAAGATTCTAGAATGTTCTGCAAAGTTTGGAACAAATCTTCGGTAATAGTTACAAAATGCTACAAATCTTTTTACTTCGTCTGCATTTTTTGGGGTTGGATAATTTAGAACAATTTCAAATTTACTAGGATCAGGTAAAATTCCTTTATTTGTGCAATTATGTCCAAGGTAAGTAACTTCTTGGTTAAAAAATAAACATTTATCCGGATGCAATTTCAAATTATATTTTCTACAAGTTGAAAACACATCTCTCAAATTCGTAATCATGTGTTTTTCGGAACATCCCAATACCACCAGATCATCCATATATAGAAAAGCTTGGGAAGGCTTAAGGCCTGCAAAAGCAAGAGTCATCATTCTCTGAAACGAGTTTGGGGCCACCTTCAAACCGTATGGCAGCCTTTTAAAGCGATACGTGCCATCGTCTGCCGTAAACGATGTTATGTCCCTAGAGTCTTTATGTAATTCAATTTGATGAAAGCCAGACATCAAGTCTAAGCATGAAAAATATTTAGCTCTACCCAATTGATCCAATATATCATCAATTCTTGGCAATGGAAATTTATCTGCCGTTAACTTTTTGTTTACCTGTCGGTAATCGACTACCAATCTCCATCTTTTGTCATTTTTGCCGGGTAAAGGCTTTTTGGGTACAAGTAGAATTGGGCTATTATATTCTGACATAGACGGCTCTATAATGTCATCTTCAATTAGTTTATTGACGTGCTTACTAATTTCGCTTTTATGAGCTTGAGGAATTCTGTAATTTTTTACATAAACTGGGTTGCTATCTTTCATATGTAATTTTTGTTTATAAAAATTATTAGTGGTAATGGGTTCCGATTCTAGTGAAAATATATCAATAAATTCTGTGCACAGTGCATTAAGTTGTTCAGTAACAAATTTTGGAAAATTTTTATTTAATCTTTTTAATTTTTCGTTATTATTTTCTACTGTTTCCGTTTTATTTTCTACTACTGTATAATCATCTAAATTTTCTGTGTTAATTTTGAAATTTTGAATAGTTGCAATTTTATCCGTTGTATTTATGACTCGAATAAAGGTTTGCTTTGAATTTACTAGGGTGTTTGCTATAAAAATACCTTCGGATAATTTTTGATGAGGTATCAATAATTCAGAATTGCTGTTTTTAATATGGACTTGTCGAATTACCTCGGATCTTGCTGGGATTGTTATGCAATTAACTGCTGGTCTATTTGTCATTTGGATTATTATATTTTCTGGATAATCATATGGACGTAGTATTAGGGTGTCCCCGTTTTTATTGTAATCCAAAATGCAGTTATATTTTTTAATAAAATCAAGCCCCAAAATTCCGTCACATGGGATTGGAAATGTATCCTCTACTATATGAAATTTGTGTTTAATTAATAATTGATCATCTCTTAAATCTGCTGTAACTGTGCCAATAGTGCTTGTTAGACCGTGACCAATGCCTTTTAGATCAGTTTTTTGTGAGTAATTAATTATGACGTCATTGTCAATTTGACCCTTTTTTATAATGGAGATGTCCGCTCCTGTATCAATCAAGAGGGTTGAAATGGAATTGTTTAGAGTTGTTTTTGAAGATATATAACTATTAAGGTGCAGATTGAAGACATATAATTTTTTATCTATTGAGGTGGAGCTTGCTGGTTTTCCTGTTGGTTCACATTTCTAACGTTTCTAGTATTATTGCGATTAGAACCGCGAGATTGATTTCCGAAATTTCTTCCGGATCTTTGATTGTTATTTCTATTATTATTATTATTGTAATTATTAAAATTATTAAAACGGTTACCATCCCGTCTTTGGTTACCTCTGTAGGCATTATTCTGGTAACTTCTGCGGAAACTACCGCGAAAATAATTTTGTCGACGTATGTGTAACAGTGAATTAGGGTTACCGGTTACTTCAGTACAGCTATTGGTGAACTTAGAAATGGCTTCGTTCATAGAGGTGAACGTACCAGCCTGCATAATGACCTTGACCTTTTCGTTAGAGCAATTTTTGCACATAGCTTTTACCGCTGATTGTGTAGCGTATTTAGTTGCTAACTCTGGTGCTAGTCCGTCAGATATGTATGCTCCCTCTAATGATTTTGTGAGCTTTTCAATCTCAGAAGTATATTGGTTTGCAGTTTTACTGCGTTGTTGGATGTTCAGGAGCTTTGCTGACAAAACTTCGACTGATTCACCCTTAACTTTTGACTTTAATCTTTGTTTTATTTCCTGAATGGTAGATTCAGTACTTATAATGTTTCTAGCTGTTCCTTTGAGTTTAGTCTTAATCATAGATACAGCGATAGCCTCGTGACTATCCTTGATTTGTTCCAGGATGTCAAGGGCATCCAGAAAACTGGATAGATTCTCTGATTTGCCATCGAAATCTGGTAAGATCGATGATGCAGTTTTAATAAACTCTACTACTGTTTGTGTCATTTTGACCTTGTTTGTTTGAGTTTCCTTACTTATGACTTCTTTATGGGCTTCCTCTATATTTGAAATCTCTTCTAGTGAAAAGTTGTCAAAATCAATTTGAATATCGTGTTCAAATGAAGTTGGCACTGTTGCATCTATATTGTATCTAGATAGTGAGGAAACTAACCTATCTCTGACATATGAAAATATCTGCTTTGTCTCTTGCTGATGGGTAGGTCTGAGTTTACCATATATTTTTATTATTTCCTTACCTAATCTATTAAAACTATCTTTTATCAATGTCAAATGTTTGACTATTGTTTCCTTTTTTGTTTCCCTATTTTGGTTTATACATTTATATGATTTTTCTACTAACAATTTTTCCTCAATTAGCCTTGTGCGAATATCTTCCCAAGTATCCATTTAATAAAAAAAATATTTAGATTTTATCTAGATCATTTGCTCGGCTCTGGTATCTCTTTTTTAACTGTTTGTTATGGGTCGAGTACAATTTGAGAAACAAATTTAGGCAACTGCAAATTGTTAATATTAATAGCAAGATTTTTATAAAATCTAGTGCCTCAGTGTGGTCAATTATTTGAACCGAATTGACGACATTAGCGTTAGGCTTTTCCAGTTTGGATTCCTGGCCTCCCATTACAAAAAAAAAATTATATTGAAAACAAATACAAATATTAATATATATATTTTTTTATTTTTTTTTTTTTTTTTTTTTTTTTCTCATTTCTTTATGTATAAGCATGGATTTTATTCTAATGTGGGTCTGTTCGTCCCATGAATTTGACTTGGAACCTATACGTTTCCTCAGCAAGGGTCAAGAATGGTTCTAATACGTTTTGGATTGTGGGTTCCTCAGGCATTCCAATTAGTTCCCACCATTTCCTAAGCCAAACTATATCTTTTTCTGCCTGCTTATAAGCTTCTATCTTCCTTAATTTTCGAATTGCCTTTTGCGTGCTTTCTGATTCCAAGTTATCAACGATACTGTTGATAGCCTCGTAATCAAGGTTATCTGGTAAAGCGTTCTCCATAAAAAGATCTTATTATTAAATTCCCCAAAAAAAAAGAAAAAAAAAATTCTTTAAGCACTGTTAAGAATTTGCCTAATTTCGTTTTTTAAACGGATTCTTGTCTCCGTATCTGTGGTCAAATTAATTTTTTGGTATAGAATGGCTACTGCTTTCCTAACGTTAAATCTTTTTCCCCCTCTCTTCCTTTTGCCTATAGTTACCTTTGGGATTACTGGTTCCTCTATTCTTGGGGGCTTAATTCTATTCCTATATTCTTCTATTGTAATTGCCTTAGGGCCCTGTTTAATTATTTCTACTACTTCTTTTTTTTCTGTTTTAGCTACCTCTTGCGGTTTTATTTCTAACTCTACCTTACTTTCTTCTTCTTCTATTAATTTGCTGTAACGCAAGAATATCGCGTCAAATTCTGCCTGACTTATAATATCCTCGTTCATTGAGGGAGAAAAAAAAACAATTAAGAGAGAGAAAAAAAAAATCTTATCTTTAATAGCAAAAATTTTACTTTTTGCCCGTAGTGGCAGCAGCCGTTAGGTTGCTATATGCTTCTAAAAATACATGTAATATAGATACTTAAATTATCGCTTGGTCCGTGTTTTGCTGCTCCTTTGCCCTGGTATGTATTTATATTCCACTTTTTATGCTATGTGGTCCATGTTTTGCTGCTCCTTTGCCCTGGTATTTATTTATATTCCACTTGTTATGCTGTGTGGTCCATGGTTTGCTGCTCCTTTGCCCTGGTATTTATATTCCACTTTTTTATGCTATGTGGTCCGTGGTTTGCTGCTCCTTTGCCCTGGTATTTATATTCCACTTTTTTTATGCTATGTGGTCCGTGGTTTGCTGCTTCCTTTTAAACGTTAACCGCTTGGCCCGTTGTTTTAGTTGTAGTATTCTGTAGTAATCTGTATTCCATGGTCTTGGTCTGCCTTTGGTCAGCAGCCATTGGTAAAGGTTTCTGTTGTTGTTTTATTATTATTCCTTGGTCTGCCTTTGGTCAGCAGCCATTGGTAAAGGTTTTTGTTGTTATTTTATTATTATTCGTTGGTCTGCCTTTGGTCAGCAGCCATTGGTAAAGGTTTTTACAAAAAAAAAAGGAGGTCTGCCTAAATTTCAAGCAGCAGACAAGGATATTGGAAGGAGACTGCCAATTTAGTTTCGGCAGGTTAAGGTTATCGGCAGGATCGCCATATAAAGTGACGCCCAAATGTAAAGAATAAACGTCGTTGGGTGCCGAATTATGAATGTTCTCTTTATTATAAAATTCAGGCTTATTTATAGTAAATTAATCTAAACATTTTATTATACATATTTACTTTAACTCTTACATAGCTAAACCTAACATAAGGCATGAAGCCCAACGCACGCTCACACATATGCACGTATTTACATATGTGTATAGCGCTAAGCTACTTCAACGCTTTGGTCGTGGGAAAGTGTCGCAGCAGAGAAATACATAGCGTCAGCAATTACTTAGTTGCAGTTTGTTTACGTTTGCGACCAAGTAACTTAGACGGCGCTCGTGCTGCGTATTTTGTATGTAGATATGTATTCATATTGGACACACTACAATGGGTATGACAAAAACCATTATGCGCTGCTGAGCAGATGTATAGTTAGTACTTATTTAATTATATCCTATATCTACCTATAATACTCTGGATATGTATGAACGGCAATAACAAACAAAAAAAATTAAGTGCTTTGATTAAGATTTAAGAACGTTAAAATGTCACTAAAGCAAATACATTCAGGGATATAACGAATTGAAATATTACTTAGCTTGTGGTCCTGGAACTGCCCACTTCTCCAAAGAATTTACAAATGTAGCCTATGTATGTCGTACCCAACGAAGATTTTAACGTATTGGAAAAGTTTAAAACAGATCAACCATAAACTTTGGACATTATTGAAGTACAAACAAAGCACTGAATATAAAAAATGTGGGCGTGGCACGGCCCACATTTCCCAAATTATATAATTCTTGACCAAGGGACACACATATCCAAAAATCATTAGTTTAGACCAAAAATATTCAAAGTTATGATGATTTAAATTTTATATAGCCTGGGGGCGTGGCACAACAATCTTCTGAACCAATCTGGAAATTTAGAGAAGATCGACCATAAACTTTGAACTTATTGAAGTACAAACAAAACACAAAAAATATGGGCGTGGGACCGCCCACTTTTCCCAAATTATATCCATCTTGACTAAAGGACACACATATCCAAAAATCTTTAATTTAGACCTAATATGTTCAGAGTTATGAAGAATTTAAATTTTATATAGCCTGGGGGCGTGGCACTGGCTACTTTTCCAAAAATTCATATAGCCTGAATCGTACACAACAATTTTCTTAACCAATCTTGAAAGTTTAAAAGAGATCGACCATAAACTTTGGACATTATCGAAGTACAAACAAAACACAAAAAATGTGGGCGTGGCACCGCCCACTTTTCCAAAATTACATAAATCTTGACCAAAGGACACACATATCAAGAAATCATTAATTTAGACCAAATATGTTCAGAGCTATGAAGAATTTAAATTTTATATAGCCTGGGGGCGTGGCACCGCCTACTTTTCCAAAAATTGATATAGCCTAAATCGTACACAACAATCTTCTGAACCAATCTTGAAAGTTTAAAAGAGATCGACCATAAACTTTGGACATTATTGAAGTATAAACAAAACACAAAAAATGTGGGCGTGGCACCGCCCACTTTTCCAAAATTACATAAATCTTGACCAAAGGACACACATATCCAAAAATCATTAATTTAGACCAAATATGTTCAGAGTTATGAAGAATTGTAGTTTTATATAGCCTGGGGGCGTGGCACCGCCCACTTTTCCAAAAATTAATGTAGCCTATGCTTTAACCTATGATCTCAAGAATATACTGTGAAAATTTCATAAAAATCGGTTGAGTACTTTGGACGCCCATAAAGGACACACAGACACACAGACACACAGACACACAGACACACAGACACACATTCATTTTTATTTATAAGATATAGAATAGATATAGATCAGGCCCAGGCAATTTTGCAATTGAGGTAGTGTTAGTGAGAGCGCACCAATGAAATGCTGTCGTTTGTTTGCTTTCTAATAAGACACTGAACACAAACAAACGACAGCATTTCGTTTATCAGTGCGCTCACACAAGCGAAGCAAGCAAAGAGCGTAATAATCTGTGTGAATTTGGTTCTCAATAATGCGGACAATTGTCCCACTAAGTGCCTGGGCCTGATATAGATATAGATTGCTGTACTAATGTAAACAGCAACAAAGGCAATTATGTACAGCGTGTGTGTGTGTGTTGATGTGCACCATCTAGCGTCATAAACATAGACGACAAAGACAACAACCAATATTCGCATAAATAGATCCAATTTTATCTTACATAGCAATTGTATCATACATAGCAATTTTATCATACATAGCAATTGTATCATACATAGCAATTGTATCATACATAGCCACAAAATATAACAGCCAAATTAATAAAATTGTATGGGAGGTACCACGCCCCCTAATATTTTGATTTGATTTTAATACATGACCTGCGCGTGGTAATAACAAAGAAACCCTCCAAAGGAAGTACATAATTTGGTTCAGCCGTTTTCGAGTTTTAGCGTGACAGCTGAACACCATTTCATTTTTATATATATAGATAAGGCAAACAGCTCTATGAAAAAGCTTTTGTATAATAATTTTTTTCTTGAATCCAGATGAATCTAAAATTCACTCTAAGCGGACACAGTCTTCAACACTTTTGATATGATAGCTATATAATATGAGCTTATTCTTGGGTCAGCCTTGGTCCACCTAATGGTCAATTTCTTGGAAACGGGTTCGCAGATGAACCTGAAAACTGTTCCTTGTGAAAACTCTCATCAACACCTTTAATTTGATACGCATATTGTTAAAATACATTCGGGGTCACCCCTGGTCCACATTTTGGTCAATATCTCAGGATTCCAGAAACTTGTTTAACTTTTTCTTTCTGAAGAACCTTCTCGGGGCACAAACAAATACAATAAAAAAAATATTAGTGAAATCGGTCCAGCCGTTCTCAATTGATGAGTTACTATACATTTTTTCCCTCCATTTATATATATATACACTAGCTGAGCCCAGCAAACGTTGTTTTGCCTTTGTTTTTTTGTTATTGCATACCTAGGATCATTATGAACCTAAGATCATTGTGAGCCTCGGTTAAAAAGAAAACTGTGAAAATAAACACCACTAATTTTCTCAATTCATTGTATTTCCTTAAAAAATAACGGTTATATAAAATGATTTAATTAGCCAATAATACATCCACAGCACATAAACTATTTTTTTCTATAACAAATTATTCAATAGCCAATATGGTAATATAACACCAGCACATAAACGTTTTTTTAAATTGAAAACTATTCAAAAGCAAAAATATGCTCATTTGATTTAATAGTTTTTTCCCCAATCAAATTTGAAATAAAAATTTGTCAAATGTTATAATATTTTGATGGAGAGGAAGAGGGGTAGTGAAAGCTTTCTAACCTCGCGGTAATACTAACCAAGGTTTATGATACAAAAGCTGCAATAAATAAAAAGTTCTTAATTTTCTTGTCAAAATGATATATGTATTATCAAAAGGATATATTATACTTTTATACGCTACGACATCCGTCAGCGTACCAAGCCACTCCCTGTTGAAACCTTAGTCAACACCTTTCTTTTGGTATCCATATTGTCGAAACCCTTTCTAGGGTCACACATTTTGGTCGATATCTAGGAAAAGAGGTCCCATATTGGACTTTGAACCACTTCCTATTAAAACCCTCATCAACACCTTTCATTTGGTATCATATTGTGCAAACACTTTTGAGAGTCACACCTAGTCCTCATTTTGGTGAATATCTCGGAAATGGGGTCCCATATGGGACTTTGAACCACTTCCTTTTTAAGCTGTCATCAACAGCTTTAATTTGGTACCTATATTGTGTAAAGACTTTTTAGGGTCACACCTGGTCCACATCTTGGTCAATATCTAGGAAACGGGGTCCCATATTGGACTTTGAACCACTTACTATTAAAACCCTCATCAACACCTTTCATTTGGTAGATACCATATTGCGCAAACACTTTTTAGAGTCACACCTGGTCCACATTTTGGTCGATATCTTGGAAACGGGGTCCCATATACGACTTTGAACCACTTCCTGTTAAAACCCTCATTAACACCATTCATTTGGTACCCATATTGAGCAAACACTTTTTATAGTCACGCCTGGTCCACATTTTGGTCGATATCTCGGAAACGGGGTCCCATATGGGACTTTGAACCACTTCCTGTTAAAACCCTCATTAACACCTTTCATTTGGTACCCATATTGAGCAAACACTTTTTAGAGTCACGCCTGGTCCACATTTTGGTCGATATCTCGGAAACAGGGTCCCATATGGGACTTTGAACCACTTCCTGTTAAAACCCTCATCAACACCTTTTATTCGATACCCATATTGTGTAAACACCTTCTAGGGTCATCCCTGGTCCATATTTTGGTCGATATCTCGGAAAACGGGTTGCATAGGATCTTGAAACTTCATATAAACCATAAATGGACCACTGCCCACGCAGTGTATAAGTTTGGTTGAAATCGCACTACGCGTTTATGAGTAGTTCGGCGACGTACATATACGGGGACTTATTTTTATATATATAGATAGACTAGCAGACCCGGCAGACGTTGTTCTGCCTGACCAGTGACTTCCCTAGAAATAAATTTTCAAATATTTTTCTTTACTTTTCACATTCCATTTATTGCAGTACTTTAGGATATACAATGTTTCTGGCTATAAAGTATTTGGTATAAACAAATAAATTTTTTGGATGTCCAACTCAAAAGACGGATCTTTTGAACTCAATGGGTATGACAAAAACCATTATGCGCTGCTGAGCAGATGTATAGTTAGTACTTATTTAATTATATCCTATATCTACCTATAATACTATGGATATGTATAAACGGCATTAACAAACAAACAAAATTAAGTGCTTTGATTAAGATTTAAGAACGTTAAAATGTCACTAAAGCAAATACATTCAGGGATATAACGAATTGCAATATTACTTAGCTTGTGGTCCTGGAACTGCCCACTTTTCCAAAGAATTTACAAATGTAGCCTATGTATGTCGTACCCAACGAAGATTTTAACGTATTGGAAAAGTTTAAAACAGATCAACCATAAACTTTGGACATTATTGAAGTACAAACAAAGCACTGAATACAAAAAATGTGGGCGTGGCACGGCCCACATTTCCCAAATTATATAATTCTTGACCAAGGGACACACATATCCAAAAATCATTAGTTTAGACCAAAAATATTCAAAGTTATGATGATATAAATTTTATATAGCCTGGGGGCGTGGCACAACAATCTTCTGAACCAATCTGGATATTTAGAGAAGATCGGCCATAAACTTTGAACTTATTGAAGTACAAACAAAACACAAAAAATGTAATTTAGACCAAATATGTTCAGAGCTATGAAGAATTTAAATTTTATATAGCCTGGGGGCGTGGCACCGCCTACTTTTCCAAAAATTGATATAGCCTAAATCGTACACAACAATCTTCTGAACCAATCTTGACAGTTTAAAAGAGATCGACCATAAACTTTGGACATTATTGAAGTACAAACAAAACACAAAAAATGTGGGCGTGGAACCGCCCACTTTTCCAAAATTATATACATCTTGACTAAAGGACACACATATCCAAAAATCTTTAATTTAGACCCAATATGTTCAGAGTTATGAAGAATTTAAATTTTATATAGCCTGGGGGCGTGGCACTGGCTACTTTTCCAAAAATTGATATAGCCTGAATCGTACACAACAATTTTCTTAACCAATCTTGAAAGTTTAAAAGAGATCGACCATAAACTTTGGACATTCTTGAAGTACAAACAAAACACAAAACAAGGGGCGTGGCACCGCCCACTTTTCCAAAATTACATAAATCTTGACCAAAGGACACACATATCCAAAAATCTTTAATTTAGACCCAATATGTTCAGAGTTATGAAGAATTTAAATTTTATATAGCCTGGGGGCGTGGCACTGGCTATTATTCCAAAAATTGATATAGCCTGAATCGTACACAACAATTTTCTTAACCAATCTTGAAAGTTTAAAAGAGATCGAAAATAAACTTTGGACATTATTGAAGTACAAACAAAACACAAAAAAAGGGGCGTGGCACCGCCCACTTTTCTAAAATTACATAAATCTTGACCAAAGGACACACATATCCAAAAATCATTAATTAAGACCAAATATGTTCAGAGTTATGAAGAATTGTAGTTTTATATAGCCTGGGGGCGTGGCACTGGCTACTTTTCCAAAAATTAATATAGCCTATGCTTTAACCCATGATCTCAAGAATATACTGTGAAAATTTCATAAAAATCGGTTGAGTACTTTGGACGCCCATAAAGGACACACAGACACACATTCATTTTTATTTATAAGATAATTCAAACCGCTCTATGAAAAAGCTTTTGTATGATAATTTTTTTCCTGAATTCAGATGAATCTAAAATTCACTCTAAGCGGACACAGTCAACAACACTTTTGATATGTTAGCTATATTATATGAGCTTATTCTTGGGTCAGCCTTGGTCAATATCTTGGAAACGGGTTAGCAGATGAACCTGAAAACTGTTCCTTGTGAAAACTCTCATCAACACCTTTAATTTGATACGCATATTGTTAAAATATTTTCGGGGTCACCCCTGGTCCACATTTCGGTCAATATCTCAGGATTCCAGAAACTTTTTTAACTTTTTCTTTCTGAAGTACCTTCTCGGGGCACAAACAAATACAAAAAAAAAAATTAGTGAAATCGGTCCAGCCGTTCTCAATTGATGAGTTACTATACATTTTTCAATTTCACAGTGAACATAATACCGGTTTTAATTTTGCGTTTGAAAGAACGTGCGCATAAGAAAAAATGTCACATAACCTTAATGGCGATGTATGTGAAAAATGACTTCCATTATTTTCCTGCTTTCCGACTTATTTTTATATTATACCAGGGTCAGCCCTGGTCCTCATTTTTGGATATCTCGTAAGCGGGGTAGCATAGGGTCCTGAAAATCACCTCTTTTTTAAACACTCATCAACACCTTTTATTCGACACCCATATCGTATAAACACCTTCTAAGGTCACCCCTGGTCCACATTTTGGTAGCTATCTCGGAAAACGGGTCGCATAGGGTTTTGAAAATCACATCTTTTTTAAATACTCATCAATACCTTTTATTTGATACCCATATGGTAGAAAACCCGTCTGGGGTCACACCTGGTCCATATTTTGGGAAATACCTCGAATATGGGGTCTTATATGGGACTAATAACTACACTATGTTCAAGCGCTCGTCAACACCTTTCATTTGATACCCATATCGTACAAACACTTTCTGGAGTCACCTCTGGTCCACATTTGGGTCAATATCTTGGAAACGGGACCCCATATGGGACCACTCCATGTTAGAACACTCATCAATACCTTTCATTTGATACCCATATCGTACAAACACTTTCTGGAGTCACCCCTGGTCCACATTTTGTGGAATATCTCCAAAACCTTCCTGGTTTCTTATACTTTTTTTGGCCATGAACTATGTCGGGCTCAATCAAAAACTACATGCAAAATTTCGTTTAATTCGGTCCTGCCGTTCTAGAGTTATAGCGTCAGCAAGGAAAATAGACTCCATTTTTATATATAGACTAGCTGACCCGGTAGACGTAGTTCTGCCTGACCAGTGACTTCCCTAGAAATACATTTTCAAATATTTTTCTTTAACTTTTAACATTCCATTTACTGCAGTGCTTTAGGATATACAATGTTTCTGGCTTTAAAGTCTTTGGTATAAACAAATAAATTTTTTGGATGTCCAACTCAAAAAACGGATCTTTTGAACTCAATGGGTATGACAAAAACCATTATGCGCTGCTGAGCAGATGTATAGTTAGTACTTATTTAATTATATCCTATATCTACCTATAATACTCTGGATATGTATGAACGGCAATAACAAACAAAAAACATTAAGTGCTTTGATTAAGATTTAAGAACGTTAAAATGTCACTAAAGCAAATACATTCAGGGATATAACGAATTGAAATATTACTTAGCTTGTGGTCCTGGAACTGCCCACTTTTCCAAAGAATTTACAAATGTAGCCTTTGTATGTCGTACCCAACGAAGATTTTAACGTATTGGAAAAGTTTAAAACAGATCAACCATAAACTTTGGACATTATTGAAGTACAAACAAAGCACTGAATACAAAAAATGTGGGCGTGGCACGGCCCACATTTCCCAAATTATATAATTCTTGACCAAGGGACACACATATCCAAAAATCATTAGTTTAGACCAAAAATATTCAAAGTTATGATGATTTAAATTTTATATAGCCTGGGGGCGTGGCACAACAATCTTCTGAACCAATCTGGAAATTTAGAGAAGATTGACCATAAACTTTGAACTTATTGAAGTGCAAACAAAACACAAAAAATGTGGACGTGGCACCGCCCACTTTTCCAAAATTACATAAATCTTGACCAAAGGACACACATATCCAAAAATCATTAATTTAGACCAAATATGTTCAGAGTTATGAAGAATTGTAGTTTTATATAGCCTGGGGGCGTGGCACCGCCCACTTTCCCATAAAGGACACACAGACACACATTCATTTTTATTTATAAGATAAGGCAAACAGCTCTATGAAAAAGCTTTTGTATAATAATTTTTTTCTTGAATTCAGATGAATCTAATATTCACTCTAAGCGGACACAGTCATCAACACTTTTGATATGATAGCTATATTATATGAGCTTATGGTGCGCAACTCTGGCTTTGGCAAGATGTAAATAATTGTCGCTTTGTTTCTTGAAGAAGAACTGAACTTTTTAAAAAGGAAATAAGGCCCATGGGCGAAATTTCCTTTTTGAGTGGGAAATAACGCCCATGGGTGTTATCACCTTTTGCTGATGGGTGTTATTTCCTTTTTCCGAATTTCAATGTTATTTTGTTATATTTTTTGTTTTTATTTTTCCGAAGCTTCAGTTCTTCTTCAAGAAACAAAGCGACAAATATTTACTTCTTGCCAAAGCCAGAATTGCGCAGCTCGCTTTTTTGAAAAATTTTCCAGAAATTAGCAGTAGAAAAGTAGAGGAGATTCGGACACAAAAAATTTTTCTTAAGCGTTTCGGCTCTATTCAATATCCACTCTACTTTTGAAGTAACTCCTGAAGAAATTCTAAACAAAATTTCAAAACAAACAGTAAAAATAAATATTGTTTTGTACACTGCTAAAAGTTTTAGCCTAGATTTAAAACACCTAGACCAGTATGTCTGCGTTCAAAGTGTTGTTTGGAATTTCCAGTAAGATTAACTTCCTTTGACTAATTTAATTATTTTTGTATGAAAGAATGTGTAAAAACACAATAAAAATACTGCAACTCAAAGTTAAGAACTTTGTGGAAAATTCATGAAAATTCAAAAAAACTCGAAAAATTTTCATCAAAATTTCTAAATTTTTAGTAAACATTTTTAGAGTTTTTTCGAGTATGCAGTTTTGTGGCCCGTTCAATTAAAGTGAACAATGATACCAATCTCAAGCTGCTAAAGAATTACTCGATTTTTGGCAATTTTTTTTCTAGCCAAGTGCATTATCTTCCATTCAAATTTATAAGCGTAATATTGTTATATTGAAGAAAACGCTCTTGGTCGGCTCTTGACAATTTAACGGGCTACAAAACTGCAAACTCGAAAATAATCAAATTTTACCTGAAAGTTAGAAATTTTGATGCAATTTTTTCGAGTTTTCTTGAATTTTCATGAGTTTTCCACAAAGTTCTTAACTTTGAGATGAAGTATTTTTATTGTGTATTTACACATACATACTATCATTCAAAAATAATGAAATTAGTCTAAACAAGTAAGGAAAGGGCTGTCTTCGGCTGTGCCGAAGGCTTTATACCTTTCATGAATACGCACAACTTTTCTAAGTGTCCGATCCTTACTTAAAATTACTTACAAACTCTCCAAAACTGTTAATTTAAAAATACATAGCCAAACCACATTTATCGGAGCAATCTGTAATATGGGAGCTATATGTTATGTAAGTCCGATCTGTATGATTTTCACTACACACATCACATATATAATAAGTACCAAACCTGCAAAATTTTAAGTTTCTAGCTTTCTATTTGCAACCTGTATAGCCCAAAACCCATTTATCGAAACTATCGATTATATGGGAGCTATATGTTATGTTGGTCCGATCTAGGTGATTTTCACTACACACATTACTTATATAGCATGTACTAAACCTGCGAAATTTCGCTCTAATAGCTTTTTAATTGCAAGAGTTATAGGCCAAAACCCGTTTATCGGAACAATCGATTGTATGGGAGCTATGCGTTCTATCGGTCCGATCTTGCTAGTTCCGACAAATGATTAATCCTGTGCAAAATGGCGCCTGCTTGCAAAATTTCATCGAGATATCTCTAAAACTGAGGGACTAGTTTGCGTTCAAACAGACGGACGGACAGACGGACAGACGGACATGGCTAAATCAACTCAGCTCGTCGCCCTGATCATTTCGGTATACTTAATGGTGGGTCTATCTCTTCTTCTTCTCACACTTACAAACATCGGACCAAAGTTATAATACCATTTCATGTTCATGAAAGGTATAAAAAGGTAATTTTACTGGACTTGTAAAAAAAAACCCTTTGAACGCAGACATACTGGTCTAGGTGTATGAACAAACCAAATTTGGTTTAGGATTACGGTTACGCCGGTTGTCATAGAAATGCGCCTAATAAAAATTATTCAAATTTTAAACCGAAAATGTTAACAATTTTTAATTATTATTTTTTTAAATGTTTGGACTCGAACCGACATGCGCCAAATCAGTGCGCAATACTCTACCTACTGAGCTTCGGCGCACTCATGAATTTTGTGCGAAAAGTAAACATATTCGCTGGGTATACGACTTTTGTTATATTTTTGTTTATCCCAGTTAAGTTTTAAATAAAAACCGCCAGCAATTTAGAATTTGTGTCGGTAATTGAAAGGTTTGGAATTTACTACCAAAAAGTTTTAAAAAGTGTAAAGTTTTTAGTCGTGTAGAAAGAGGAAAATTTCAAATAAATATAAGTATAAATATGTAATATGTAAAAATATAAATATGTATGTGGGTATTTACAGGTAATTCTTATTTACTGACACTTTGGCCAAAACCGCCCCCGAAATTTTTTTCTGGCTACGCGCCTGATCCAGATGTCTCTTGATTAACCTAAAATCGCTACAGAATAGGAGAATGATTATGTCTCTGTCCTTGGTTTTTGATGTAGTCACTGGGATCGTTGACTGTCCTGTTCTCCTTGGAAGAATTCCCTTTAACATTCCTACCAGGCATCTTCGACACACTGAAATCTTCTTCGTTGGCGTTTTTAGAACTCTATATTCTAAAAATTCGCCACTTAATAGGGCCTTGACTGAGTTCAACAGGATCTCCAGATATGTTGAGATCGATTTTTCTTTTTCAAAAAATCGCTTCATGGAAGTGTAAAATCTATTTTATAAGTAATGATCGCTTTCGATTACTTAGTTTTAGTCGCTTTTCTATTTAGCCTGTAAAATCTCTACATTGTATTTCGTTGGCTAAATTAAATAAATAAATAAATAAAAAAAATGAAAGGTATTGATCAGTGTTCTAACATGGAGTGGTTTTGGGTCGCATATGGGGTCCCGTTTCCGAGATATTGACCCAAATGTGGACCAGGGGTGTACAATATAAAAATAAGTCGGAAAGCAGGAAAATAATGGAAGTCATTTTTCACATACATCGCCATTAATTTTATGTGAAATTTTTTCTTATGCGCACGTTCTTTCAAACGCAAAATTAAAACCGGTATTGTGTTCACTGTGAAATTGAAAAATGTATAATAACTCATCAATTGAGAACGGCTGGACCGATTTCACTAATTTTTTTTTATTGTATTTGTTTGTGCCCCGAGAAGGTTCTTCAGAAAGTTAAAAAAGTTTCTGGAATCCTGAAATATTGACCAAAATGTGGACCAAAATGTGGACCAGGGGTGACCCCGAATGTATTTTAACAATATGTGTATCAAATTAAAGGTGTTGATGAGAGTTTTCACAAGGAACAGTTTTCAGGTTCATCTGCGAACCCGTTTCCAAGAAATTGACCATTAGGTGGACCAAGGCTGACTCAAGAATAAGCTCAGGTGCAGTGAAATAACGCCCAAGGAAATAACGCCCATGGACGATATTTCCATTTAAAAAAAGAAATAAAGCCCATGGCTCTTATTTCCTTTTTAAAAGAGAAATAACGCCCATAGGATTTTACGCGAGCAACACGAACTGTTGATTAGCATTTTTTTCACAAATTACCCTGTGAGAAAAGAGTGGGAAACGTGGCACGCGGAAGGACATCACCGTGGCGGTAGCCACGGCTATGGCACACACCCGGAGTTGGAATGGCGTAGCCCAGGGTTATTTTTTGAAGCGCGGCCGAAGGCCGCCTACGCAGAAAGGTGTTCTGCACTTAAAAATCGTGGATCGGGCCTCCGTAACTATAATCCGAAGGGGGAAAAGCAATATTTTGTTTCTGTGAAAAGTTATTAGTGAAAAACCGAAAATTGACCTGGGTCAGATCCCCGATTCGGGGCCCCATTATATTATTATTATTAGAGAACCAGATATCGATATGGTCAAGGCTCTGGAAAAAGCAACCAGTGTTGAAAATTTTGTTTGCGAACTGCGCGTAAAATTTTTTCTTTTATGTTCGTATATAACCTCAAAGCATACACGAGGTAAATAACAAGCACGAAAAATTTTTCCAAGGTAAACAGTGATCGATATTTGTTGATAGGTTTCGTACAGCGCAAAAATGACTGGCAAAGGACAAGGGATCAAAAAGGTGAGTACCATCCAAATATTCAACTTTTTAGCGGAAAATATAACTTGATATTATAGTGTAACACAAATTCAATTATCTTATTCAAAAAAGTGGGTTAAATTATTATAATATGTTTGTTTTTCATTGCAAATTAATATCTTACGAATTAGTTGTAACGTGACAGATCAAAATTTCGGAAAAGTTTAACAGAACATAAATATTTCTACGGAAACATGTATAGCTTGTATTTTTTTTTTATATCTTTGAGCCTGCATCTAAAAACGATATGGTAGATCGATTTATTTTTTTTTACTAACGCGAAAATAGCAATTTAAATTTTGTAACGTGACAGATATTTTTTGTACAAAAATTTATGTACTTATATCTATTTCAGAAATAAACACACCCCAAGTTTGTTTTATTAATTAACTTGCTGTTAAATTCGCCTGCGTGTCGACGACAATGGACAAGTCTGAAATAAACAAAAGATACTTGGCTAATCTAAAAAAAAAACCAAAATATGAGGAATATAAAAAGAAAAGAGCGGAGGCCATGAAAAAGTATCGTTTGGAGAAGAAAAAAAAATTGAAGGAATTGCCAGAACTTGTGCGTAACGATGTTATTAATACACAACGTAAAGCTGTCTATGAACGAGTAAAGAAACACAGAGAAAAAAAAGCTAAAACCAAATTCGAACAAAAACATAACGACAATACTCAAAGTGAAAGACGCAGTTTGGATGAAATCGTTTCCCAGAGTTACCGTAGTGCAAAAACGCTTGGAAAAGCAGTTAAGAAAGCTTCCCGAGCATTCCCGGGCTCACCTAAACGCAAAAAGGCATAGAAACGATTGTACCATACTTGTACAAATTACTTGAAAAATTGCCGAAGTCGCTAAAAACTCTAAAAATTTGGAGTGATGGACCTTCTTCACAATTTAAAAATAAGTTCATTGCATCAATTATCACACAGTTGGAGAAACACTTCGCCATAAACATTTTTTGGAATTATTTCGCCACATCCCACGGCAAGGGGTGTGTTGATGGAATTGGAGCGACAGTAAAAGTAGTTGTCAGAAGACATGTCAGAGCCGGTCATTGTGTCGTCGGAAGTGCATTCGATTTTTTTAATGCATTCAAGCTTACTTCTTCGGAAATAATGGTGGAAGAAGTAACTGATGACGATTTTACTAACATTAATGGGATTTTGAGTACATCTGAAATTTTTAAAAATGCTAAAAATGTGCGAAATATTGCTTCTGCTCATCAAATTGAAGTTATTAACGAAAATATAACTATTCGTGAAACCTCCAGGCAAGGATACAAATTGGATAACTATTATTATTTTGATTTTCTACTAAAGTTTATGTACCCTTTTCATCAACATTGTTAATTTTCAATCTTTTTCATGAAATATTTAATTTTTAATAAATCATAAATGAGTTCATTTTAAATGTTATTCGACTCTTTGTTTTAAAACGTATTTAGATTAGAATTGAACCAATCAGTTGGACTGAAAAAGATAGCAGATTTAGGCTCAGTGTATCGAAGTACGTATATTTGGTTTTTCGATTGATAAATTATTCCTGAGTGCACCAGTAAAATAAGTATTCCAATGAAGGTTCACAAGTGTAACGTGACAGATGATTTTTGTAACGTGACAGATCGTCAAAAAAAGTTTATAAAATTTCCCAAAATGTTTTCTTTCATACCAAACTCATTCTCATTTCTTCTTTATTCTTTTAACTTCTAGCTAATCGAACAGATTTTTCGAAATCTATGGGGCAACCCCCAAACCCACTGCGAAAATTGTGAAACGTGACAGACGCGTTCAAACGCTTATAACTTAAAACCCGCAAATGATACAAAAACATTTTAACCTAAAATATGAAGGACTTGGGAACCTCAATAACCTGCAATAATTAGATAATCACATTTTACAATTTGTCACTTACATAACATATAATTTATCTTAAAAGTATAACGTGACAAACCGAAGCCTTGACCATATGTATCACCTCGTTGGGTCTGTTAGGTGTTTCTGTTAATAAAAATTTCAATTTAGATGGATTTCTGTCATATTTACACATATTGCAAATTATACAGTTGTTAATGTACTTATGTATCTCCAACTTAAGATTAGGATAGTAAAACTTATTTTTTAATTCTAAGTAGGTCTCTTCGATACCTCTGTGATTTTTATTTATATGTACTTTTTCGATTACTTCTAGTAGCTTTTCTAGACTTGTTATATCTTCTAAAAGTTTGTTACATATTAATACTTTCATATTTGTTGCATTTGAAAAATATTTTACAATTATTTCTTGAAAGTTTTTAAACAAATCAAACTCTTTACAATAGACTCCGATTATTCCATTTACAGGAAATATTTCTTGTAGAACTTTTAATATGTAAGTTTCATTATATTCTTTCATTTTCAAAATCATTCTTCTTTTTTTCTTAAATAAAATTTTGCTGATAAAAGAATTTGCGTCAGATTTTTCTATTATCAGTTGGTATTTATAAATGTTTACAGGATTTTCTGTGATACATATATGATCATCATTATTCTCCATACCACTATGTATAGTGGCTACATCGGACCTAATTTCTTCGTCATTGATATGGTTTACTTCAGCACGACTGAGAAAATCAGCTACATAATTGTCTTTTCCTTTTATGTATTCAATTTCAAATTCGTATTCGTTTAAATGAATCTTCCATCTCTGAAATTTAGAATTAGGCTCTTTAAGGGAATTTAGCCAAACCAAAGGACGATGGTCCGTTTGGACCTTAAATTTTCGACCAAAGAGATAAGGTCTAAAATGTTTTGTGGCCCAAACAATAGATAGAAGCTCCTTCTCTATGGTGCTATAATTTATCTCGTGTTGGTTTAACGTTCTGGATGCATTTATGTTTATACTTTGCGGCGGACGATAAGTTATCTCCTTCGAAATAAAATACATTTTTGAACTTATTTATAATTTCAGTTATGCACCTTGTTTCCTCTGAATTAAGATGGCCGTTCTTGAATTTATTTGCAATTTCATCAATTTCAATGCTTTTGAAATTAATGTCAAAAATATAGTTTGTAAAGGTTTTGATTTCGTCATCAGATAGCTTTACTTGCTACCTGTCGAATATTAAGGGTAAGGTACTTTTTTCTGAAATCAATTGAGATTTACCGAAATCTATTCTGCTACGCAAAGGTTTTAATAGGTTACAGCCGATAATTCCATCAAAATCACAATTTAATTCTGTTTCAAGCATTTCAATATGGGTATTTGGTAAATTAAACTCTTTAAATAAAGGAATAGTAATCTTCGAGTCTATAACCGCTTTTGAATTGTAAGGGCTTAATAAGCTTAGTTTGGAATGAGTGATGGAATAAACCCTTTTGAATGATAGATGTGCCTGCCCCTGAATCTATTAACAGCTTTAAAGGGAAAGATTTTGTTTTAACCATTATGCAGGGAAGAGTACGGAGGCTTCCGATTGAAAATCCGGATCTACATTTGAAATATCCATACTTTCTAATACATCACCTTGATTTCTTACGATATTTTGTCTAACGTTTCCGGAACTATTTACAGCATTTCCTCGTAAGCTTTCGAACTGCGATGAATTGCCTCGATTGGACAATCCGGCTTGGAATCTGTTGTTAGGTCTTAAATTAACTGAACTGTTTTGTGGAAAATTAGTTGGTTGAAAATTAGTATTACGGCGGGTATCGCCAGTCCTAGTTTCATTATTATACCTCTGATTGTCATAGTGTCATCTAAAACTACCTGAGTAACTAGCATTTTGTTGCAAGCTATCGTTATTTTGCAATCCAACATTAGATACGTTATTTGTGCTAGCATGGTTAGAAGTATTTGTATCGGTATGTTTGGGAATAAACGATTTTGCTCTAGAGTTTTTACTATTATTTTGGTAAAAGTTATCAGTCTCAATCAAAATTTCTTTTGCTTTCGAAAGTGTTCTCGGATTTCTAGCGTTCAATATTAGTTTAGGACCATTTGGCAATTTATTAATAAATAATCTCAAAATCATTGCTTCATTTTGGCCGCTGTTATACCATTCGGGTATATCTGTGGACAAATTTGATTTTATGTTTAGTTCAGTCATTTTAGTAATGACTTCTTCAAATAAATCTTCAACAGAAGTTCTAAACTCTAACAGTTTTATTTTATTTATAATAGTTTCAATAGAGTCAGCTATGTTACAATTGGTTTTCAAAACATTTTTAATTTCTTCCCAAGATTGTGGATTGTTGTGATTTATAAGTACTTTATTTGCTTTACCAATAATTTTAGATCTTACTTGTAGGAAAACTAAGTTTCTTTTGTTGACATCTGTAGTCTCCTCAAGGGTATAGTTAAGTAAACAATCGACATGCTTAATAAATAAGTCCAACGTTTCTGGCTCTCCGGAAAAAGGTGGAATCTCCTTTATGATATCGAAAATTGTGGATGACATGCTGATTTCTGTGCTTCCCGAGAATTGGGTGTGATATTTTTCTTTTTCCTTTTAGATATTTATATTTGTTTTGTTCTTTGTTGTGTTTTTTTTTCAATTATTTTGCGCCCGTAGCTGCGTAGTTTTTACTTTTGTTGTCGCAAATGTTTGTTTATTCACTACTTGTTTTTTTTCTTTTAATTTTTGTTTTTGATTTTTGTTTTGTTTGTTTGCAAAACAATTGATTTTAGTATGTGACTGCTATACTTTATTGCTTGTATTTATATCATGAGTTTGTTGTGTGTTTGGAGACCGGTTTTTTTTTTTTTATTTGTCTTCTTGCGACTTGGCTGTTTTTCTTTTCTCTCTTATTAAAACACTTTATAGTGGCGTTATTAATTTTCAACTTGTAATATTTTTTAGCAACTGTACCTATTTGTTTTTTCTTCTTAAATTTTATGCATTTTACAATATACGAAACAAATTGTTTTTCGGTTTACAAACAATGCTTTAGAATCCATTGATCACGGGAAGATTTATTTTATTTATTATAATTTAGTATTAATTTTCTTTACTTTTTATAGGAAAAGTTTTTTTTTTTTTTTTTTGATTTACATAGTTTGCAATGTTCGCGGCTTTTAAGCGATTTCACCGACTGCGCCAATCAGAAAAACCCCATATATTTAACTTTGGAATTAATTAAATACACAAAGCTTTATTTTTATGCTTTAAAAATCTTTAATCAAAACGAATTTCATTTAGCTACGTGTTTACAACTCAACGTCAAGAATATATTGATGCGTGTCTCAATTGAGAACAAGTAACAGAAAAACTATTCCCAGTTTACATATTTCTAAATTTTACTTATTGCTTATGTATCTAGTTTCTTATTTCAATAAATTTTATATTCTCTCTCGAGTTCAGTTTCAATTAACCCTTTAAGGGCCATGGATAATTACTATGTATGTAACTCCATGGGCGTTATTTCCTTTTTGAATGGGAAATAACGTCCACGGGCGTTATTTCCTTTTGCGTTATTTCACTGCACTTATTCTTGAGTCAGCCTTGGTCCACCTAATGGTCAATTTCTTGGAAACGGGTTCGCAGATGAACCTGAAAACTGTTCCTTGTGAAAACTCTCATCAACACCTTTAATTTGATACGCATATTGTTAAAATACATTCGGGGTCACCCCTGGTCCACATTTTGGTCAATATTTCAGGATTCCAGAAACTTTTTTAACTTTCTGAAGAACCTTCTCGGGGCACAAACAAATACAATAAACAAAATTTAGTGAAATCGGTACAGCCGTTCTCAATTGATGAGTTACTATACATTTTTCAATTTCACAGTGAACACAATACCGGTTTTAATTTTGCGTTTGAAAGAACGTGCGCATAAGAAAAAATTTCACATAAAATTAATGGCGATGTATGTGAAAAATGACTTCCATTATTTTCCTGCTTTCCGACTTATTTTTATATTGTACACCCCTGGTCCACATTTGGGTCAATATCTCGGAAACGGGACCCCATATGCGTCCCAAAACCACTCCATGTTAGAAAACTGATCAATACCTTTCATTTTTTTTATTTATTTATTTATTTAATTTAGCCAACGAAATACAATGTAGAGATTTTACAGGCTAAGTAGAAAAGCGACTAAAACTAAGTAATCGAAAGCGATCATTACTTATAAAATAGGTTTTACACTTCCATGAAGCGATTTTTTGAAAAAGAAAAATCGATCTCAACATATCTGGAGATCCTGTTGAACTCAGTCAAGGCCTTATTAAGTGGCGAATTTTTAGAATATAGAGTTCTAAAAACGCCAACGAAGAAGATTTCAGTGTGTCGAAGATGCCTGGTAGGAATGTTAAAGGGAATTCTTCCAAGGAGAACAGGACAGTCAACGATCCCAGTGACTACATCAAAAACCAAGGACAGAGACATAATCATTCTCCTATTCTGTAGCGATTTTAGGTTAATCAAGAGACATCTGGATCAGGCGCGTAGCCAGAAAAAAATTTCGGGGGCGGTTTTGGCCAAAGTGTCAGTAAATAAGAATTACCTGTAAATACCCACATACATATTTATATTTTTACATATTACATATTTATACTTATATTTATTTGAAATTTTCCTTTTTGGTAGTAAATTCCAAACCTTTCAATTACCGACACAAATTCTAAATTTCTGGCGGTTTTTATTTAAAACTTAACTGGGATAAACAAAAATATAACAAAAGTCGTATACCCAGCGAATATGTTTACTTTTCGCACAAAATTCATGAGTGCGCCGAAGCTCAGTAGGTAGAGTATTGCGCACTGATTTGGCGCATGTCGGTTCGAGTCCAAACATTTAAAAAAATAATAATTAAAAATTGTTAACATTTTCGGTTTAAAATTTGAATAATTTTTATTAGGCGCATTTCTATGACAACCGGCGTAACCGTAATCCTAAACCAAATTTGGTTTGTTCATACACCTAGACCAGTATGTCTGCGTTCAAAGGGTTTTTTTTTACAATGTCCAGTAAAATTACCTTTTTTAGACTAATTTCATTATTTTTGAATGATAGTATGTATGTGTAAATACACAATAAAAATACTTCATCTCAAAGTTAAGAACTTTGTGGAAAACTCATGAAAATTCAAGAAAACTCGAAAAAATTTCATCAAAATTTCTAACTTTCAGGTAAAATTTGATTATTTTCGAGTTTGCAGTTTTGTAGCCCGTTAAATTGTCAAGAGCCGACCAAGAGCGTTTTCTTCAATATAAAAATATTACGCTTATAAATTTGAATGGAAGATAATGCACTTGGCTAGAAAAAAAATTGCCAAAAATCGAGTAATTCTTTAGCAGCTTGAGATTGGTATCTTTGTTCACTTTAATTGAACGGGCCACAAAACTGCATACTCGAAAAAACTCTAAAAATGTTTACTAAAAATTTAGAAATTTTGATGAAAATTTTTCGAGTTTTTTTGAATTTTCATGAATTTTCCACAAAGTTCTTAACTTTGAGTTGCAGTATTTTTATTGTGTTTTTACACATTCTTTCATACAAAAATAATTAAATTAGTCAAAGGAAGTTAATCTTACTGGAAATTCCAAACAACACTTTGAACGCAGACATACTGGTCTAGGTGTTTTAAATCTAGGCTAAAACTTTTAGCAGTGTACAAAACAATATTTATTTTTACTGTTTGTTTTGAAATTTTGTTTAGAATTTCTTCAGGAGTTACTTCAAAAGTAGAGTGGATATTGAATAGAGCCGAAACGCTTAAGAAAAATTTTTTGTGTCCGAATCTCTTCTACTTTTCTACTGCTAATTTCTGGAAAATTTTTCAAAAAAAAGAGCTGCGCAACTCTGGCTTTGGCAAGAAGTAAATATTTGTCGCTTTGTTTCTTGAAGAAGAACTGAAGCTTCGGAAAAATAAAAACAAAAAATATAATAAAATAACATTGAAATTCATATAAATTGGATTTATTCAACATGCAGAACGGAACGTCAAAATTTATTGGCTATTCGTGACAATTTCATGGTCAAGAAATAATTGAAAATATTTCTTGAGCATTTTCTTTTCAACAGCATACCTACCGGGCTTTTACTTTTAAACTTTTATCCCCTGAGAAGTATAAGTACAATTTAATTGTTACTTTCTCTGATTGTGTACTGCTTGGTCATTTTTAGTAAGCTTTTTTATTGTGATTGTGTACTGCTTGGTCATTTTTAGTAAGCTTTTTTAACTTCTTGGTAATTTTTTTGGTTAAACTTATGGCAACCATGACTACCATAACGAGAGACACTCAATTTTACGATTTTTTGTATTCATAACTCGAAAACCAGTTAATTTAAATTTCAACAGACTTGAGTTCGCATGACTCTTGCTGTTGTTAACATGCTATGTAGATGAGATGCTAAGTTGATCTTATGCAGAGCAAGTCTGATAATTTTGCTCGATTTTCTTAATGCGCCAAATGAGTGAACCGTTGCAGGAATTTAGTTGTGACCTCTCAGACTTGCTCTGATAATTGATTAGCGACTACCAAAATCTTCTCTCAGTGTGAAATATTATTTAATTTTATTCTTTCATGTTTTTATTTTGCAATTAATGCTAATTTCTTAACAGGGGGTTTAAAAGTGAATAGAGTAATTATTCTAGTACAGAAGTATGTTTTTTAATTTTCGGAAATTTCGGGGGGGGGGGGGGGGGGTTGAACCCCCGAAACCCCCCCTGAATACGCGCCTGATCTGGATTCGTAGGCAGGCACAGGGTCTGCAAAACGTAGGCTTCGAAGCCCAAAACGTAGAAATACCTTTTGAATACGCTCAATCCTTATAATATGGCAATCAAAGTAAGGGGACCAAATAAAAGACGCGTAATCGAGCCTAGAACGAACAAACGCCATATACAATAATTTTAGCGTATACGGGTCAGAAAACTCAGAGCTATGGCGTCGCACAAAAGCAAGCATTGAGTATGATTTTGAAATTATGAAGTTCATGTGGCTAGTAAATGAAAACTTTGAGTCGAAGATTACTCCAAGGTCTTTGATTTCACAAATATTTCGAAGGGGCGAGAGGGCGATATTGTAGGAAGTCTGTATGATATTGCTAGATTTAGCAAAGGTAACGTGGAAACATTTGTTTATGTTCAACGAACGCTTGTTTTCTACGCACCATTTGCTTACATTATCAATATCAAGTTGCATCAAAATGGAATCGTGACAGCTTCTAATAGTGGAATAAATCTTAAGATCATCCGCATAAAGCAGAAATTTAGCGGAAGAAAAACAGGCGCTGATATCGTTGATAAACAGGACGAACAAGAGTGGGCCCAGGATACTACCTTGTGGTACCCCCGAGCTAGCAATAAAAGGCACAGACCTGACACCATCAACTACGACCGAGCAGCGCCGATTTATAAGGTACGATGTAATCCATCTCAGAAACAAAGAATGAAAGCCAATAGATGATAATTTATTTAATAGTATCGAAAGCCTTGGAGAAGTCAGTATAGACAGTATCGACCTGTGCTCCAGACTGAAAGGCCACTAGGCAGTCGCTTGAGAAAACTGCTAGGTTAGACACGGTTGAGCGACACGGAATGAAACCATGCTGTTCGGGACACACAAGGTTTTTGACTGCGGACAAAAGAGTTCTTTGAATAATTGTTTCAAAAAGTTTAGATGTTGCGGAAAGCTTAGAGATTGGCCTGTAGTTAGTGATGCCATTTTTATTACCACTCTTAAAAATAGGAGTGATGAAAGCAATTTCCAATCATCCACAAAAATGCCTGACGAAAGAGATTTGTTAAAAATATGTAGAATAGGATAAACTAGAGATTCGCAGTGTTTAAAAAGAGCGACAGACAAACCATCGACGTCCGTTTGGGTAGAAGGTTTCAGACCTGCAATGCCAATGAGCACATCCTCAGCGGAAAGCATTATACTACCGAGATCGAGAGGTCCCGGTGTATCATAAGATAATGGCCCATTAATGTTTGACTCATCAATGAAATTGGACTGAAAAAACGAAGCAAAGAGATCCGCAGCATCAGCTGGCGTGTTAGCCACTTTGTCACCAAGAAATGGTGCTGAAGGAAAACTGGAGCAAGTCTTTTTCGAGTTCACAAAATGCCAAAACCCTTTTGGATTCGTCTTTAAATTGGATTCAAAGTTTAAAATATAGTTCCTATGCAGGAACTTTTAAAGACATAGAAATTTCTTAGCAAATTCCTTGTATAGACTATAGTGGGTAATATTGCTACTCCTTCTGAATTTACGAAAATATTTGTTCCTCTTGTTTCGAAATCTAATAAGAGTTGGATTATGCCACGGAACTTTGTACTGTTTTCTTTTCACGACCGGTACAATACTCTTGCAGGCATCCACAACCGTAGATCTAAAACGTTCGAAGCTCTGACCAACATCACAGTGATAGAATAAGCTATCCCAGCAGACTTCCGATAGCAGATTGTTCAATTTCAAAAAATCGCAACATTTAAAATTAAAAGATAGTTCAGAAATAGGATTACTGACTTTAGCAAAATAATAAAATTCAAGACTAATTACAAGTGGTATATGATGCATATCTGCCTTAGCAAGATAGGAATCACATTCGTTTATGGAAAAATTTACGGTTTTAGATAAAAATATTAAATCAAGAATACGACCCAGTGTGTTAGAGAAGCGATTAATTTGTATTAAATCAATGCTAAGAAATTCATCCACTAAGTATGATTCGCAATTACTGTTGACATCACCAGCTAAAAGATCACAGCTGGAGAAATTTGGTGACCACGACAGATTACACAGGTTGAAGTCACCCAACACACAAAGATGATCCTCTCCCATTTTATTCCACGCAAGATGCGTAATGTTGTCGATGTGTGCAATATACAGGCTGTAGTTACTGTTCGGCGGAATGTAGGAAACACATATTAAATAGCAGGACGTCGGAAGACCCACTTATTCGAACACACAATTGGTCAAGAAGAGGATTAGAGTTTTCCAACGTAATCGTTGCAGCGTGGTGCTTACGTTGCACGGCAATAAGGACACCGCCACCTCTAGCACAACCGGTAAGGCTGGAACTTCTGTCCTTACGAAATACATTGAAAAGATTAGGGTCAAAAAACTCTTCGCTGAAAAAATGTTCGTTCAACCATGTCTCAATTATGACAATGACATCGTATTCCAGATGAGAGCTAAAAAGACGCGCATGATGTGATTTAGTTCTTAATCCGGAAACATTGTGGAAATAAATTTTTAATCGACCATTATTCTTAGGAACATCAACTAATTCTTGGGGGGTTGCTCCCCTTCTTTCTGAAAAAAATGGAACGGTCTAATTTTGACATTCGCCGGCCATACCTCAGGGCTCATTACTCTACCGTATAAATGTGCAGATACACGTAGCTTAAAATTTACATATTTCAAGGAGTCCAAGTTTACATAGTTTTTGGCAAGAAGAAAACAGGCTATTCCCTGATTATTAGTATCAAGCTGCTTATGAACATAATTGACAATATCTTCGCATGTTACAGACGTCTTAAATGATGACAAATGTACGAACTTAAAGCGCGCAAATACACCTAGCTCATTGTTGTTGTTGCAGCCAACAACACGTCTCTTACCAGACTCATTTTTACGACGCACAGTGTTTAGATCATTTTCAACAACAGCAAACCCAGGTGAAGAAGTACCAGCATTCTCTGCTGCTGACGTCAAAGTAGGCGTTTGTTGAGAAGCAGACAGTGAGGGATTATAGTTGCCATTACAACCACCCACACTTCTTTTATTAGATGCATTCTTACGACTCACCGTAGTCCAATTGTTTGCGCTATCAACAGCACGAGGCAAATCATTCTCTGCAGCTGACGTTGTAGTCAACGTAGCACCAACAGAAGCAAAGCACGGCTTCGTAATAGCTGAGCTACCAGCAGTACAATTATGTGTAATAGTAGGCTGTACTGTGGGAGTGTTAGCAGCACTGAGTAATTGAGAGCGGTTATCAGCACGGGCGTCGACAGAGCCAGCAGAGTTTGGTTGTTGCTGGTTTTTTTTTGCTTTTTTCTTACTTGCATTTTCGTTAATGTTTATTTTAGCAATGCGAGTAAGTTCTTTAACTTCTGCCGTGAGCGAAGTAAGAGAACTAACAACTCCGTCATCATAAAGCTTATGCAAATTTATTAGTTCAGAGCGCACAAATTCTATTTCGCCTAACAGTTTATTTTTATCATCTTGCAGAGAGTTTATTACCGAAACCGCACTGACCTGCTCTGCTCGCAATAATTTTAATTTGGCAAGAATGTGGTGCAGTGAAATAACGCCCAAGGAAATAACGCCCATGGACGTTATTTCCCACTCAAAAAGGAAATTACGCCCATGGGCCTTATTTCCTTTTTAAAAAGGAAATAAAGCCCATGGGTGTTATCACCTTTTGCTGATGGGCGTTCTTTCCTTTTTCGAAGAGAAATAATGCCCACGGACGTTAAAAACGAATTAAAACAAGCTGATTCAAGAATTAAGTATATGGTTTTCTTTATTTCAATAAATTTTAACATATTTGTTATGTTTTTATAAGGCGGGGTACAATAGCGCCTTGTGAAATAAGCCCTTTAAGGCCTTATTACACTATTGAAAGTGAAATAAGGCCTTTATTTCAAAAAAGGCTTTATTACACTTCGAAAGAGAAATAAAGTCTTAAAGGCCTTATTGCTCTTTCATTTTTTTTAATGAAACAATAATATTCTAATTCTTTTTGTATTTTATTGAATAGTTACACACAAATTTCACGTTAACCAAGGTGGGAAACGTGGCACGCGGAAGGACATCACCGTGGCGGTAGCCACGGCTATGGCACACACCCGGAGTTGGAATGGCGTAGCCCAGGGTTATTTTTTGAAGCGCGGCCGAAGGCCGCCTACGCGAAAAGGTGTTCTGCACTTAAAAATCGTGGATCTCACAGGGTAATTTGTGAAAAAAATGCTAATCAACAGTTCGTGTTGCTCGCGTAAAATCCTATGGGCGTTATTTCTCTTTTAAAAAGGAAATAAGAGCCATGGGCTTTATTTCTTTTTGCAGATGGGCGATATTTCCATTTAAAAAGGAAATAAGGCCCATGGGCGTTATTTCCTTTTTGAATGGGAAATAACGTCCATGGGCGTTATTTCACTGCACCCAAGAATGTCTGTTAAAATAGAATTATGCTCATTATCACTTCCATTATTAGATCGCGCATTAGGCACAAGCTCTTGTATGGCTTGTTGTTGTTGCAATAAAGAATTTTGCGAAGTCATAGAGACATCTTGCTGAGCGGGAGCACACAAACCACAAATATATATGTTGTCCGCATTAATTAGACCATGTAAGTCAGCAGGCACGTTACCAACAACACAACTCATATGATACATATCTCTGCACTTTTCGCATTGCACTGAAGTTTTGGAGCGATCGGCTCTTTTACTACAAAAACAAGGCATATTGATTCATATAATTAAATAATAATAAAACATAGGCAAAACCAATAGAGTCAATGTCTCTAGCACAAATTTTTGTTGTTCTACACCATTAAATAAAAAAACAAAATTAGGAAAATACGGAGCGCAGCAAGAACACGTCCGATCACAGTGATTTCAACGACTCCACTGATACCCATATCGTGCAAACACTTTCTGGAGTCACCCCTGGTCCACATTTGGGTCAATATCTCGGAAACGGGACCCCATATGTGACTCAAAACCACTCCATGTTAGAACACTCATCAATAGCTTTCATTTGATACCCATATCGTACAAACACTTTCTGGAGTTACCCCTGGTCCACATTTTGTGGAATATCTCCAAAACCTTCCCGGTTTCTTGTACTTTTTTTGGCCATAAACCATGCGGGCGCAATCAAAAACTACGTGCAAAATTTCGTTTAATTCGGTCCTGCCGTTCTAGAGTTATAACGTCAGCAAGGAAAATAGGCTCCATTTTTATATATAGATTTTTATATATAGATGTACCATAGGGAAAAAAGACACGAAACAATTATGTATTTAATGCATCAATGAACGTGCTTGGTCGCTCCTCCTTTGGGATTGGAAAATATTTTTCTTTTTCAGGGCTTTAAGCTGTTCAAAAAAAATCCAAAAACTCTATGTATATAAAATGACACTTATGAAACGCTGAAGAAAAATATGTTGCGTCAGAATCTCTTCTACTTTTCAAAATAATATTGAAATTCATATAAAAAGCGGCAAACTGCAATTATTCAACATGCAGAACGGAACGTCAAAATTTCTTGGCTATTCATGACAATTTCATGTTCAAGAAATAAATGAAAATATTTCTTGAGCATTTTCTTTTCAACAGCATACCGGGCTTTTACTTGAAAACTTTTTCAATTGTTTTTGCCAATTTTTATTAAATATCACCTGCCAAGTATAAGTACAATCTAATTGTTACTTTCTCTGATAATTCAATACGACTGCGTTGTGTACTGCTTGGTAATTTTTGGTAATTGTTTTTAACTTCTTGGTAATTTTTTTGGTTAAGCTTATGGCAACAGTGACATCAATAACGAGAGACACTCGTTTTTACGATTTTTGCCCGCGGTTAATTTGAATTTCAACAGAGTTGAGTTCGAATCACTCTTGCTATTGTTAACATGCTATGTAGTTGAGATGCTAAGTTGATCTTATGCAGAGCAAGTCTGCTAGTTTTGGGCGAATTTCTTAAAGCTCCAAATGAGTGGACCGTTGCAGAAATATAGTTGTGATCTCTCAGACTTGCTCTGATAATTGATAAGCAACTACTAATAACTTCTCTCAGTGTGAAATATTATTTATTTTTATTTTTTCGTGTTTTCATTATTGCTATTAATGCTAATTTCTTAACAGGGGTTTTAAAAATGAATAGAGGAATTATTATAGTACAGACGTATATTTTTTAAGTAATTTTTAAAGTGAATAGAATTATTATAGTGCAGGCGTACATATATTTTTTAATTTTCGGAAATTTCGGGGGGGGGGGGGGTATACGAAACACCCCTGCTTTATTTGTATGTGGGACAGTAGAGCAAATCATCTCCATTGGGAACAATATGCATGGCCTATAAGAAATTGTTTAACTGTCGGTATAGGCAATGTAATAAGGGAGCCATTGGTGAGCCGAGACAAAATCATACTTCCATTACACATTAAATTAGGAATCATGAAGCAATTTGGCAAAGCGCTGGACAAGGAAGGAGATTGTTTTAATTACATTTGCAGAAAATTTCCCAAGCTTAGTATCGAAAAGTTGAGAAGTGGAATTTTTGAAGGTCCTCAAATACGGCATTTGATGAAAGACACAAATTTTGTTAAAGTTATGACTGTTTCGGAAAGTATGGCATGGGAAAGTTTTGTAGTAGTAATTGAAAATTTCTTAGGAAACCACAAAACATCAAATTACGAAAAAGTCGTACAAAATATGATGGACAAGTTTCCAGATAATTTGGGGGATTATAGCGAGGAACAGGGAGAGCGGTTCCACCAGGATCTAAAAGTGATGGAGGAGCGATATCAGGGTCGATGGCATTGTCACATGATGGCGGATTATTGCTGGACCTTAAAAAGAGATTGTCCCCTAAAAACGTATAAAAGAAAAGCGCTTAAAAGACATTTTATGGCCCTATGAAATTAACAGTTTTAATATGTATATATGTATGTATGCACATATATGTTATTTGGTTTCGTCTTTTCCCATGTTTATAATGTAAAATGAAATGAAGATTTAAATTTACCAACTATAACAAATTTATACAAATAAAAGTTGTTATTGGCTGATTTTGAATAAAACTTTTGCGGTTTTTGTAGTATATATCCGTATTTATCTAATTTTTTCCTTTTTTTTGGAAATTGGTTTTGTGACTTTAGTTTTTCAATAACAAACACAAAAAAATTGCAATAAATATACAAGGTAAAAGTTAAGTGCAATATGGACATCACATTACTAAGCACTTTTGGTATGCATATTTTCCCGTTTTCCCTAGGAACACGTTGTTGGATATTAACAAATTATACTCTGTTGGAAAGAGAAATAATTAAAGATCGTTTCAAAATAGTTTATTTTTACACTGGTCAACAAAATACTACAGAAAAATATTACTGAAAGTTACATTTTTTTTATAAAAATTTTTTTTTTTACAGTAACACAGTACAGGGCAACACAATTTTTTTTTTTTTGTAGAGCTGTGTAAATGTTGAAAAGTACCCAATAGTGTTACTGTTACCAACAATACAGTAAAGATCGCCAATAAAAATTTGTACAAACATACATACTCACATTGGTGTCCATAACAATAAAAATTCGACGTTTAGCTTCCGAAAATCTCAAATTTCTCACAGAAGTTAATAGTCAAATGGAGTCCAAGTTACTCGAAAGAAAATTGAAAAATATTTTTATATGCACTCTGACTCCTGGGATGCAGTTATTGCTGCAACCATCACCCTCGATATATAATTAAAGTTGTGCAAGAACTTACTGGAAAGCGCTAATTCATACACTTTAACCACGTTCGGGACAAAATAAAAGTATACGCCATGGAATTTAAAAATAATACCGTTGAGGGTGAAAATAATTCGCAAGCTTCCCTGCGTGCTACTAAACGATTTCTGGAATTCGACAATGACGTTAAAGGTATTTGATTGAATAAAGCCAATCTGTGTATTGCTTATAATAATTTCATTCTTTAGATACAAAACAATAGGGTAAAACCGGGATAGATGCCCCACTTTTTGGAAAAGCTGCCTAAATTTGAAAATATTAGTTTTATTTGAATAATTTTTTTTAATAAGCTAGTTCAATATTTTAACTTTAATTATTTAAATTTTGGTTTACCTATCGTACACGGTTTTTCCAGAAATTACTTTTTCCTGAAACCATCTTTTTGAGGGATAGATGCCTACCTTAGGGATAGTTGCCCCACCATGAAAATATTGCGAAGGATAGATGCCCTTTATGGCATGTAAGCGAAAAACACAAATCGAACGCAACGTATGTAGTTCTAACCTACTCAAAACCATAATAAATTAAACATCTTGGGTTTTTAATCTTTTAATTACTATCATTAGAAGATACCTAAATCTAGTATTAGGTACATCAATGGCCATACCTACCTTATTAAATTGAAGCGTTTGCTTTCAAGAATTGGCATGCATTTTTATATATGTTTATTAAATTCAATTTTATAGGTACGTGTTTATTTAGAAAAAAATTAAAATTATATTTTTATAAAAATACATTTTACATACAATCTTACACTAAAATAAAAGCTACTTAGTAAATCTATAGGAAACTAGAGGCAGCCAATAGTTACATAAACGTTTATTATATCCCTTTTTTGTTTTTTTAGCAGCATATCGTCGAATTAATGTCCTCGATGGAATCCCATATTTTTAGGATAATTCGTTTATCCCCATCGTATTTTTGTTCATTTCGTCGAATGCGGCCTGCAGGCTTTCTGTAGTCCCTTCCTTTTGTACTTTCGCGGCATAATTTTGCTGAAAACAGTTAAAAGTCCATAAAGCAGTACATTAAATATATATCAGACTCCAAAAGAATGTAAAAAATATATACTTACTCCTTTGCCCCTAAGGGCATCTATCCCTCGAAAAATCAGGGCAACTATCCTTTTTGATAGGGATAGAAATTTACGAAATTTTTGAATAAATTATAAACAAAAAAACATATATTTTTAGTTAGATGCAGTCTCAATGAATCAGTTTATTAAGGTACTAAAAAATATAATGGAATTTATTACTAGTTATAAAGTTATACAAAGCACAATACTTACCTTTAAAACTTTTACGGGTATTTCAATTTCGTCGCAAACAAAATGTTTTATACTAACAAAACGCGTGTTCACTGCTCGAAGCCCTTAGATAACTAAAATGCGCTGTGGCTGCGGCTGCTAATTATTAAATTAATTGTTAGTCACGAGCTCGGGAAGTTAGATTTTTTGAATATCGGGCATCTATGCCGTTGGGGCATCTATCCCGGTTTTACCCTATATAAGCTCACATAGCAGAGCCATATCAACCGAAGTAGATTTCTACTTGAACGATGATGATAGCAGTATTGATGCTTTACGCCGCTTTCCCACAATAAGAAAGATGTTCTTAAAATATAACACAGCTCTTCCATCCTCTGCGCGAGTGGAAAGACTATTTTCCTTTGCAGGAATTGTTAATAGATCCACGAGGCAAAATCTTAATGACTCTAATTTGGAAATGCTGGTATTAAAGAAGGCAAATAAAAATTTTAAAAACTAGAACTTCAAACATATACATACATACTTATATGCTTACTTATTTGATGCATTTATCTATTTACATGAAATATAATTATAAACTATTATATTACATACGAAGGTACATTCAGGTTAAAACGACTCGAATTCTTATGTTATTCTCTAAGGTAGATGGTTAGAGAACGATTTGTGAAACTGTCGCTAATTATAGCATTCTCGACAAAAAGGGGACTTAGTTCTCGATATCGAGAAAAAGGTTGGTTATCGATTCGAATAACGTGAAATTCTAATGGGATTCTAATGAGAAATTTCTAACTGAAATGAAATGAAATCCAATTGTTCTTGTTTAGTTCTATTTCGATAAATTTATTGCTTTAAATATGTTTGACATGTTTTAAGCTTAAATATCTAATGGGAATAAAATTCAAAGTTTTTATACCTTAGTTTATAAATACAATACTTGACAATACACGCATCTTCGCTATTCGAGTGTTTCTCTAATCGTTCTCTAATCGTGTTGTTGTTGTTGTTGTTGTTAGCAGTGCTTCGCCCTGCCCAAAGGGCCAGAACACTCCTAGTTGTCATCGGGCTCTTCTAACGGAAGTCCAAGGAAACGCGCTGTTTCAACAGGGTTGGACCAAAGTGATAAGGGAGTTAGAAGAGTATGTTCCGAAGAACACGAAAAGAGATGTTGCGTGTCATGGGGGGCCATACCGCATGCAGGGCATGTGTTAGGTATGGTAGGGTTCAGTCTGGACAAATAGGAGTTCAGCCTATTGCAATATCCAGACCGAAGTTGAGCCAGCATGACTCTAGTCTCCCTCGGAAGGACACGTTCTTCCTCAGCAAGAACGGGTGGTTGGGCACCAATAACGGGGTTCACAGGCCGGGATCTGAGGGATCTGTCCACCGACTCAGTGTGGAGGTCTTTTAGGGCCCGCCTATGGTCCCGCAGATCAAACGGCAACGAGATGTGATGCCGGATCTTATCATAATGCTTCCGGAGATGCTTCCTTATGTCTCTAGGGGGCGGAGTTTCATCCAATAGCTGTCGATTTGGATGACTGGGACGGTGGCAGTTCAGAAGGAACTGCCTACTTAAGAGTTCCGCATGCTCGCGAACGTTGAGCATTTGAGCCTCCTGGTGGAGATGAGACTCAGGAGACATAAGCAAACAACCCGTTGCAGTTCTGATGGCGGTGTTTTGGCAGACCTGCAATTTCCTCCAGTGGGTGTCGTGAAGGTTAGGCGACCATATGGGCTCAGCATAATCAATAACCGGTCGGCCAATAGCCTTATAGGTGACCAGCAACGTTTCTTTGTCTTTGCCCCAAGTACTGCCGGCGAGTGACTTGAGGATCTTGTTGCGGCTTTGTACCTTTGAAGCTATTGCGGTGGCATGATTAGCGAAGGTGAGGCTATTGTCGAATGTAACCCCTAGAATTTTGGGGTGGTTGACAGTAGGTAGTGGAACACCATCTACGTGGACATTCAACTCCTGCCCCATCTGCGCATTCCACGTAGTGAATAGGGTCGCTGTCGATTTAGTCGGGGACAGTGTCAGGTTCCGCTCTGTGAAGAAGCAGGAAAGGTCGCGCAGGTAGTCATTAAGTCTCGTACAAAGTTCGTCTGTCGAAGGTCCTTTGCCCGTGGCCATCACGGTGCAGTCGTCAGCGTACGAAACGATGGAGACCCCCTCTGGTGGGGGAGGGAGGCTCGAGATGTAGAAGTTAAACAGAAGGGGTGAAAGAACACCACCCTAATCTAATCGTCCTCTAGCCTAGTTCTCTAACGTGATTTTCGATTAGAGATACATTAGAGAACTACATTAGAATTCTAATGTAAAACTACAGTATTTCTCTAACGTTAGAGGCTGTGTTTGCTGGGTAGCAAACATGGGTTATCAACATAAGCTTCCTAATTTTAGTGGTAATTTAGTGCATTTTCCAAGTGGTAGTGCAATTTATTATCACTAAATATTTAGTTACAGTGTTTTTGAATTTTCACTATCACTATAAAATTAGTGATAGTGAATTTCAATTTTTGCTATCACCCATCGAACTTTTGTTTTTGTTTCAAGCACATCAAAAATATCAAAAAAAAAATAATGGAATAGTAAATATGAGAGCGAGACTTCGGATAACCAGGATCCTCAATAACAAAAATACGAAATACAAAATAATATGGCAAGAGAAGGGGCGAAGAACCCCGAAGAAATAAAATATAAAGCTTCATACACTTATATCCACTTTTTCAAAATCTATACCCTTTTATAATTATAAAGATTAAAATATTGGCACGGCATAGAGTACCATATATGTAGGTAAAATCGACTAGCGAACTTTGTTGAAGCATTCGGTACTGTATATTGAGACCTCAAGAACAAGCCCATCACTAGAATAAGACGACACAGAGAGTACACATTCACATACATACATACCTACGTAATATTTAGTAATTTTCTTGTTTAGACTTGAGACTACCGTGGCGGTAGCACGCCTACCGATCGTTTTACTTTCATACTCACAACTTCGTTTTTATACCTATTTAGTAGTGCTTCGCACACAAGGTATATTAACTTCATTCGCCTAACGGTAGTATGTAACGGCATAAACGAATCGAGATAGATATTGACTTATATATATTAAAATGTTCAGGAGGAGAAGAGAAATTGATTGAGCCATGTCCGTCCGTCCGTCCGTCCGTCTGTGAACACGATAACTTGAGTAAATCTTGAGATATCTCAATGAAACTTGGTATGCAGGTTCCTTTTTACATATCTCTGAACGGCATTGAAAATAGGCAAAATCGGTTAAAAGCCACGCCCACTTTCTATATATATAATATTTTCGAAAATACAAAAAGAGTGATTATTCAGTACATAATACACCTATAAGGATAAAATTTGGTGTGTACCTTACCGTTAAGGCAAAAAAGAAATTTGTGAAGAAATTTTTAAAAAAGGGCGTGGCACCGCCCACTTTTGATTAAGTCAAATTTGGAAATATTATTAATCATAAATCAAAAACCGCTCAAGATAGCAAAATAAAATTCAGCACACATATTTATATTAATACAGGCAATATTTCGAAAAAAAATTAGCGAAATCGGATTAGGTCCACTCCCAATTTTATACGAAAGATTTTGAAAAGGATCATGGATATATTGAATATGCTATAACTTTGCTTAAACTAGCTGTATATCATTTCTATTTCACCTCTAAAGTGTTCGTGGGCAAAGAAAGTCGAAAGCACAAAATTTTTCTAAAATGGGCGTGGCCCCGCCCCTTTATGGGGGATTATTAAAACGATATTTGGAGAAAGTGTTCAACATATAAAGCTAACTCTTTGCTGAAAAAATAAACAAAATCGGTGAACGGACACGCCCACTTTTTGAACATAGTTCTAAAATATTTCTTCGTAAAATTAAAATCGCGATATTTCCATAATTGTATAAGTTATATAAATAAGATTTTACACTCATATTAGCCTTTTTAAACAAAACTAAACTGTAAAAAAATTTTGTGGATTTTGGTGAAGTAGGCGTGGCGCCTCCCACTTTTTAGCATAAAAGCTCTGCTATTTTCAAAAGCGATTGCTTGGAATTTCAAAAATGTATTTCAATAAAATTTTGTGAGATGCTTCCCAATAGTATGTAGTATACTCCTGCCAAAAATTACGCAAATCGAATAACAAACAAGCAAGATTTACGGGCAAGTAGTTAACACCCTACTGCCTTTTTTTAAATTAATTTTTTTTATTTTCATACCTTTCATGAACATGAGGAAAGCTATTTATATTTTGTTATTTAGTGATAATTGAATTTACCACTCACAAAAGAAGTGTTTTTAATCGAAAACAATCTGTTGTCTTTATAACAACTTTTCCGTTATTAAAATAGACCTGAGTAAATTGGGATACCAAAACAGATCACTACTAGGTATTTAATGTTCGGTTGCACCCGAACTTAGACTTCCTTACTAGTTTGAAATGTTTTTATTAGGTCGCTTTCGTCGTATCTGTCCACGGTTTTTGCATTCGATTTTAAACCAACTGCCTGTTGAGCTAGGGTCTTGAAATTTTCACCATAGGTCAGGTACTGATGGCAATGCAATATTATGAAAAAACAAGAAAGGAAGTCTAAGTTCGGGTGAACCGAACATTAAATACCCAGCGTTAGTTTTCAGAAAAAGGGGGCGTGGTTTTCATCCGATTTTGCCCATTTTAAACCAATCTATGCCGAGCCTAAACAATAGCAAATAGCGCGGTCACGCTCCTTGCTTATAAAGCTTTAACCGCTTACATGAGCCAAAAGTACTGAATCGATCTTTTCAAGGGTTATACCATGTCCTATATATAACTTTGGAAAAGAAGGTGTGCCATGCCCATAACTTTTAACGTATTTTGTGAAATTTTTCGATGTACGGATATATGTGTCCATTAATCAATATTTATCTAATTTTAAAAAAGTGGGTGGTGGCACGCCCACGGATTTTATTAAGTTGTTTGTCCCTATTGAAGATCAGTTTTCATTGCAGATCTTTATGATACTTTCACAGTGGCTTGTTAATAGTGAAATGTTGATATTTTGTTTATTCACTTGTGAGCGGTGCCACGCCCATTTTCCAAAATATTACCAAAAAACCTTTAAACATCACTAATAACATCATCAGGTGAATGAGTGTACTAAATTTTAGCATTATATCTTTATCAGTTAAACAGATATTGCATATTCCGGTTTCCTAACTCTCGTTTAGTCCAAAAAGGGGCGTGGTCGTTCACCGATTTTTCTTAATTTCTGTGGTAGTACTCTACATAAACATAACATGCCTGGAACCTAGTTTCGTAAACCTATCTCACACCGTTCTGAAGTTATTAGCAGTCGAATTTGAAAATTGCTTGACTCATAAGTGGGCGGTGCCACGCCCACTTTCCAAAATTTTGCAAAAATAATGTAAAGAATATGAAAAATGATGTATGTACCAAATTATATTATTATAGTAGGCGTTAAAGTAGGCGTGGTCGCCAAGCGATTTCGTTTATTTTCTTTATCTGAATTTAACACAACAATAGTATGCCCTCTACGAAATTTCGTTATACTAGCATAAACTGTTCTCAAGTTATTAGGAGTCAAAATTTTAAAATTTCTTCAAATATATGGGGGCGGTGCCACGCCCCTTTTCAAAAAATTTGGTAAAATCCGCCTTAGAACATATAAATCAATACATATTGCAAATTTTATCATTGTAGCTGCTTCTGATATTGAATTAACCCATTTTATACGTTTTTCGAAATTTTCGATATCGAAAAAGGGGGCGTGGTTATCATCCGACTTCGCCCATTTTCAATAGCAACCTACCTTGGCCAGAAAGTAACCTGTTTGCAAAATTTCATGCAAATATCTCAATTTTTACTCAAGTTATCGTGTACACGGACGGACAGACGGACAGACGGACATGCCTTAATCCAGGCATCGGCAGCCCATAGCTCACTGAGCTGGGCAAGAGCGTAAGTGTTTCACACGTACATGAGAGCGCAGTAGCGAGAGCTAGCAACACAAATCCAAAAATATGATCAGTTCCTATCCAACTTTCATGCAAGCAAGAACGTTGTCGTTTATGCGCATCGATTTTTCTTGCTTACGTGGGTGCCTACATATGTTTGATATATCCCTGTATGTTTACGAACGCAATTATGGCAAAATTTAATTTAGAGTGGGAAATGCGATTTTTCTTTGCAGAAAATTTAGACGGGGAAGCTGTCTGCTTAGTATGTAAAAGGCGAATGGGCATTAAGTCGTTTAATTTAGAAAGGCATTATAGATCCAGTCACAAGTACTTTTGTACTTTTACACAATTTCTATTTTTTTTCACGAAACTGCGAAATAATATGTATAAATATTTTGCTTTTTATTATCAATGAATCAACTTCTTTATTGTTTAAAAATAAACAAAAAAAAAAAAAAATTAAAAAACCCCAAAAAAAATTAAAAAAAAAAACAAATTAAAAAAAAAAAACATTTAAAAAAAAACTAAAAAAAAAACCCAAAAAAAATTAAAAAAAAAACACAAATTTAAAAAAAATACATTTAAAAAAAACTAAAAAAAACACAAAAATTTAAAAAAAATGTATTGTTTTTAGTTGCTAAGATGAACTAGGTACGGTCTTTTCTATTTATTTCAATTGTTCGAGATGTGCGCTACATTTGTCAGAATATATTGAAATTGTCATGCAAAACCTTAGTAATCTATTGAGCAGCCATTATTAGATAGTCACCCACGTAAAAATATATAAATGAGTAAAGCCGAACTATGAGCAAATTTGTGTAATTGTGCTCGCCTATATGTGTGACACACACATTCACGAAATGAATTGTTTGCATGTATGAGAATGCCGATGCCTGCCTTAATCAATTCCTCTTTTCAACCTAAGAACTTTCATATATGGAACTCTATATCTAACTCGATTATTTTGTGCCGTTACATAGTACCGTTATGTGGACAAAATTAATATACCCTTGTACTAGTACTAGTACGCTGGGTATAAAAATTACGATAGGTGGGTCGCTATATTTCCAAAATTCGTATTTATGGTCCTATTTGGATGAAATTCGGATCATGTATTCCTACGATGAAAAGAAATTTTTCGGAAAAAAAATTCCGCTAGGCGGGGCTGAGATCGCGGTAATAAAAACTCAAAATCGTAATTATGGACCGCTTTGGCTGATATTTTACGTGTGTGCTACTTAATAAATTTCCAAATGCTCAGAAAAAAATTTGGACCAGCTAGGTGGCGCGTGAGTCGCTCTATTTAAGAAATGCGAAGGTCTGTTTTCGGTGCCGATTAATTCGTTTTTCAACGAACTTCCCGTTGAGGTAGAATCTTGAAATTTCCATCATCGTTTAGTTTTCTGCCCCCACACAATATAACAAAAAAAAAATTCCAACAGTTGGCGCACGGGTAAAGATATTGGAAAGTTTTATTTCCAGAGATTTTGCTTGGGATTTTGAACTAACTTGCAGTTGAGCTGGGGTTTTGCAATTTTCATCACCGTTCAGGCTTCGCTAACAATGCATTATACGAAAAAAAATCAAAAATATTGATTAGTTTCATAAATCCCATTTATCGTACTCTCTTGAGTTTAGTCGTTTAGTCTTATTGCCACAGATATTAGAGGAAGTAGTGGATTATAGCATGACGTTCGTTAGTTAATCTTCGGCGCCATCTGCACATTAGTGGATTATGGCATGATGCTCGATAGTTAATCTTCGGCGCCATCTGCATGTGAAAACGAATATTTAACACATTCATTCGGTCGGTTGAATGCAGATGGCGCCGAAGATTAACTAACGAGCAACATGCTATAATCCAATAATGTGCAGATGGCGCCGATGATTAACTAACGAACGTCATGCTATAATTTTTACAAACTCTCAACTAAAAAGCATAAAATTAAAAATAGAATAAAAAAATATTTTTAATTTAAAATGTTTTTAAAATGAACTAAAAACTGCAAAATAATTTCTCCTCTGCCTACATAGATTTTTCACCACGTAGAGTTTGTCCTGAACATTTATTAGTAGGAATTCTCATAGGCATTATAGTACTTGGCAAGACTGATATGTATAAAAACTTTAGCGCACGCTATAGATGGTTCACATTAGTTTCTAAAAATCTTACTACCGATATGAGCTTTCCTAAAAAAGATCATCTGTTCACGATATAGTTATATAACACACTCAAGCCTGAGTAAACTCACAACAAAATATAAACTTCGTTCGATAGGTGTTCTACATTTCGGTGACCCCGACGTGATCCGGAAACAAGGACCAGGATCACACTAGAAGACGACCCAATATCTAAGGACGAATCATTGTCGTCAATCAACCACCTCATAGTGGTAATTTTGTGGCCCTGCATCAGGGATCACACCAGACGAGCCATTGTCGTCAATTCAACCACTCACATCGCAGTGGTAAATTTGTGGTCCTGCATCAAGGACGTCACTAAAACATACACTCGTCGGCAACAGTACATTGCCGTGAAGCTACCAAATAAATTGATCCTGTAACAAGGCACAGGATCACACCACCAATCAACCCATTGGTCTATACATCATAGTCCATACAATCCCTGTCGTTGCTAATCTTTGACTAGCACCATGGCCACTTTCGAGGAGCTTGTCGCGTACCAGCATAGTATGGCGACTGAGATTGAAACCCTAATCCGCAATGTCAAGAAAGATTCCAGCTCAAGGAAGACTCACAAGTACTATGAGGAACGCCTCCAACGCCTTGAAGATTCGTGGTCGAAGTTTGAGAGCACTGACAATAAGATAAGATGTCTCTCTGAGCTAAAACTGACCCACCAATACTTTACGCACCTATATCTGCACATTACGAACACGACGTTGGAATACAGGAATATTTTTGAAACAGAAATGCTGAAGCTGTTGAAGGCGACAGAAATTCATCGGAAAGATCATGATGGGGCCCTCAACGAAAACCCAGCAGGCAAAGTCAACGAGCAGGAGCCACATGATGCATCGGCTAATAAGTTAATTCGAAACCAAAGGCATTAATGCGAGCCTTAAGCCGAAATATCGGCGAGTTTAAGGAAAATTTTGAGAAGGAGCATCCTGAGCCGTATTACAAGGCTAATGGTTCAGTTATGCTTGCATAGCATGGCAATACATTGCATGGGTTCTGTCATTTTCGATATCTGTTAAATGGGTTTTACATGTATTCGATTATACAACGCATGGCAACCCAGAGCATGGCATAGAAGTCTGTTGAATTTTGATCTCTATGTAACTTAACATACCTACTGTCAAAGCTTTTGCTTATTATTCTTATAAATTTTAGTAAAAAACAAATAAAAGCGTTGTAATGGAAGAAGAAAAGCTGAAAGAATGTGTGCGAGCTCATGAAATTCTGTATGTTTCGCGAATATCTGATTTTGAGGGGCTGTGCGTTGTGCGAAGTATAATCAACATTTTCTTTTACGTGCTGTGTATTTCTATGCTATGCCCTGCTATGCAAGCTTAACTGAACCATAAGGCATCGCTCATAACCAAATACATGAACGAAATGTCCACTAACAACGAGTTATTGTGGCAATCGACCACTAGTGAAGACATCGACGGATACACTCAAGATGCGTATTACGAATTAGAGGCTCAAGCACACAATACCCTCTCTAACCTGCAGCAGCGCCTTGCTTCTATCAACCCAAATATGACACCGATTACGAACGCAAATGAGCAACACTTGGTACGACTACCAAAAATCCAAATTCCAAGGTTCAATGGTAGCTACCTACATTCGGTAGCCTTCAAGGACCTCTATGTGCAACTAATACACAATGCACCAAGTAAATTTAATAACAGAGAAAGTGCTCAATAAGCTTTCTTTGAATGCTTCCCCATCTTCACTTTGCCTTGAAGGGATAAGCGGCAAAATTCGAAATGTATCAACGCATAAACCTCGAACTCACGTCAATGACAGGCAGATATTCAACAAGGATTGAAGCCTTTGTGCTTTCGAATATTGTATCCCCACAACCTGCAACGTCATTCGAGACATCAGGATGGGACATTCCAGATGGAATTCAACTGGCTGATCCATACTTCAACGCAACAGCCAAAATTGATCTACTGATTGGGGCACAGTTTTATCATCAACTCATGTGCGCCCAGCAAATTAAACACAGCAATGAACTTCCAACGCTACAACGAACGAGACTCGGATGGATCGTTACAGGAAGACTTCAGGAATACAATAGCAACAGTGCTACGTGTGCAGTCCTAACCTCTGAAGATCAAACCACCAATGAATTAATTGAAAAATTTTGGAAGCTTGACGATATAAACGATACTTCAACTCGATCTATGTCTCTGGCTGATAAACGATGTGAGATCCACTTTACCCATAACGTAAAAAGAAATAAGGAAGGACGATTCATCGTTCGTCTACCGTTTTCCGAGAATCCATCAGTCCTCGGAAAACAAGCTCAATGGCATTTAATCGTTTTTTGGCACTAGAAAGACGTTTGGAGAACAATTCTCACCTTAGACAAGAGTACAACAAGTTTATGCTGGAATACGAGTCCCTTGGTCATATGGAAGAAATCCTGGAGAAAAACATTCCAGACTGCCACTACGTATTACCGCACCATTGTGTTCTGAAACTTGAAAGTTCTACTACGAAACTACGGGTTGTCTTCGATGCATCAGCCAAAACATCTAGTGGCTCATCACTTAACGATATTCTTCACGTCGGTCCGACTGTTCAGAGCGAGCTATTCTCCATTTTGCTACGCTTCCGAATGCATAAGTATGTCTTCACGGCAGATATCGAAAAAATGTATCGACAAATCCTAGTCGACGATGCGGATCACCTATTCCAGCTGATCCTTTGGAGATTCCACAAGGACCAAGATATAAAATGCTAAGTGGAATTCCACCAGAAGACCAGGAGATTAATCTAAACCTTGAAGAGTCCGCAACTTGTATAATAAAAACTCTTGGGCTTATCAGGCTACCAAGGTCCGATCAATTGTGCGGGCGAGCACAAAGGGTATCATCTCCTGCAAAGGGCATTACCAAAAGAGGAGTAAGCTCAGAACTCGCAAAAATCTTCGATCCACTAGTACTTTTTGGCCCAGTGGTAGTAAAGGCAAAAATATATTTACAAGCATTATGGCAACTACCACTCACATGGGATGACGAATTACCCGCATATCTTCAAAGGCAATGGAATGACTTCCGTTCAAGCATAGAAGCGGTTAGTGAGATCAAGGTCGACCGTTTTGTGTTCAACCATAAAAGAACAACATCAATTGAAATTCACACCTTTGTCGATGCATCAGAACGTGCCTACGGAGCTGCAATCTACATTCGGTCAACATATACCGATAGTACCATAACAACCAGGCTGATCTGTTCTAAGTCAAGAGTGGCGCCACTAAAAAAACAAACCTTGTCACGATTGGAGCTCTGTGCGGCCGTGTTAGGGCAGAGCTGACAAGCAAGGTGAAACAGGACCTACGGCTTCAAAATAACGAGAATTTCTTTTGGACAGACTCCCAAATTGTCCTAGCCTGGATAAATTCACCATCAGGATCATTCCATACCTTTGTGGCAAACAGAATAGCCAAGATTCAGTGCCTAAGCTTGCCAGAGCAACGGCATCACGTTAGTACCAAAGAAAATCCAGCGGACGCAATATCCAGGGGAATACCTCCAGAAACTTTGGCACACCACTCGATATGGTTTTATGGCACACTATTCCTCTCTGGAAAAAGATATTGGCCAAAACCATGGTCACGAACCCCGAATTCCACAGGTGACGAGGAACGTAAGATGACAAAACGTGTCCTGACTGTATCATCAAGGAAATCAAATTGGATAGAGATAATAGGCCAAATAAACCACCGAAACTCCTTCAAAACACTTCAACGAATAATTGGGTATATACTAAGGTTACCAGAAAACACCAAAATCACCAAACAACTCAGGTCAACCAATAAGGCACTCAATGCATTCGAAATGGAGAATGCATTAATAGTGATAATGAGGATGATTCAAGCAACTGAATTTGAGGAAGAACTCGAAAAACTCTCGAACAATACAGCTGTTAACAAAGCTAGCCCATTGGCCTCACTTAACCCATTCTTAGACGAACACCAAATAATGCGAGTAGGTGGCCGTCTTCAGCAATCCACTCTACCATTCAAAACAAAACCTCCTGCCATACTTCCTCACAATCACGACATAGTAAAAATTCTAGTCACCATGATTCACGAAGAAAACCGTCATTGCGGCCCACAGGCTTTGTTAGCCGCAACAAGAACAAACTCGTGGATCACAAACGGAAAGTCAGTTGCACGAAGCATCGTACACAAATGCATACGGTGCACCAAAGCAAGGCCAATCCTCAACTAAAGGGAAATCTACCCGCTTCCAGGGTGACACCAGCACGACCGTTCATAACAGCGGAAGTGGACTACTATGGACCAATTTGGATTCACCACAAGATTAGGGGCAAACGACCTGACAAGGCTTATATTGCCGTTTTTTGCTGTTTTGTTACAAAAGCCATCCACATGGAGGTTGCTTCGAATTTATCAACAGAGGCCTTTATAGGAGCACTAAGACGGTTTACTAGCAGGAGAGGACATTGTCAAACATTATATTCTGACAACGCCACGAATTTTGTTGGGGCAAGAAACAAGCTGGCTAAGCTAAAGGAGTCTATCTACTCTCAATCAGCCCAAGAAAAAATAATCCGAGTATGCAGTGATAAATCCATCCATTTCAAATTCATCCCACCAAGAGCTCCCCACTTCGGTTGACTTTGGGAAGCAGCCGTCAAATGCGCCAAAATCATTTAGTAAGAAGTGTGTCAGCCGTATCGCTAACGTATGAAGAGTTAGAAACAGTCATTGTGGAAATAGAAGCCATTTTAAATTCCAGACCACTAGTCCCACTCTCGCCTAGTTATGATGATTTCAACGCGCTCACTCCAGGTCACTTTCTGGTAGGAGAACCACTAACATCAGCTGTGGATGTCAATGCTAAACCAACAAAAATGTCCCTGGGCGGTAGGTGGAAATTAACCTCAGAAATTAAACATAACTTTTGGAAGGAATGGACACAAAACTACCTACAGGAGTTACATCAAAGAGGAAAGTGGAAATCGGCCTCACCCAACGTGAATGAAGGCATGCTTGTTATTCTCAAAGAAGATAACATTCCAGTATTACAATGGCCATTGGGCAGAATTACACGGATTTACAAGGGAGACGATGGACTAGCTCGGGTATGCGACGTAAAAACAGCGAGAGCAACATTAAAAAGGCCTATACACAGACTTGCACCGTTACTCAACGATACCCAACTCGAGTGAGCTGAATATGATGAGTCCAACCCAGCTCCAGCACAAAAAAGACAACATTCATCGAATGACGACAACAGCACAAGCCAATGAAAAAGAAAGATTGTCTCATATAGCTCGCAAGGACTGTTCAGTACAGTTCTTATCTCACTCCTATTGCTGCCTCTGATATTAGCCTCTCCCATCAAGATTATGGAATTGCCAAGTAACCCCGGGCTGTATTTCGAAGGTATAGGATCAACAAAGCAGTTGACAGATACTTGGAGGTTTATCATATACTAGCAGGGTACCCGGCGTTGCTCGGGATGTAAGTAGTTAGGGGGCCTTTCAAAATCAATAATATACTTTAAGATTTCATATTTATATACATAAATATATATATATATATATATATATATATATAAAATAGATTTTGTTATTAATTTTTCACTACTTCATTGTGCATACAACTTCAAAAATATAAAATTTTAGTATTCCGTTTAAGGCTACACGATACACAAAATTTTTAGTTTTCTGTCCCGGAGCATAAGTAAATAGGGAAAAAATTTTCCTACACGGGAACTATTGATATCATTAATCTCCTGATCAATTTTCAGGTCCTAACTTTAAACACTTTTACGATAACCCCACTTTTATGCGCGAAAATTGTTTTGATATCATTTAGCTCTATACCAATTTCCAGGTTCCTGCCTTAAATACTTTTGGAGATATTAAGCTTGAAAAATTAGTATGGGAGGTGCCACGCCCCCATTTTTGTTAACCCCAATTTTTTTGGAGGTGGTAGGGATCGATCTCGTATAACCCCTCACCATATTTCAGTGGTGTAACAAGAATACTTCCACAGATACGGACAATGAAAAATTTTATTTGTGTGGGAGGTGCCACGCCCACACTGTCGTTATCCCCAGTTTTTTTTTGGAGGTGGTAGGGATCGATTGCATATAACCCCTAACCAAGTTTCAATGATCTAACCTAAATACTTCCAGAGATATCGACTAAGAAGTATTTCATTCGTATGGGAGGTGCCACGCCCACACCGTCGTTATCCCCAGGGATCGATCTCGTATAACCCCTCACCATATTTCAGTGGTGTAACCCGAATACTTCCACAGATACGGACAATGAAAAATTTTATTTGTGTGGGAGGTGCCACGCCCACACTGTCGTTATCCCCAGTTTTTTTTTGGAGGTGGTAGGGATCGATTCCATATAACCCCTAACCAAATTTCAGTGGTCTAACCTAAATAGTTCCAGAGATATCGACTAAGAAGTATTTCATTCGTATGGGAGGTGCCACGCCCACTTTGTCGTTATCCCCAGTTTTTTTGGAGGTGGTAGGGATCGATTCCATATAATCTCTCACCAAATTTCAGTGGTCTAACCTAAATACTTCCAAAGATATCGACTAAGAAGTATTTCATTCGTATGGGAGGTGCCACGCCCCCTTTTTCGTTATCCCCAGTTTTTTTTGATGGTGGTAGGGATCGATCTCATATAATCTCTCACCAAATTTCAGTGGTCTAACCTAAATAGTTCCAGAGATATCGACTAAGAAGTATTTCATTCGTATGGGAGGTGCCACGCCCACTTTTTCGTTATACCCAGTTGTTTTGGAGGTGGTAGGGATCGATCCCATATAACCCCTTACCGAGTTTCAATGGTCTAACATAAATACTTCCGGAGATACGGACAATGGAAAATTCCACGCCCCCTATATATATCAAAATATTTTTTAGCCTGTGACCATCCCTGGAAGATGTACAGTGGGTGTGTAAAATTTGGTTACGATCGGTTTATAAGTTTAGGACGCAAGTCGATCTATACCTACATACATATATATTTACATAATTTCAATTTTATATATATAGATTACGATCTCTCACCCCTCTGGGAAAGAAACAAGGTTCTGGAAGACGGAATAACATCACTAGCAAGGTCCTGCAACCGATCAGTAGCCAGCGAGTCTTGTGACTCTATGTCACAACAACTTCGGCATACCTGGGACAATCTAATTCAGGAATCCGACCTGTTATCGCTGAAACGAAGGCGAAGAGGAGCGATAAACGTAATTGGCAATGTGGCGCATGCTCTTTTTGGGGTCTTGGATTCAGATTACGCAGAGCATATGTCTCAAATTATAGCCGACGTGCCCTCACCCACACCAGCCACGGAAATTTAAGCCCACTTATTCTCACTCCAAGGCAGTTAAGGTCAGAAATCACCAGAATCAAGGGACACCTTCCCACTGGATGCACCCTATCAGTTGACTACGACGACTTAGTAGAGTTATACAAGGTTATGGAACTAAAGGGTGCAGTAACAAATGGAAAAATCATTTTCATCGCTGATATACCTTTAGTCAACCATGAAAGTTTTGAGCTGTATAAGGTCATTCCCATTCCTACGCAGGCAGGAAACGCGACGATCGTCATACAAACGAACATTGAGTATTTGACTGTAAATGACCTCCGAGATGAATATATGGTGTTGAATAGCCTCCATTTCAATAAGTGCATCACAGTCGCGAACGATCTGTATCGCTGTCCGTCCCTACAAGTTTGGTTCGCCCGAGAATCCGACAGCTACTCCTGTGAAGTTGCCCTCTTCAATAATAGAACATCGCCAAACTGCAATTTCAGTCAAGTTCAAGGCAACATATCCATTATTGCTATGAACACTAATAACGGGTGGGTATACTCAACAACCAAACCTATGGAAATGACTGCAGTTTGCGGCAACGCTATTATTAATGTGCATATCAACGCATCTGGCATTCTGGCTATTGAACCAAGTTGTATCATCAAAGGAAGGTATCTAACTATTCATGGACACGAAACCAGTGTCACCTCCTTACATACATCCTATGCTTCATTTGGGAATCTAACTACTATCGGAAACCCCAACAATGTCAAGCAACTTCTACAACCAAATATAGATTTCGAGTCGCAATTAAAACAAATCACCAGCATTCAAAAACGACTCCAAGACATCAAATATCTTCCTACCAAAGAAGGGCACTCTTCGCTCCACCAGTCATACATAACCATAGCGGCGTTGCTAGTGTCATTATGCATAACCATATGTCTCCTAATCGAACGGATAAAAAACAAATACAACAAGTTCGACATATCGCCAACGCCCCCGCAGCCAATGCCACGGATCCATATCTCAGAAGTTTGACGTTAAGTTTTTCGCTAACCACTCAACGCGGCGGAGAATGTTAATACATATGTATATATATATTTAAGTTCAAACACCCGCACACATAGTGCAACCTAAACATTAATAATATAATAAATAAACAAGAATAAAAAATACTGACCTACATATTTCCACACGCAAACAAAATTACACAATAAACCAAAATACGCAATATAAGCACAAATTCAATAATTATTACCAATCATTAATTCACTTCACTTATTGTCAATCATGCACTTTTTCCTTATAGTTATAGCTTAAGATATTATTGCTAGTGTAAGCATTTTAATTGTATAAAAGCCGTAGTAAAATAAAGAACATTATGCAGAAACGAATTCAATTCTTTTGATGCATGCAATCTTACAGCTCAACCTAATATAAACGCACAGCGTTTGCGGACGCACAGAAGTCTATACGCAATTATTTGAGTAACCTAAATTAAAGCCCGTGCGTTGCTTTTATTGGTCTAATTATGAATAGTTTTATTGTATATAGAAGGTCAAATTTGTGTTTACAACATTTGGTTGACGTTTTAAATTCCGATATTTGTCTAAAACAGTTCTCTAAAACAACGAAAATGATCCAACAATAATTTGTAAAATTACCATAACCTCAATTCAAAACGTCACGCACAAAAATCTTGGATTTTGAGTTAGCTTTTAGCGCACGCAATTCTATTTCGGTTACTCTCATACAAGTTGTATGGGCATGAGACAAGTTTGACAGAAAACTCACGCTGTGCGTTTATATTAGGTTGAGCTGTTAAGGTGCTTCTACCTAAGATACTCCTTTTTATATAACACACTCAAGGCGATTCTGCCTGAGTAAACTCACAACAAAATATAAACATCGTTCGATAGGTGTTCTATTTACCTATCGAAACACATATATTTATATTAATACAGGCAATATTCCGAAAAAAATTTGCGACATCGGGTAAGGTCCACGCTCAATTTTATACGAAAGATTTTGAAAAGGATCATAGATATATTGCATATGCAATAACTTTTCTTAAATATTTCTATTTCAACTCTAAAGTGTTCGCGGACAAAGAAAGTCGAATGCTTAAAATTTTTCAAAAATGGGCGTGGCGCCGCCCCTTTATGGTGGATTATTCCAAGAAACTTTTCATGCCATAACTCTGGTAAAAATTGATTTATTGAAACGATATTTGGAGAAAGTGTTCCACATATAAAGCTAACTCTTTGCTGTAAAAATAAACAAAATTGGTTAACGGACACGACCATTTTTGGAACACACTTCTGAAAAATTTCTTTGTAAAATTAAAATCGCGATATTTCCATAATTGTATAAGGTATATAAATAAGATTTTGCACACATAATAAGCTTTTTGAGCAAAACTTAACTGTAAAAAAATGTGGATTTTGGTGAAGTAGGCGTGGTGCTGCCCACTTTTCAGCAAAAAAGGTCTGCTATTTTCAAAAGCGATTGGTTGCAATTCCAAGAAGTTATATCAATGAAAGTTACTGTGATGCTTTCCAATAATATGAAGTATACTCCTGCCAAAAATTACGCAAATCGAATGACAAACAAACAAGATTTACGGGCAAGTAGTTAACATCCTATTGCCTTTTTATACCCAGCGTACTAGTGCTAGTACAAGGGTATTATAATTTTGTCCACATAACGGTACTAGGTTAGGTTAGGGTGGCTGCCCCTCTGCCCACTGAGGGGGGTTTAGTCCCTGCTTCCCTTATACACTCATGAGATTGAGCCACCCTGTCCGCTTGATAAAGCGCAGAATGTCTCCGGTTTCGACGGAGCTTAGGTCAGCTTAGCTGATAAATTGGAAAGCCCCTAGGCACTCCAGCCGGGTCCTGGCTAGAGCGGAGCAGCTGCAGATGAAGTGCTGGACATTTTCTATCTCTTCCTCGTCCCTGCAGCTGCGACAGAAGTCGTTTGAGGGGACCCCCATGCGTTTGGCATGTGTTCCCATTAGGCAGTGCCCTGTGATCACCCCAATCAGGGGGCCTAGGGATAATAATAATAATAATAATGCCCAAAGGATTACCCACCATATCCCGCCCGACCGGCGCGAGGGGCGGATCCGCATGACGCGCGGATTGTTCTTTCGTGCCGAGTCTGTGAAAGGCTTTGGTTTGTTAATCGTCGAGATCTAAAACTGCTCAGCTACAGAGAAAACCTCATCAGCTAAGTAAAAAAGATTACACAATTAATAAATCATTAGTTGACAGCGAAAAGTTTATTGTTAAGAATAAAGATAAGAAACAAAGGATATGAAAAAAAATTGTTGCTATGTATTTAGGATAGAAAGAATTGACTTTTTTATGCTGCATAGTGAGTCTGAAATATCAAACGTACCAGAATGAGAGTTATAATCTTGACACAAACAACGAAAAGGCTCATTTAATTCAAAATTCGTTCGGCACTGTTTCAAGATAAGTGGTTTAAAATGTCTTGATGGACGAGACGGTACATTGAAGTTCACTTCGTTCAAAAGAAACGGGCTTACGATTGAACCATTTAGTAATTTAATCATGAAGACAATTCCAAGCATTTCCCTCCGACTAGAAAGGCTGTCAAGATTAATTAGTTTTAAGCGACTCGTATACGATGGAAAATTATACAAGGGATCCCAGTGAAGATCTCTTAAGGCAAATAGTAAAAATTGTTTTTGAACTGATTCTAAGCGATCCACGTGGACCTGGTAACGCGGGTTCCAAATTATAGAACCGTATTCAAATATCGGTCTGACTAATGTAGTAAAGAGAGTTTTAGTTACATAAGGGTCGCTAAATTCTTTAGACCATCGTTTAACAAATGCTAGAACGCCTCTAGCTTTATTGACTGTTACGTTAATGTGGCAGTTGAAACTGAGTTTGTAATCCATAGTAACCCCAAGGTCAACAAAATCATACATTTGCTCAAGACTATAATTGTTAATTGTATAGGAAGCTGGCTGTGAAATTTCTCTCGAAAAACGCATGTATTTACATTTATTATGGTCGTTAAAGATTGAGTATGGACTCGGTCCGTTTCTTACAGATGTAGGGACAGGTTTGCCTGGACACCTCGCAAGTCGTCTCCCGTGTCCATCTAGAGTTCGCTTTTCCTTCGAATTCGCGTAGGAGCCAGAGCTTAGTCGTGGCTAGAGGGGGGAGGTGTTCCTAGTTCCGTTTACCTCAGATTGCTCCGTGGCCTTCCTAGCTAGCTCGTCAGCAGCGCAGTTTCCAGGAATATCGATGTGACCTTTAACCCATATCACTGCTGTGGAGCATTTCGAGGTCAGTTCATAGAGTGAGTGCCTACAGTCGAGTGCTACCTTCGAAGAGGTGTTGCTGCTCTGAAGGGTTTTGATCGCTGCTTGGCTGTCGCAGTATATGGATACTGACGTGCAGTTTTTCGAGAGCAGCCAGCGTGCAGCTTCCTCTATGGCTGGTGGCGCGATAACGTCAGTGGAATTAACGTCAGTGACGTTAATTCGCACCCAAAAAGCGAATTAATGTCAGTGACATTAAGACGCATGACCAAAAACGAATTAAAGTCAGTGCCGTTAATTCGTATAATATTTTGATTTTAGTTCGCTTTGGACATGCGAATTAATTTCATTGAGGCATTTAGGTTTGAGATTCGACGAAGTAGCGCCGCAGGCGAAAATTTGACTTAGGTCAGATCCCCAATTCGGGGCGTGATCCATGGTATTTATGTGCAGAACTCCTTTCGGCATTGGCGGCCTTCGGCCGCGGTTCAAAAAATAACCCTGGGCTACGCCATTCCAACTCCGGGTGTGTGCCATAGCTGAACACTTTCTCCAAATATCGTTTCAATAAATCAATTTTTACCGGAGTTATGGCATGGAAAGTTTTGTGGAATAATCCCCCATAAAGGGGCGGGGCCACGCCCATTTTAGAAAAATGTTGTGCTTTCGACTTTCTTTGCCCACGAACACTTTAGAGGTGAAATAGAAATGATATACAGCTAGTTTAAGCAAAGTTATAGCATATTCAATATATCCATGATCCTTTTCAAAATCTTTCGTATAAAATTGGGCGTGGACCTAATCCGATTTCACTAATTTTTTTTCGAAATATTGCCTGTATTAATATAAATATGTGTGCTGAATTTTATTTTGCTATCTTGAGCGGTTTTTGATTTATGATTAATAATATTTCCAAATTTGACTTAATCAAAAGTGGGCGGTGCCACGCCCTTTTTTAAAAATTTCTTCACAAATTTCTTTTTTGCCTTAACGGTAAGGTACACACCAAATTTTATCCTTATAGGTGTATTATGTACTGAATAATCACTCTTTTTGTATTTTCGAAAATATTATATATATAGAAAGTGGGCGTGGCTTTTAACCGATTTTGCCTATTTTCAATACCGTTCAGAGATATGTAAAAAGGAACCTGCATACCAAGTTTCATTGAGATATCTCAAGATTTACTCAAGTTATCGTGTTCACAGACGGACGGACGGACGGACGGACATGGCTCAATCAATTTCTCTTCTCCTCCTGAACATTTTAATATATATAAGTCAATATCTATCTCGATTCGTTTATGCCGTTACATACTACCGTTAGGCGAATGAAGTTAATATACCTTGTGTGCGAAGCACTACTAGGTATAAAAAAAATGTACTGACTTTAGTTCGCTTTCTTAATGCGAATTAATGTCAATGACGTTAGTTCGCTAAAAATATTGACCTTAGTTCGCTTTTGGCATGCGTCTTAATGTCACTGACATTAATTCGCTTTTGGGGTGACTTTAGTTCGCGCCACCCTATGGCTGTAAGTTCCTCCTGGAATACGCTGCAGTGACTAGGTAGCCCTATGCATAGGGAAAGTGAAAGATCTTCCAAGTAGACTCCGCTGCCGACCTTGCCATCGACCTTTGAGCCGTCTGTGGATATTGAGGTTGAATATTCACGTTATCCCATTCGTGCCTCTCAGGGATTCTGATGGAGAACAAGGTGTTTGCGTCATAGCCGATAGGTGTGGTGTAATCTACTACCTTCAGTTTATTTGGTATGGTCTCCAGGATGCTAGCGTGTCCAAATCTGGTGTCGCTCCAGCGCTGAACTGCGTTCATTCGTACTGCGCTATGGCTCGCCTGGAGTTTTCCATACATGTCAACCGGTAAGAGGTTGAGCATGACCTCCAAGGCTTTTGTGGGCGTCAATGAAAGCGCCCCCGTGATAAGCATCGCCGCTGATCGCTGTACTCTGCCCATCCTGCTTATGTTGTTGTTGCGCTCGAGTGCTGGCCAACACACAGCAACGCCATAATTCATTCTAGGGTTTAGCCAGTGCATAATTCTAGGGTTTAGGCCCCATCTCTTCCCTACCGCTGCCTTGGATGAATATAGGGCCGTGATAGCCTTTTTCGATCTGTCCTCAACATACTTATTCCAGTTGAGTTTGCTATCTAAGATCAAGCCGAGGTACTTGACCTCCTGAGAAAGTGTGAGCCTGACTCGAGGCGTGGTGGTACATATGTTGGTATTTTGTACTTCCTAGTGAACAGAATCATTTCCGTTTTCGAGGGATTGACACTAAGGCCGCTCTCCAGGGCCCAGTCCTCCACGAGGTTCAAGGCAGTCTTTAGCAGTTCACTTATAGACTGGAGATGCTTACCAGTCGCCGTCAGAGTGATGTCATCGGCGTAGGGAATAATTTGACAGCCAGTGTTTTCAAGCTTCAGAAGTAGGGTGTTAACTGTTAGGTGATAGAACTCCTCCTTGAGGAGTGCCCCTGGATGCGTATGGCACATTAGAGGCCTCTCCTAGATTTGCTTGGATAGTTCTCCTTGACAGTAGCTGTCTAACGAATTCTACCAGCGGTGGGTTTAGTCCCATTCGCCGAAGGGACTCGATGACCGCTAGAGGATGTACGTTATTAAAGGCTCCTTCAATGTCGAGAAAAATGCCCAGGGTGAATTCCTTGATCGCGAGTCCCTTTTCACCTTTGTGGTGATAGCATGGAGTGCTGTTTCCACGGACTTGCCCTTAGAGTATGCATGCTGAGCTGTCGATAGGTTTGGTATATGCAGATTATTCGTTATTTGTGCGTCCAGTATTCTTTCCAAAACCTTGAGAAGAAAAGATGTTAGGCTTATAGGCCTGAGGTCTTGTGGCTTCGAGTGTGAAGCTCTGCCTCCTTTGGGAATGAAGACTATCTTCGCCTAGGTCCATCTTTTTGGAACGTAGCATAGCCTTAGACATGCTGTGTAGATTTTAGACAGCATGGGCGAGAGAATCTCGCTCACCATTTGAAGTTCATCGGGATATATGTTATCGGGTCCCGGAGATTTATAGGGGTCGAAGGTTTTGATAGCCCATTCAACTTCTTGAGGATTAATCAGCTTCCATAGGACCTTTCGATAGAACTTTACGCAATCTATTGGCCTCCGAGTTTGATTCGATGTTGGAACAGAAGTCCCGCCACGCATCTGTCTGGGCTTGGTTGACTGCTTTCTTGAAAGTTTTAAGGCTTGTTTATATTCTTGCCAAGAACCGGTCCGCTTAGCTTGATTAAAAAGCCTCCTGCTGCCTTTCCTTAGCCGAGAAATCTCGCAGCTCCACCACGAGGTCTCTTCTTATATCTCTGTCTGGTAAGGGGACAAGAGGCGTTGAAAGCAGCATTACAGGACTCTGTGATCAAGTCTACTGCTTCATCAATTTTAGACGATGAGTCGAGCTCACCGATCGAAGCTAACTCGTTTTCAGAAAGTAGTTGCACTTCATCAGATCTTAGCGGTAGGCTGAACATACCGTGAGAAGCTTTATTGTGGAGCGAATGTGATAGAGCGGTCTTAAAGACCTCCCAATTTGTTCGCTTCCTATTTCTGTAAGCTGAAGTAGTGGGCGGTCTCACGAGGAGACAGAAACATATGTACCTATGGTCAGAGAGGGCATTGTCTCTTGACCCGTGCCAGTTCTCAGTTTGGCTCACTAGCGGGTCGGAGACCAGCGTAAAGAAAGTAGGTTCGTTTCCAGAGTTACTTATATTTAAATTATTGGATAGAATAAAGTCTAAAAGGCACTCACCTCTAGGGTTAGTGTCCGTAGAACCCCATAATTGCATGATGTGAATTGGCGTCAGCTCCTATTATAATCGGCAGCCTCCGCCGGTTTGCCTCCTTCACTGCGTTGCTTAAGCAGTTAGTTGTTGGGCCTCATGCGACACGTAGGCAGCAATTAGCCAGATTTGCTTGCCTTCCAGTTCTAGGCTGATGCTCACAGTATCTGCGTCACTGAAATTTGACAACAAAAAGTAAGAGAGAGTCTTCTTTATAAGAATACATGCTCTGGTCCTACCTGGAACTGGGGCCTTGACCACCTGGTAGGCATCAGAGTGTAGTCCACAAACCTTGTTCTGAACGATCCAAGGTTCCTGGATAAGTAGGAGTTCCTCTGCTTTTTCGCTGAGGCGCAGAAGAAGGGCAGCCGAAGCTGCCTTGGAGTGATTCAGTTTAATTTCGTTCAGGTTCACTCGAGGTGCTGCCTGTGGGACCATCACCGCCTGTACCGGTTTGCGATACTATCGAGGTTTCCTATGCTCCACTCAAGGCGTTGTCGGATGATATATCCCCCTCGTTAGATTTTATGGAGGTCCCTGGTCCACTCAAGGTGTTTCCTGGTTCCTCCATTTCAGGTTCGTCAGCGGTGGCGTCATCCTTCTCTTGGATCCGCAGGGTGATGGAGTAGAAGCAGTAGCTAATGACTTCACCACAGGCTTCGAGTGCAGGGAGAGAATCCTCGCTTATGATCAAGGTCACGTAGCGTTGTTTCTCCCTGACCTCACTCACCCTTACTACCCTCCATTCACTGGTGGGTAGTCCTTCGTTTCCTGCCTGAATGATTTTCAGGATGGCCTCTGGCGTCGACGCCTCGGCTGCTGGTATCCAGGCCCAGGCTCGTAGCCTGCGAGGAATCTCGTTCCCGTCGGCGCAAGATACCAACTTTATCCGCCTTTGATGCCAACCGGCATCTCTTCTGACAGGTGCAGGGCCCGGATGTATATCAAGGACTTCAACGTAGACCCTGCACAAACCTGGGACGGGTTCGCCGCAGAAGTTCTGGGAGCTGTCGCCAAGGGTCTATGCCTCTTGGATTCACTCGTGGTGCTTTCCTGAGAACGTTGTCTCTTTGAGGCTAGTGCGCTTGGCTGGGCTCTGGTGTGGTTGTTCTTCTCGCCGCTTTTCCCTACGGTGAGCTCCTGTCTCGCGGTGAGAAGGCTGGTTGCCCAGGCTAAAGAGGGTGATAACCACGCCGCCTTTTTCGATATCGGAAACGTCGAAAATCACATAAATTGACATAACTTGCGTAAAAACTGAGATATTTGCATGGAATTTGTTATGCCGGCTACTTTCTGGCCAAGGTGAGCTGCTGTGAAAATTTTCGAAATCGGATGATAACCACGCCCACTTTTTCGATATCGAAAATCACATAAATTAACATAAGTTGAGTAAAACTTGAGATATTCGCATGAAATTTGGTACACAGGTTACTTTCTGGCCAAAGCAGGTTGGTGTTTAAAAAGGGCGATATCTGATGATAACCACGCCCCCTTTTTCTCATATAGAAAATTGGGATACCAAAACAGATCACTACTAGGTATTTAATGTTTGGTTACACCTGAACTTAGACTTCCTTACTAGTTTTGTTTGATTTCATGTTTGAATAATATTTAGTTTGAAAGTTCCATTAATGTGTTTGTTAGCTCACTCGCGCTAACATAGATATTTCAAGCCCTGCTCTGTTTAAAAAAATCGTGTTACATTTTTCTGAATGTAGTCTGCCTGACTACTTTATTGTCTCTGACCAGGCGCGTAGCCAGAAAAAAATTTGGGGGGGAGGGTTTGGTCAAAGTGTCAGTAAATAAGAATTACACATATTTCTATTTTTACATATTACATATTTATTAAAAGTATGAATATATGTTATTTGAAATATTTCTCTTATTACACGGCTAAAAACTTGAGCTTTTGGTAATAAATTTCAAAGCATTCAATTACTTAACTGGGCTTAACAAAAATATAACAAAAGGCCTATACACAGCCATATATAAAAATTAGAGGTGCATTCACTAGCAATTTTTTGACGGATATTGCAATTTTTTTATATTTAAAAATTTGTAAACATTAAAAGCGGCGTTGCCACATTTTATATTTATATACACGAGCATACATGTTCACCTGGTTTATCTTCTACCCACTTTTAAACATAAATTTTTTTTCCAGGTACATTCGCATTTTATTTAATATTATTTTACAAATGAAGAGAGGGTTTAACCAGTTTTATAATGATTAGAAATTTAAATTACATATTCAGTTGTAGTTTTTTCATCTTTTTATTTTTATAATCCGTTTTGCTTTCCTTAAGCTTACAATTTAAATACGTAATGTGAAAAAAAAAATCGGCCCAATAAAAAACGTTTTATTATTTTATCATCCAAAGAAGAATTGACATTGCGGAGAAAATTTTGCATAAATTTAGGATTCGAATACCGAAGTTTTCTAGTCCATCAAACTTTTATTAATTAATTGCTGTCATATCTTCAAGGAAATCGTTTTCTTCATTTACTTCTGCAAGCTATTGAATAAAAATAAGAGAAGTTAACATAAAAGAAGTTTATCTTCGGAATTTCGTTGACTTCCCTGAAAATTTCGTGGCTGAATAGCTTATCATCTTCAATGAGTTCCTCTCTATCAGATTCTAGATTTTCTTCCGCAGTTAAAAAGTTTTTGGTTGAAAAATTCATCATTTATTTGGATAAGATTCTCGCTACTGGACTACACATTTGCTTCTGAGCAAAAAATATATCCATTTCGCCCTGGAAAAGTTACAAATCGCAATGGCATACGAAAAATATTTTTGTTCTTACAAAGACGGTTACCTAAAAAGTACGACCGGATTCTATATTTGAATGCTAGTTTGAATGGGTGATCGTGGAGACCCACTTTCGACCGAATCGCACTGAAAAAGTTTTCTGCGCAGTCCTGGTTCAGTTTAAGTGTTAAAAAGTATTTTATATTGTAATTTTCCTTAAGATAATGGAAAAGGCCTTAAAGCGCATTGTTCACTTGAACAATACCGCGTTGAAAAGGCAGAAGGCTTTTTCGTGATGGATACAAATTTTTTACTATGTCACTCATTTTGTTTAGAGTTGAATTTTGCGAATGAAATGAGAGGTCATATGCCTTGCTCAAGTCCCGGGTGTCGGTCGGTGCTTTTGTTGAATTCAGAACATCGAACCATTCATTAACAGTCTGCAATAAATCCGCGCATTCCACAAAATCATTATCGTTCGAGCACAATCCAAGTTCTATACATCGTCTGAGGGCCGAAGCAGTTCTATGGGAAATCAGTTTAGCCGCATACTTCACTTTTTGTGGTGCTATCAAGCAAAATGGGGAAATATAAAAAGTTAGACATAGGCAAGCATATATCTCAAATGAACAGCCATAACGCTAACGTTATAACATAGCGATAACCATATCCACATCTATCTCCAACGTAATCGATTACTGAATACTGAATAAATACGCTAACATAAATATTAGGACGTTAGGGTTATGGTAGTATATCAGAGCAGGTCGCCAACAATAGCAAAGACACACGCCGACTTCCAAACATTCCGCTGTGTCAACGTTTTTCTAATTACATTGAGTTTCTCACGCTGCCCAAAAGTACAAGCGATGGAGTTGTATTAGTTGACATATGCTGGTCACATGTGTGAATGTGTGTGACTGCATCACTGGCAGCTCCACGCTTGGTACATGTCATATGTATGCGACTGCGTTGCTCAGTCCCGCTATAGATATGTTTGTGTGTACGTTGGTGACTGCACTGAGATATATGAACACAGAGCTATGCACATATGAATATATGTATGTACATATGTGCATAGCATTAGAGTTAGAGTAAATATGTATATCTAAGAATTAGAGTAAATATGTATAAGAAAATATCTATATAGCACTTATAAAATAAAGTCACTAAAAAGCTATGTACGGAATTGGCTTCGCACATAGTGCTCCGATTTGAAAGCGGTTTTTTGGATTTTAAAGCTTAGCTGTGTGAGATGGACTTTTTTTTTATAAAATGTGAAGGAATAGATAAAGGGGGCGTGGCAATCGGACAAAATGTGGTAAAAAAACATAAATTTTTGGTTTACACAGCCATAAATCATAGCCTAATCAACCGATTAGAATGATTCTTTCTTGAAATTAAACTTTGAAATATTTACTTTCGTTCTGCATCAAAAAAAATAGTTAATTTCTTTCTAATTTAATCAAAATTGTTTAAACAAAAGCAGCACTTTTTCCAAAAAAATCTGTTTGTGTGTTTGTTCGCTGCCAACCGAATAAGTCAGCGTGCTTTAAGCGACAGCTGTGGTGAGCCATGATGCAATAAACAGGTGATCGCATGGTGACATACACCCGTGCGTACATAATTTGTGTAATGTATTTTGTTGTTGTACTTTGTGTGCAGACTGTCAAAATTACACCGAAAAATGAGCATAATGTCAAAATTAAAGAAAAAACTTTTTAACAGCTGTCTCATGCCACGACGTTCTATAGTTTGATCATGTGGTGAGCCATTCATTTTATGAATTCGCGAATGAGCGCGGTAGCGTTACTTCACTTCGAACGTGTGTATGTTGCATAATTTCGCTTTTATTTCGGCGTCACATACATATTTATGCATGGTACCAGATTAACCCTTAGACCAGCGTTGTGGTCTGACAGACCATTTTCAATAAAATATTTTGGGTTCCCAACATTTTTCGTCAAACCGTCTTATGACTTTTAAAAGCTCCATAGGGTGCTCCTATTCCAGTATACAACAATATCGTTTGTCCACTATTTATGTGAAAAAAATATAATTTTGTGTCTTATGTACGTTTTTTCAGGTTGTGGTCTGTCAGACCACAGCATAGAAACTGCGACTACCTTATATATGTTAGTCATATGTAAATGCAACTCTGTTGCATTGCAAGAACAGCTGATAAAAACAGCCGATTGCATAATCAAATCAGTTTTCTTTTGAACAAGTAGTGGTTTTTCATATAAGAAATTTGGCGGTCGAAAATGAATTTTAGTGAAAATGAAAAGGATAAAGTGCTAAAAGAATGCAGTCGTAATACACGATACGGCAATCTTACTGACAGTGCACAAGAGGAATATAAAGCGAGAATAGCATCTATTTTTGCTTTGGGTGAAGAAGATAGCGAAGAAGAACCATTTGCAGCAGGAGAAGAACTTGACCCTGATTTTGTGCCTATTGATATGGCTTCGGACGCTTCAGATATTGAGGAAATTGGTATAATCGATGATGGACTTGAAGAAAATAGTGATGACGATGAAGTAGAAGATGTAATTTCACCACCGGAAACAGCGACGTCGAGTGCAATGACTGGTGAGTATTTTCTTGCAAAAGATGGGAAAGTTTGGTGTACTAGCCCACCATCCTGTACGGGTCGTAAAAGGGCGCATAATTGTCCAGTAGCTGCAAGACCAGGGCCATCAATATCCGTTTTTCCCAACCCTATTTCGATTTTCAAACACTTGATGACGCCTGAAATTGTTGATGTAATTGTGCGGGAAACGAATCGAAAGGCTGTAGCAGTTATTGAGAAGTGGAATTCAGCTAATCCAGACAAGTCTCGAAATTGGGAATCATTTTCTGAAGAAGAATGTTATGCCTTCATTGGTTTGGTATTGTTTTGCGGCACTTTTCATGCTACATCACAGCCATTAAAAGCGCTGTGGGCACCGTATAATCACCAAATTTACAAAGCAACAATGTCATTAAATCGATTTCAAGATATTTTAAGATTTATTCGATTTGACAATGCAAATACGAGGACTGTACGATTACAAGCGAGTAAAACTGCTCCAATAGATGATATATGGATTATGCTAAATGCTAACTTAGAGCGTGCCTATGCCCCAAATGCGCAGATAACCGTTGATGAGCATTTGTTTGCTTATCGTGGAAGAACTAAGTTCACACAATATATACCATCCAACCCTGCAAAATATGGAATAAAAGTTTGGTGGGCTTGTGACTCAAAATCACATTATCCATTGAAGGGCCAAATTTATACTGGTAAACTAAAGGATGAACCTAGGGAAGTAAATCAAGGTCAACGAGTTGTGATGGACTTAGTTCAAAAATATTTCCGCACTGGACGTACTATATATGCTGACAACTTTTTTTCATCACTAGAATTAGCCAGCGAGCTTATGTCCAAAAACTTAGCTTTCGTTGGAACTGTTCGTAAGAATAAAAGATTCATTCCAGAAGAACTGCTTCCGTCTTCTACTCGTCCACTGAACAGCAGCATCTTCTGTTTCTATGACAATGACTTTTCTTTATGTTCGTACGTGCCAAGGAAAAACAAGTCTGTGATTCTTATTTCAACCGAACATTATACTTCCGACGTTGATGGAGAGAACATAAAGCCTCTGCAAATATTAGATTCCAATACGTATAAGGCGGGAGTGGACACCATGGATCAAATGATATCATTTTACTCTTGCAAACGCCAAACAAGGCGCTGGCCACTTGCGTTCTTCTACAACATGCTGGACGTTTCAGCACTCGCTTCTTTTATCATATATGACGAATTATTCCCAAAGAAATGTACTGATAAACGACGGGAATTTTTGATTGAATTAGCTCATCGATTGGTTAAGCCACACATGGAGCTACGAGCAGCAAATCCGAATGTTTCACGATTCCAGCATATTAAAGATGCCATGAAAGTTTTTAATGTGTTCGTAAGCTAACCGATATTTCTTCCACCTTATCAGTATTCTTATATAGACTTTTCTTCAGCCTCCAACTTCTTCAGTGCCAATGGAAAATAATTTGCCAAAATATGCCGCATCTGCCTCTAACCGGCCTGTTTGTCGTATTTGCTACAAGGAGGAGAAAAGAAACAGGAAGACGCGTTTCCATTGCATAAAATGTACATATCCGGTTTGTGATTCGCATTCAAATAAAGTGTGTTTCACATGCATTGCTGAAGAACCACAAAAAGACTAGGGGCAATACGAGTCTATTTCAGTCCAGACTGGCAGATTAATTAAATAAAATTACCATTAATACGTTTCTGGAATAATCCTTGACTATATTTTTGAATTTAATAAACACTCTAACACATTTGGTTGATTCAATGATTTTTTTTGGTTAATGGCACGTATACATTAACTTGTGGTCTGTCAGACCACAACATATCGTAAACGACAATATAAGTCACCAGTAGTCTAAGGGTTAATGCAACAAAAAAGAAAAATAATGCATGCCTATTTTCTAAACATACATACATACATATATGCTCCTAAAGTTTATGATGATTTCCAAAGATTGAGTACCGATCCATTTTAATTTTTTTTGTTCGGCAACCATGGACATCTTTCTTCAAAAAGAACCGTTGCTTTTCACGAATTATGCTTTTAAAATTTGTATGTTAGTTGCGGGAGTAGGTACATTAAGACGATCGCAGTTCATAAAATTTTATTTTGTAGTGATTTTTATTAATCAAAAGTGCACATTCAATAAATAATTTGACTTTTGAGTGGTAAGAACATTACAGTGCAATTTTTTATATTATTTAGTGTAATTTTACAACCAAATTTTCCTTAGGGACATTTTCACAGTTGGGAGTTAAAGTTACATTCCGCAGTTAACTGTGAATTCTCGATTCAATTTTAGTAATTTAACTACTTAAATATTCACTTTCCAATGTACGATAGGCAATATTTTATTTCTAACAAGAGGTTAACTCACCAATATTGGGCAGTTAAACTTGAGAAAAGTAGACATGAAAATCGAAAATCGAGAGTTAACTGTGGAATGTAAGTTACATCTGTGAAAATGACCATTAGAAAAATAGGTGATTTCTATGAAAGTTAGTTGTTACTCAAAGCTTACAGATTTCTATAAAATTTATAAAAGTTCTCAAAATTAGAGAAAAATATAATTTCGTATATTTTATTATAGTCTAAGATACAACAAAGGGGCGACCTTCACAAATCGCGTATATGAATGAAATGCGCCTTATATGAATAGCGTGCGCCCATGTTTTTATACATATCAATCTTGCCAAGTACTGTAATGCCTATGAGAATTCCTTCTAATAAATGTTCAGGACAAGCTCTACGTGGTGAAAAATCTATGTAGGCAGAGGAGAAATTATTTTGCAGTTTTTAGTTCATTTTAAATTAAAAATATTTGTTTATTCTATTTTTTATTTTATGCTTTTTAGTTGAGGGTGTGTAAAAATTATAGCATGACGTTCGTTAGTTAATCATCGGCGCCATCTGCACATTAGTGGATTATAGCATGATGTTCGATAGTTAATCTTCGGCGCCATCTGCGTTTTCACATGCAGATGGCGCCGAAGATTAACTATCGAACATCATGCTATAATCCGCTAATGTGCAGATGGCGCCGAAGATTAACTAACGAACGTCATGCTATAATCCAATACTTCCTCTAATCTGGGGCAATAAGACTAAACGACTAAACTCAAGGTAGGACGATAAATGGGATTTATGAAATTAATCAATATTTTTGATTTTTTTTTTCGTATAATGCATTGTTAGCGAAGCCTGAACGATGATGCAAAACCCCATCTCAACTGCAAGTTAGTTCAAAATCCAAAGCCAAATCTCTGGAAATGAAACTTTTCGTGCGCCACCTATCGAAATTTTTTGAGCATTTGGAAGTTTATTAAGCAGCACACACGTAAAATATCAGCCAAATCGGTCCATAACTACGATTTTGAGTTTTTATTACCGCGATCTCAACCCCACCTAGCGGAATTTTTTTTTCCGACAAATTTCTTTTCATCGTAGTAATACATGTTCCGAATTTCATCCAAATCGGAATATAAATGCGAATTTTGGAAATATAGCGACCCACGCACCACCTATCGTATTTTTTTTTTCATAATATTGCATTGTCATCGGGACCTGACCTATGGTGAAAATTTCAAGACCCTAGCTCAACAGGCAGTTGGTTTAAAATCGAATGCAAAAATCCGCGGACAGATACGACGAAAGCGACCTAATAAAAACATTTTAAAAATACTTCTATCTATCTATATAAAAATAAGTCCCCGTATATGTACGTCGCCGAACTACTCATAAACGCGTTGTGCGATTTCAACCAAACTTATACACTACGTAGGCAGTGGTCCGTATATGCTTTATATGAAGTTTCAAGACCCTATACAACCCGTTTTCTGAGATATCGACCAAAATGTGGACCAGGGGTGACCCTAGAAGGTGTTTACACAATATGGGTACCAAATGAAAGGTGTTGATGAGGGGTTTAACAGGAAGTGGTTCAAAGTCCCATATGGGACCCCGTTTCCGAGATATCGACAGAAAAGGTGGACCAGGCGTGACTCTAAAAAGTGTTTGCTCAATATTATTCAATATTTTGTCAAATTATAGAAAAAACAACGAAGTTTGTATTTATTTATGTTGCCCAAATATGTAATATTTATTAACGTTATTGTGAGTACTGCATTTTCCTCTATTTATCTATAAAATCTATATATTAATAGGCTAACATTTTTTCCATACAATCAATTGCCAGAGTCTATCTCATAAAAAAATGCATAACTCCAATTATTATATATTTTGATATGTTTTATGTAATTCATCAAAGTTTTCACCAAAACCCAAAGCCGTTAAGTACAGTATCTGACTGTTTTGTTGTACATACAGCAGTGGCGCAGGTGGTGAGCGTGCCGGCTATGATGCGTGCGTTCGTAGGTTCAAGGACGTGTTCAGGGCAGGTTTTTCTTTTTTTTTTTTTTACTTACTTGAATTTGCCTTAAAATATACGAAAACTTTTTATTATATTTTTTTTTTAAATTTATTATATTTGTAATCCAATATTTTTCTGTTTATTATATTTATGACATCTATCTTGGAGTGAAAAACCCAAATTTTTTGAAAAAAATATAAAAAATTATTCCAATTTATCAATTTATATTTTTTAAGAAATACATCATATTTAACTCTTCGTCAGACACATGTTTTGATAGTCACATTCGGTATACATGAGTCTGGCTGGACCCACATACAAATAATATGCATTTACGAAGAAAGATGTGATTTATATGCAAGATTTTTTAATTTAAACCCTTTAATTGTGTGTTATTCAAGTATTTATTAAAATTGCGGATTTCTAGTTCGAAAATAAAAAAGTAAGGAAGTCTAAGTTTGGCTGGAACCGATTTTTTAATACCCAGCTGTAATGGCTATGGGCTAGACCAGTAGAAGTATTGATTGTTAACTACTAAATTTTGTTATTTAATTGTATGTTATTCAAATATTTATTAAATTTCTGATTTTTATTTTTAAAATAAATAAAGAAAAATTAAATTATATATTCCATTATCTAAATACATCAGGAGATATTGATAAATAATAACCACACGACTTTATTGTTCTTGCGGAATACAACAGAAGCAAACGTAGTCGATTTTTGAATGTTGTTGACAAACCGGCTCTGCACATTTCGAGCAAAAGAATCGGGTCTTCCTCCGTATCTTTTCATCTGATTCTGCACACAGTCGACAATATTTCTTTCTAGCTAATGTGTCTGCGCCGCTTTTTGTAGGATTTACGAGAGGTTTCTAAAAAAGGAAGACAAAATTGGAAAAGAAACAAGTTTCAGTCAAAATTATAAAAATTTGTACAAAGTTAGAAATACTCACGTTTATTGGTTTCCCTAAGAAGGCCTCTATAGCTGTCCGAGTGCTGAATTGCTTAGAGATATGAATGTTGTTCATTCTTTCTTCAACGTTTGGTAGAACCAATGAACTAGCTAATGTCCATAGGAAGTTACGTCTAGCGTCATTTTTTTGGGTATTCTCAACTTGTTTGAAAATGCAGTAAGATGCCAGTCCCATAACATCCAGCATATTACAAAAAAAGGCAAATGTCCAACGTTTTGTTGAACGTTTCGTAGTAAAATGCGTTACCATCTGGTCCATACAATCGACACCAACTTTATTTTTATTATAAAACAATATTGCTTCAGGTTTTTTTGCTTCACCAAAACACTCTTTTGTGTAGTGTACGGTGGAAATCAAATTGACTACCTTGTTCTTTTTCGGCACATAACTGCAAATTGATACCAAATTATCGTGGAATCCGAAACAAGATGAAAGAATGGGACGAGCAGGACTTTTTTTCAATTCGCTGGGAATACATCTCTTATTGGCTCGAATAGTTCCAACGAAAGCCATACCAATTTTTGCCAGACGCTTTGCACCTTCCAAGGTTGTAAAAAAATTATCTGCAACAACTGTGCGCCCGGTGTTAGTATACGCTTTAGCAAGTTGTAACAGTACATTTTCACCCTGATTTACTTCTCTTTCCTCTCCTTCATTTCGTCCTGTATACAATTTTCCTTGTAACGGGTATTTAGTTTTGGAATCACATGCCCACCACACTTTGATGCCATATTTCGCTGGCTTTGAAGGTATGTACTGAGTGAATTTGGTTTTTCCTCGATTTGGAAATAACTGCTCATCAACTACAATTGTCTCATGAGGTTCGTAGTTATTTGCCAGATTTTGGTTCAGAAAATTCCAAATATCACGAGTTGGCGCCGCTTTGTCGAACTTTTGACGATATTCACGAGTACGACTGTCGTCAAACCGAACATAACGAGCCAGGGCAACGAAGCGATGGTAAGACATGGCAGCTCTAAAGATAGGTAGGTTATCCGTACGCCACAAAACATCTGCTTTTTGCATATTATTGTGTGTAACACCAGCTGCAAAAAGAATTCCCAAGAAGGCATCCAATTCAGCTTCAGTCATATCTTTCCAAGTTTTTTGTTGCTTGTCAGGGTTGGCCGTATTCCATTTCTCAGTTGTTTCTTTAGCGTAACGATTCGTTTCTTTTATAATAATAGAAGAAATGTTTTGATTAAAAAATTTTTTGAATAGCTCGATCGCAATGGATTTATTTTCTTTTGGTCCTCCACGAAATCGCATGATGTTGTGTACTCGAATACGACCTGCGCTTGGTGCATTTTTGCTCCATCTTGTGCCATCTTTACCATACAAAAAGTCATTGCAATTTTGTCCTTCCATTGCTTCTTCGAACTCATCATCACCATCATCATCGTCGTCATCATCATCAAAGGATAATTCGTTTGGTTGGATTATTGGGTCGTTCTCGATGTCTGAAGCTTCATTGTCAGGAATGCAATCCAAATCCTCGATGTCATCGTAATCCTCACCTAGGTTTATCGGTTGAAGGTTATCTCCAAGTTCTTCAGCAGCCCTTTCACGTTCCAAATCGTTAGCTAAAGCAGCTGCTATTCGTTCATAAAATTCACTGTCAAAGTTTCTTCTATGCGGTCGAGTGTTATAAATCAAATCAATCTCGTCACTCATATTTATTTTTATCAAAATAGCACACCAAAAATAACGCGTAGTAAAGAATTATACTTTAGCACTCACTTCCTGAACATTCAACATCTATTTATCCACTGTCATCAAAGTAAAATTCAAAAATATGAGCTAAAAAGAAAATCAACTCTTTTTCGACCGACCACCAACGAAAAATTCAAAAATTTTAACTAAAAAGAATATCAACTCTTGCCATGACATTGAAAAATTAAAAAAAGAAATTAATTGCAAAAGCAAAGGTTGCTTTGACATTCAAAAATTTGAAAAAAATGCATTGTGCACGGTTTCATTCAAAAAATTACATAGAAATGTGTGTGGGTCCAGCCAGACCTATGTGTTACGAATGTGAGGTATCATTCAAAATATCTATATAACTATATATATATATCAGATATCAACATGATTTCTTTACAGATCGACGTATGATTAAATTTTAGGAGGGTACTGAAAATTTCAAACCTCTGGCTTAACCCAAAGTGGTTTTTTTTGGAGATTAAAAATGGAAAAGGTCTGGCTGGACTCATGTGTAAGACGAAGGGTTAATATGGAAAAAGTAAAAACACAGTTTGTAGCTTCTTCAATTTTATATTTACGAAATAATTAGAAATCGCGTTAATTTTCCTAAAGACATCAACTATTTTCTTCCTAAAAATGTTTATTTGTAAAAGAGTCGACATATAACCCAATATTTCAATATTTTTCTGTTTATGACATCTATCTTCGAGTGAAAAAACCAATTTTTTTGAAAAAAAAAGCTAAACAATTATTTCAATTTATCAATATATATTTTATAAGAAATATATCATATTTAATATACAAAAAGTAAAAACACAGTTTTTAGCTTCTTCAATTTTATATTTACGAAATAATTAGAAATCGCGTTAATTTTCCTAAAGACATCAACTATTTTCTTCCTAAAAAATTTTAGTTGTAAAAGAGTCGACATATAACCCAATATTTCAATATTTTTCTGTTTATGACATCTATTTTCGAGTGAAAAAACCAAATTTTTTTAAAAAAAGTTAAAAAATTATTTCAATTTATCAATATATATTTTTTAAGAAATATATCATATTTAATATACAAAAAGTAAAAACACAGTTTGTAGCTTCTTCAATTTTATACTTACGAAATAATTAGAAATCGCGTTAATTTTTCTAAAGACATCAACTATTTTGTTCCTAAAAATTTTTATTACAAAAAAGTCGACATATAACCCAATATTTCAATATTTTTCTGTTTATGACATCTATTTTGGAGTGAAAAAACCAAATTTTTTTAAAAAAGAAGCTAAAAACTTATTTCAATTTATCAATATATATTTTTTAAGAAATATATCATATTTAATATACAAAAAGTAAAAACACAGTTTGTAGCTTCTTCAATTTTATATTCATGTAATAGTTTGAAATCGCGTTAATTTTCCTAAAGACATCAACTATTTTCTTCCTAAAAATTTTAATTTGTAAAAGAGTCGACATATAACCGGAATCCTTACATATTTCCGAGTTGAATTTGACGAAAGAAACCAGAAAACCATCATATGTGTAAGTTGTAATATTCTCCCGCTAAACGGACTTCAAAAAATCCACAACTAAAGGAAAAATTGAGAAAACAGTCTGCATCACCAAAAAAAAAAACATAATTTGGAAACCGGCTAATATTAAGAAGTTAACGGAATCTCAAAATGAACTTTCATTCGTTTCAATCCATATGGCCAATTTTGTTCGATATGGCATCATTCTATGTGACCATTATATATATTATAAATCTAACTATGTTGTTGGTATAGTTATGTCAATGAAATTTAATTTTGTTTATTGAAATATTGACGGAATATGAAAGGAGTGGTGGGTCTGATGGTGGACTTTCAAACATTACTAAGTACCGTTTTTGCCATCTCCTATTAATGATTACTGGTCTTTAATGGACGGATTTTTTTTGGTTAGTTGTCAAATTACCCGTCTTTAGGGTAAACCAGCTTTTATGAAAGCGACTCTCAATAACTCAACTATAAATAATTATTTTCAGCAATAAAAATGTCTTCAATATTTATGCCTCTACGCATTAGGTTCTGGAGAAAAATGCGAACAGAGGATTTAATAAGTTAAACTAATTTAAGGTGGTCGAATTTCGACCACGGGATATACTAGTACTCATTAAATCCTTATACCTTAAATATCTGGAGTTTTATCTATATATATAAAAATAAGTCCCCGTATATGTACGTCGCCGAACTACTCATAAACGCGTCGTGCGATTTCAACCAAACTTATACACTACGTAGGCAGTGGTACATTTATGGTTTATATGAAGTTTCAAGACCCTATGCGACCCGTTTTCCGAGATATCGACCAAAATATGGACCAGGGGTGACCCTAGAAGGTGTTTACACAATATGGGTATCGAATAAAAGGTGTTGATGAGGGTTTTAACAGGAAGTGGTTCAAAGTCCCATATGGGACCCCGTTTCCGAAATATCGACCAAAATGTGGACCAGGTGTGACTCTAAAAAGTGTTTACACAATATGGGTACCAAATGAAAGGTGTTGATGAGGGTTTTAACAGGAAGTGGTTCAAAGTCCCATATGGGACCCCGTTTCCGAAATATCGACCAAAATGTGGACCAGGAGTGACTCTAAAAAGTGTTTGCTTAATATGGGTACCAAATGAAAGGTGTTGATGAGGGTTTTACCAGGAAGTGGTTCAAAGTCCAATATGGGACCCCATTTCCTAGATATTGACGAAGATGTGGACCAGGTGTGACCCTAAAAAGTGTTTACACAATATGGGTACCAAATTAAAGCTGTTGATGACAGTTTAAAAAGGAAGTGGTTCAAAGTCCCATATGGGACTCCATTTCCTAGATATTCACCAAAATGTCTACTAGGTGTGACTCTAAAAAGTGTTTGCACAATATGGTACCAAATGAAAGGTGTTGATGAGGGTTTTAATAGGAAGTGGTTCAAAGTCCAATATGGGACCCCGTTTCCTAGATATCGACCAAAATGTGTGACCCTAGAAAGGATTTGGACAATATGGATACCAAAAGAAAGGTGTTGACTAAGGTTTCAACAGGGAGTGGTTTGGTACGCTGACGGATGTCGTAGCGTATAAAAGTATAATATATCATTTTGATAATATATCATTTTGACAAGAAAATTAAAAACTTTTTATTTATTGTAGCTTTTGTATCATAAACCTTGGTTAGTATTACCGCGAGGTAAGAAAGCTTTCACTACCCCTCTTCCTCTCAATCAAAATATTTTAACATTTGCCAAATTTTTATTTCAAATTTGATTGGGGAAAAAACAATTAAATCAAATGAGCATATTTTCGCTTTTGAATAATTTTTAATTTAAAAAAAAGTTTATGTGCTGTGATTATATTACCATATTGGCTATTGAATAATTTGTTATAGAAAAAAATAGTTTATGTGCTGCGGATGTATTATTGGCTAATTAAATCATTTTATATAACCGTTATTTTTTAAAGAAATACAATGAATTGAGAAAATTAGTGGTGTGTTTTTCATAGTTTTCTTTTCAACAGAGGCTCGCAATGATCTTAGGTTCATAATGATCCTAGGTATACAATAACAAAAAAACAAAGGCAAAACAACGTTTGCCGGGCTCAGCTAGTATATGTATACAAATTCAAATTATGTATCTATCTATATATGGGCACACTTGGCTCCTAAACGAATAAACCGCACGTAACCAAATTTTACACACCCACTGTACATCTTCCAGGGATGGTCACAGGCTAAAAAATATTTTAATATATAAGGGGGAGTGGCACCTCCCATACCAATGGAATTTTTCATTGTCCGTATCTCTGGAAGTATATATGTTAGACCATTGAAACTCGGTAAGGGGTTATATGGGATCCCTACCACCTCCAAAAAAATTGGGGATAACGGAAATAGGGGCGTGGCGACCCCCATACAAACTTAATTTTTCAAGCTGAATATCTCTAAAAGTATTTAAGGGGGTTAAAACCCCCCCCACTCTTCGAAATTATCTGAGTAAAAGCATTTTTAATAATACGTATATATTTTGCTATGTCATGTTTTCTAATTGCCAGTTGTCAGGCAAAAAAACGGCAATAAGGACAATAAAGAGAGTTTTGCGTTTTGTATAATAACACAGCACGCCAACGCCAAAGCGACGCAAAAGTCCAATGTGAACCGGCCTTTACTCTTTTCTAAACACAAATATATGTGTGTGGCAATGCTGTTATTAACTGACAGATCTTTTTTACGCATTTTCCGAGAACCGTTATAGTAACGTGAATACAACTTCATAAGTATGTCGGATCTGATAATAAGTTTAGAGTATTGGAAAATACTTTGAGGAAGTGGCGCGCACTGTCTCATAAAACACTTGTTGCAAAGTTTACATATTGACAATTAGTAGGCGAGGTAAACAATAGTGTTTCATGAAACACTTGTTGTAAATCTTACATACTAACAATTAGTAGGCGATGCAAGTGGTATAGAAAATATTGAGAAGGAAAGAAGAGTTTAGTTTTGAATGGAAGTTTGTTGAGAGTACGTGCGCGTCAAGTAAATAATAATTTATATTGCTCAGTCGATAGGTTTTGTGAAAAATGTGTGAAAATACAATTACAAAATATTTCCAAAGGAATTGTTTAAAACGCGCAAGTGATTCTTCCGGAGGTAACTGTGATGAAAATGGTAGTGCTCCTAAAATTCGGGAAGCACCTCAAATACGTAATTCTGTAAGCTCTTTTGCTTTATTTTGTTTGGTTTTTTTTTTCTAATAAAGTGTCGCTTGCAGGAGTTTGCAAATGATGTTGCTAACTTTTGCAAAATTCTTAGTGAGAAAGAAAGATATGAAATTCTAACGAACGCATGGATGCCCGACACATCTTATAGTTTTCCATCATCTGGAGATCGTAACTTAAGGTTTAATTATTCTTGGTTAAACTCTTTTTCTTGGTTGTTGTATTCATCACTTCAAGATGGAGCATACTGCAGATTTTGTGTAGCTTTTGGTTGGGAAACTGTTGGAAATGGAAGCCATCAAAAAGCCAATGCTTTCGTGCAAACTCCATTTCGAAAATGGAAAAATGCAATTGAAAAATTCAAACAACATCAGCTAAGGGATTACCACAAAAGCGCTGTAGAAAAAGCAGCAAATTTCAAGTTAATTTTTGAAAACAAAAAGGATGATGTCATAAGTGAAATCGATAAAGGACGCAAAAAGCTACAACTTGAAAATAGGGAGAAATTGGCTTCAATAATACGTGTAGTATTAGTTTGTGGAAGGCAAGGACTTGCATTAAGAGGTCATCGGGATCAGGGAAGGCTTTCATTAGGAATGCCTGTTGAAAACGATGGCAACTTCAGGGCTTTACTACGTTTAGCTATTGATAGTGGAGACAACACGCTGAAAAAGCATATTGAAACTGCATCAAGCAATGCTACCTATATAAGCTGGCGTATTCAAAATGAAATTATTGAAATAGCAGGTGAATTGATACAACAAAAAGTTATAGGTCGTATAAATAAATCGAAATGCTTTTCAATAATTGCTGACGAAACAACAGATGTGGGTGGAATTGAGCAATTTTCAATTTGTATACGATATGTGGATTTTGAAAATGAGAAGAAGCTGAGAGAAGACTTTTTATGCTTCGTTCCTGTTAATGATACTACTGGTAGCGGGTTAGCTACGGTCCTTATCGAAAAATTAAAAGAGCTTAAAATTAATCTGACGTATCCAAGAGGCCAAGGTTTGTCCGTATGCTTTATTTTAAGGAATTTGTTTTCATTGTTTTTTACTTTCCTTAAAAGGTTACGATGGTGCGCGCTCTATGAGTGGACATTTCAAGGGATGTTCTGCAGTAGTTCAAAAGTTATTTCCGGAAGCTGTTTACGTACATTGCGCCAATCATAGCTTAAATTTAGCCATCGCAAGCTCTTGCAATATAACCGCTATTAGAAACTGCATTAGTTCAATCAAGGAGGTAGTTAATCTTTTTCGAATGTCCCCCAAAGCCGGAGCAGTTCTCAAAAATATAATTCTAAAATCATGTCCCAATTCGAAGCAATTTCGTCTTCTTAAATTTTGTGAAACGCGTTGGATAGAACACTTGAATTCCCTTTCATTATTTTTTGATATATTTAACTTGATTTGCATGGCCCTGGAAGAGCTTGATAATGAGAACTTGCGATGTGACGTATCCAAGCCACATGCTTTGTTGGCATCAATTCGTTCACCTCAATTTATTATTGCTTTGGCCGTGCTAAAACCCATTTTCTCTTTATCCAAAAATTTAAGCCAATTTTTGCAACAAGTAGATTGCGATTTGAGCAGCTGCATTGATTTTGCAAATAACTTACATACTGAAGTAAGTGGCATGCGCGAGGATTCCGTACAATCGTTTAGACACATTTATGAAAATGTAAAAGAAATTGCTTTGGAAGTGGAATTAGAAATTAAAATTCCGCGTTTGGTTAGAAGGCAAACCCACAGAGATAATTACGAAGGCGAACCCGAAGAATACTTCCGACGGTCGGTTTATATACCGTTTTTGGATCATTTTCTGGAACAACTTCAATCGCGATTTTTGAAGCATCGCAGTTTGCTCTCAAAAATTGAAAATATTTTGCCAAATAAATGCATAGATCTGAATGACGAACAAATGCAGGAGACAGTTAGAGTTTTAGAATCACAATGGCCTAATGATATTGAAGGTTCCGTTGAAGATTTCGTAGCTGAGTTTAAAATATGGAGGAGGTATGACAAATATTATCATATTATATTATTAGTAAAATCATCCGCGATTATGTGCAACCAGTGTAGCACAATTATTCCTTACTATACTCTAATTCATATAAAGCCCACTCATAATTAGCAAGTTTTAACCATTTAATAATTTCGAAATATGAGACAAATATTTAATTATGGTTAAAACATGTCAATCCTGAATCGGTTATACATAGATACATATGTGTATATAAAATGCATTATTTTGGCATACACATTAGACTGGGTCGGTCCCCATACAAAAAAAAAAGTTGCTAATGTCCGCCCCTAAATTTAAAGATTATGTTGAGAGGGTTCTGGAAAAAAATTTTTTTTTTTTTTTAACCCTCCGAAATACAGCCGAAATGGTTTTTTCGTTGTAACTTGGTTATTTGACGGCCGATTTTTAAAATTGATATGTCATTATTTTTGTCTTGAGAAGCTTCACTTTTCGTTCTTATGTCTTTTTAAGCTTTGAAGTCGCGTTCGCATGATAAGGGCAGAAACAAAATTTTACCCCCCCTAAAGTATATTTTTTTCCTTACCAAACGAAAGTACTTAGAAATTCAAGAAAATGTTGCCTTCAAACTATATTACTAAAATAATAAACAAAGAAGTTATTTCATTGAATCATTTGTTCTCTTGTATAGTGTACACCATGGCGTATGAGCAACATTTTGTGAAAAAAATAACAGTTGCAATAAATATTTAAAGTGAAATAACTTCTTTGTTTATTATTTTAGTAATATGGTTTGAAGGCAACATTTTCTTGATTTTTTAAGTACTTTCGTTTGGTAAGGAAAAAAAATATACTTTAGGGGGGGTAAAATTTTGTTTCTGCCCTTATCATGCGAACGCGACTTCAAAGCTTAAAAAGATATAAGAACGAAAAGTGAAGCTTCTCAAGACAAAAATAATGACATATAAATTTTAAAAATCGGCAGTCAAATAACCAAGTTACAACCAAGTTACAACGAAAAAACCATTAACCATTTCGGCTGTATTTCGGAGGGTTAAAAAAAAAAAAAAATTTTTTTCCAGAACCCTCTCAACATAATCTTTAAATTTAGGGGCGGACATTAGCAACTTTTTTTTTCGACCCAGTCTAATACACATAAAAAATACGCCTATATGAAGAATTGCTACGCTTTGTTTTCAAATTCCCCTAATAGCTCGGTTAAATAAATTTTAAAATCGGTAGTTTATGCAAATAGTATAGTATGGAATCGTCTTATCTCCCCTTTTGTGATTCGCCATTATGTTTACCATATGCTGAATATTTAAATTTTTTTAAATATATTTTCAGGCACTGTTTGAATCAGACTAGTCAGCCTAAAACATTTATAGAATCCATGAATTGTTGTGATGCAAACATATTTACATCAATAAACCGATTCTTGCAGATTGGTGCAACGTTGCCAGTGTCTGTAGCTTCAAGCGAACGCTCATTTTCATCGCTTCGAAGATTGAAAACATTCTTAAGAAGTAAAACCGGAGGAGAGAGACTTAATGGTCTAGCACTACTCAACGTTCACAGGGATATAGAAGTGAAAATTGAGGAAATTTTAGATTCAATGGCAAAGAATAAAAAAAGATTGAACATTATTCTGTAACTAAATAAATAAAAAACTGTTAAGTCAAAACCCCCCCCAAAATTTATTTCTGGGTGCGCCCCTGGGCAGGGGTCTGGAAATTGCTACAGAGCAATATGTTATCAAAACAAAGTGGAAAAGGGGACGTGGCACCTGCCATATTACCTTATTTTTCAAGCTGATTACATCTAAAGAAATTCAAGGGAGGGAGCTGCAAATTGGTATAGAGCCAAATGATATCAAAACCATTCCCACGCATAAAAGGGAGGGGTTATCGAAAAGGCTGAATATCTATAAAAGCGTATAAGGTTGGGACCTGAAAATTGGTACATAGCAATATGATATCAAAACAATTATTGCGCATAAAAGTGGGGGTTATCGCAAAATGGGGCTTGGCACCTGCCATATAATCTTAATTTTTTTAGGGCCTGAAAATTGATAAGGAGATTAATGATATCAGAATGATAGGAAAACCTTTTTCGCTATTTATTTACGCTCCGGGACAGAAAACTAAAAATTTTTTGTATCGTGCAGCCTTAAACTGAATACTACAATTATATATTTTTGAAGTTGTATGCACAATGAAGTATGTAGTGAAAAATTAATAAAAAAAATCTATTTTGGGCAGAACGAAGTTTGCCGGGTCAGCTGGTTTAGTATAAATAAGAGCAAAACATTTCAATAAAGAAGAATTAATGTTTGACGCCTGAACAAGGCAGAACTAATTGAGTTTTTATTCGTACATGGCGATCCTGCCATCCCGGACTAAGAAGATATTAAGCCGCTGATGAGACCCTGCAGCCCCCTGACGACTTAATGCCAACAAAGATGCTGTAAGGCTGTTAAAATCCTGCCAGTGTAAAAAGTAGACCTCTAGACTTTAGCGGACTACTGGACAATCAGCAGACTGCTATATACCATACGTAGCAGACTGCAGAAATCCTGCTAGGCTTAAAAGGGCAGACTGCTACATTTTTTAAGTAGCAGACTGCTGAAAGTCTCGCCCACCAAATAGCAGACTTGTTTCTGCTTAAGATATATTTAATTATAAATGCAGGAGCCATCCAAAGAAGAGTTTGACTCTATCTTTGAGAAATAGCATACATTTTTTATAGAAAAAGATCAGGATCCTCAAGTTGCAACTGAAGACGTTCCTCAAACCTCTAAAGTAATAAAAAAAGGTCCGTTACCGATGACCACTGAAGAGTATCGGCGACGAAACAAGCAAGAGGAAATAAAAATGCCAGCCCCCGTAAAGCATAAAAAACAAACAAGGGGTGGAAAAATATACCAAAAAAAAGGAGTTGGCAAAAACATACAATTTATTAAATTTTGCCACTTCTTATGAAGAAAAATGTAATTTAAAGAAATATATCGCAGAATTGACAAATAGATAATAAGACAAAATTAAATAACTCACTTAAATTAACTTGAATTTTTCCAGAAATATAAATATTTGTATTTGTTTTCAATATAATTTTTTTTTTATGATGGGAGGCCAGGAATCCAAACTGGAAAAGCCTAACGTTAATGTCGTCAATTCGGTCCAAATAATTGACCACACTGAGGCAATAGATTTTATAAAAATCTTGCTAATAATATTAACAATTTGCAATTGCCTGAATTTGTTTCTCAAATTGTACTCGACCCATAACAAACAGTTAATGAAGAGATACCAGAGCCGAGCACACGAGCTGGATAAAATCTAATCTTGATTTTTTTTTTATTAAATGGATACTTGGGAAGATATACGCACAAGGCTATTTGCGGAAAAATTATTAGTAGAAAAATCGTATAAATGTACATATAAACCAAAATAGGGAAACAAGAAAGGAAACAATAGTCATACATTTGACATTGATGAAAGATAGCTTTAATAGATTAGGTAAGGAAATAAAAAATATATATAGTAAACTCAGACCTACCCATCAGCAAGAGACAAAACAAGTATTTTCATATGTCAGAGATAGGTTAGTTTCTTCACTATCTAGATCAGTGATGCTCAAACGCACACTACCTAATTCTGCGCTTGTGTTGAAATATGAGAGAACTTGCTGATACACCCAAAAAAATGTCCAAAAAACGCGACAAAAAAAAATTGTGTATGAAACAAAAAAAAATCGAAAGGGAATTAGTAAAGTAAAAAAGAAATAAAAGGAGAATAAAGGAAAGGTACGATGGTACGAAAATGGCACAATGGAAACCGTAAAATAATATAAAATCAAATAAAACTGATTTTTATTATAAACTAAAAATTAATATTTTCATATTATATATAATATTTTGGTTTTGAACCAAATAATCTTAAAAATTTCATTACTAAATTTTTTATCAATTACAAAAATAAATTAAATTTCAAAAAATTTTCAATATTGAATTAAACTTCAAACAACTAAAAATTAATATTTTCAGGGTTTTGAACCAACTTATCTAAATCTAGTTCGGAGCCGCAAAACTTTATACGAAGTAAGTCTTCAAGGTGCCGATCGCTAATTTTATTTCTTGTGTTTGATTTTAATAATTTCAAAGTGGAAAAAGAAACTTCGCAACAATAAGTAGTTCCAAACATTGAATAGAGTTTCCACATTTCGTTCTTCAATTTTGGATAAAAGCTTTCGTTCAGATTACTCCAAAATATTTTCCCAGATTCACGAGGCAACAAAAAATCACGCTGCATCTTTTCTAGTTCGGGTTTTAAGTCTAAACCTACCTCAGAAGTATTACACCCAGTAGGGTCGTTATGAATTTTAATAATATGCATAATTTTATAAAAGTCATGAAATATCGTGGTAGTTTTCGAAGAGGCTACCGAAGTAACAGTTACAGAGGAAATCAAAATCGTAGGTTTTACAATAATTCTACGCGCAATAGACAAAGTAATAATTTCCAAAATCGAAATAGAACTTTTGGTCATCAAAGCCGAACCAATCAGTATAACCCACGCAATGTAGGCAATTGCAACCAACAGGAAAACCAACCAGCTCCACTCCAACAATAGATAAACTAATAAATACATTTAATTTACATCTAAATAGCTACATATCTTCCAGAACAACTCTGAATAACTCTTTTTCAACTCTCCTAATAGACACAGGAGCAGATATCTCTATTATTAAAAAAGGTCAAATTGATAGTAATATCATCATTAATACTCACGTACAACAGATTTAAAAGGCATTGGTCAAGGTATAACAACTACATTAGGAACAGTTGAAGCAGATTTAAAAGATGACTATCTCCTAATTAAGCACAAATTCCACATAGTTGAATATAATTTCCCAATCCTATGTGACGGAATTTTAGGACTCGATTTTATAAAGAAATACAATTGCATTTTGGAACATAATAAAAATGGAGACAATCTAATATTACGCCCGAATGACTACAAAGACAATATAGTCATTGAGATGGCAACCCTACCAGACAATGCTGAGTACTTTGGGCAAAAAATGTAGCTCATTTGTTCAACCCCCCTTATTTTCCAACACATTCACATTTCCAAAATAAATTTTGTTCTTGGAATTTCTAATGCACGAAAGAGATAATATCGACAGAACTATCTCCTTTTAAAAATGCTTAAGATAGAAGGACATAGATGTACATATAATTTTATGTCATGTTTTCTACTTGATTGACTTTTAGAATTTGATAGATGTTAGCAAAATTAAATGTCAAAATGAAAAAAAAAAATTTATATAGAAAAATTTTCAAATTTGAAAAAAAATGTGTGCCGTGAAAATAATTATGTATATTAATTGAATTATGTACATATATGCTGCTACCGGCTGAATTGGCTGAGATATTAACTACAGAACTCCAACAAACCTCTCCAACTGCCTGGTCGGATCTAGGTACGTGTTTTGAGGGAATCGGCCACAATGGACACCATTCCGTGGTTTCAGCTGCCGAGAAGTTTTTTTTGTGAAATATTTAAAATCTGTATACATGTGTACTTATTTATAAGATAAATATGTAAATATTTTATAAAATATGCAGTTTTATAGTTTTTTTCATAAATTCATATACATATGTACATATGTACATATATACATAAATGCAAAATAAATGTCATGAAAAAACCAAAATTTTAATCTTCTTCTTATAAGTACTTTGGAGAGATATTGTGAGTAGTTTGGAGAGAAAATATAAGGGGTTTGAGCATTTGCTGTGAATAGTTTGTGAGGCCATATATAAGTACTTTGAACATAAGGAATGAACAGTTTGTAAGGTTATTTATCAGCACATTGAATTTTAGTTCTAAGGTGTTGAAGATGTAAATATTGAGCAGTTTGGTTGATTTTTTCAAAGTGATTTGTAAGCATTTGAATGAATAGTTTGAGGCTTTGTTAGAGCAAAGTAGATATATGATTTCATTGAATACAATACAATTAGTAAAAACGAGATATCATATCACATCGATGAGGGGAAGTGCTCAAATTCTTCACACGGCCTGAACAAAATTGAACACATTATTAAGGGCATTCGTCATTAATCAGAATGCTTTTATAAGTACTTATAAAAGGCTCAACTGTCTAGTAGGGAAATAAACCTTCTATCAATAGCATTACAGTATCCGCTAGATCGGAAGTCATTAGACAAATATACATAGAAAATCAAAATCCCGAATTAATAATACCACAACAAGAAATAGAAAAAGTAATTTTTATTGCAAACACTATAGTAAATTCTCATCATTCATTTGTAAGAATCATAAATACAACAAATAATAGTAGTATAAAGTATGAAAACTTAGACAATTACACAAAAATTAGAAAGATTGAATAAAAATTTTGTTAGCAATCGCTTAACACGTTATGCTCAGAATTTATCGCTATATTTTCATTAGAATCAGAACCGATTACATCTAACAATTTTTACAAACAAAAATTACATATGAAAGATGATAGACCTGTTTATATAAAAAACTATAGACTCCCCGAAGCACATAAAGGCGAAATTAGCAAACAAGTCATTAAACTAATTCAAGATGATATAATAGAACCTTCAATTTCAGAATATAATAGTCCAATTCTCTTAGTTCCCAAGAAATCTCTCCCCGGTAACAACGAAAAAAGATGGAGATTAGTTATTGATTACAGACAGGTATAAAAAAAATTAACTGCAGATAAATTTCCGTTACCAAGAATACCCGATATTCTAGACCAACTAGGTAGAGCTTTTTATGTTTAGATTTAATGTCTGGATTTCATCAGATAGAATTAAGTCCAGAATCAAGAGACATTACGCCATTTACAGCTGATAACGGCACATATCGCTTTAAAAGATTGCCTTATGGTCTTAAGGTAGCACCAAACTCATTCCAAAGAATGATGACATTAGCATTTCTGTATATGGGTAAGTCCTGTGTAACGGACGCGACATTCGTACGCATTTAACTCTGGATAACATGAATCATAAGCAGCAGAATTAGGGGATATCATAATGTTTTCAAAGCACAACCACAATGCTTCATTCCATAAAAATTTTTTGGACCCTTAACATTTAACAACTTATATATATCCATATATAATGCTGTTCGGTGGCGACAAGAAATGGAAGTAATTTTTAATGCTTGTGAAAGTACGTAAAACTTAGCGAAGTTTAGGGGAACATTTACATATATGCCTTAAATGAGAGATTAAGGGTCAAAGAAGCGAAAGTCCTGTAACGAACGCGACATAACGGACGCGACAAATTCTCCCACTTTGTAATAAAGATTACATATAGTAATTCCAACACAAGAACATATTAACTGTCAAAATCATCTAATATAATATTTATTGCTTCGTTTGGAAGCATTTTGTTTGCAACTTATGGTTCAGGCTTCCAGTATTATTGCTTTCAAGAATTATTTTTATCATTTTTCTACTTATCTCTCAGCATACCGTCACCAGCTTCATAAAAACCACATAATCTAGCTGTAATTACTACAGACTATATTATTGTGTTAGTTTTTCTAAATAATTTTAGTAAAAAGCTCTTATTTTTAACCATTTAAATTTTTGTTGTAGTGGGACCCATGGTACAATTAACAGGTAGACGCAGAAATAAAAATCAACCCTGCTATGTATTTTGCTGGTTGTTAAATTGTCAACAATTTCTTGTGTCAAAATCATGCCAACAGTGAACGAAGTTATGGCTGGTTATTGCTGCAAAGTTTTTTTGCGCTGAACCCATGAAGCCAGCTGAGTTAAGTATTTATTTGGCTCCGCTCAATTGTGTATTTGCTAGGAATAAAGACTGACACCAACTTGAGGGTAGCGCACGTTAGAAAACAAAATCAATCTTAAGATAAAGAATCCGAATTCGAAACCTAACCCTCCCAAAAGTGAATTATGATTATTTGGACCGAAATACACCTTTCTGCGGCTACCGTGGTATGGCGGAAGCATTGCTGGCATCGAAGATCCAACGTTCGAGTACCGGGACAGTGAACATCAAGAGAGGTATGAAAAAGTTTATTCAAAACCAGGATAATCTCTTGGCAGTGAATTTCGGTTATGGAAGAACTTACAGCAAGAATTTGCAATTTACGTTATTTGTTATATAGGTGGTACTGACTACGAGACTATCGTAATTGAGAAAAGTTTTTTTCGAAACTGCTTGACGGCAGATCTTTTTGAACTACTGACAGAATTTGTATTCAAATATTTTGTGTCCGGATTAACATTTTATCAAAATATGAAGTTAATGCAAAACCGCCTGTAGCAACAACAGCGGTTACAACGCAATAACAGCTAGTGGCGTTATACAGCTTTGATATAAGCAGTTGACATTTCATTATTGTTTATATGTTAAAAAAAAAAACGAAATGAAAGTTAATGTTATTTCAGCAACATTTTTACAATTTTTGCGCGTTTAGTGGCTGTTTTTAGAAGTGAATGAATTAAAAAGATGTGATGGTTAAAATGCTTCACTAAAATCTCATGTTTTTTTTAGCTCAAACGTGAAGCCAATACGTGAACTAAATATAAAAGATTTTTCCAGCTTCCGCTTCCTTCTGCGATCTTTGAGAACTGTAAAAGAACCTTCCCCGGTCCCTCTACTCGCGTACATCTTTATATCATTCAACAAACTTTCTTTTGACTTATTTTACTGTACAACACAGGAAAATTATAATTTAGAAAACTATTGCTTAATGTAAACAAAACAAACATGTAACCAAAACAAAAATATAAACAGACATTGACAATTGGAAAACTACTTCGAATGAAAAAAAATAAAAAATGCAACTCTGCGGCTACCTGTTAATTGTACAATGGGGGGACCTTATCTGAGACTTGCCCATATGGATAATTTAGTCGTATTAGGGTGTTCAGAAAACCATATGATAAAAAATCTGAGAGATGTCTTCGCAACATGTAGAGAATATAATTTAAAATTGCACCCTTATAAATGCTTATTTTTCAGCTAAGAAGTAACGTATCTTGGACATAAATGCACTACTCCTAAAAATGCAGATGAAGCAAAGAAGATTTATTCCAAACTTTTCGGAATATTCCAGAATATTAACAAGACTCTGCAAGAAAAATGTGATTTTTGATTGGACAAAAGATTGCTAAAAATCTTTTAATTACTTAAAAAATACACTTATTAGCCCTAGTATACTACAATACCCCGATCTCACTAGAGAATTTTGTATAACAACAGACGCTAGTGGATTTGCTTGCGGAGCAGTCTTAAGTCAAGAATATGAAGGAAAACAGTTACCAATTGCCTATGCTTCAAGATCTTTTACAAAAGGCGAAACAAATAAAGCTACAATAGAAAAAGAATTAGCTGCTATTCACTGGGCCATTACATATTTCCGCTCATACGTTTATGGCAGACGATTTACAGTAAAAACTGATCATAGACCTTTAACATTTTTAATTTCGATGAAAAATCCACATCTAAACTAATTAGAATCAGACTATATTTGGAAGAATATGACTTTGGAGTGGAGTACATAGCTGGAAAAGAAAATTACGTAGCAGACGCACTCTCACGCATAGATATCAAAGACCTAAAAGATATGTCAGTACAGGCTTGTAAGATATTAAAAGTTACGCCAAGATCGGAAAAAAGCCTACCAGTAGTATTAAAGATGCAGAAATCGTAAGTCACAAAGAGAACCCAATAATATATGAAGCGCTATATAAATACGAAGTGAAAAAGCTACCCCAGCTCGTTTTCGATCCACCGAAATTATATTTCAAAAAAGGAAAGAAAATTTGTAGTGAAATAAATACCAGCGACCTAATTGTTGAGGCGAAGATTGATTTAGGTCAATTCTTTACCAGGCTTAGCAGAGAAGCCGGCAATTTAGGAATTAGAAAAATACAGTTGTTCTTAGGAGACAAATTGTTTAAATATAATTATACTCGAGGAAAAAAATTTAAAGAAATTGGTACCAAAGTTCTCAAAAATTAAACAATTGCATTGACTCCGGAGGTTATGCATGTGACCGAAAAAGAAAATATTAAAAAGATTCTTCCAAAGTATCACGAAGATCCACGACCCAGGAATAAATCGTACGTTAAATGAAATCAGACAAACATACAACTGGAAATATATGAAAACTGACATAAGAAAATACATTAAGAAATGCGATGAGTGTAACAAAAATAAAAAACATAGAAATTTAATGGAGCTTCTGTCCATAACAGAAACGCCAACAAACGCGTTCGATACAGTACAAATGAATACAATAGGACCTCTCCCAAGGTCAATGAATATGCGGTTACTATTGTATGTAGCCTAAATAAGTATTTGATTGCGATACCAATACCAAGCAAGCACGCAAAGGTAGTTGCCAAAGCTATATTCGAAAACTTTACCCTGATATATGGATGTATGAAAACCATTATGACGGATATTTGATCCGAAAATAAAAATAGCGTGTTTGAAGAATTGTGTAAACTTTTGAAAAACGAACATAAAATATCAACACCTTATCATCACTAAACGTTAGGCACGGTGGAGCGAAACCATCGAACATTCAATGAATATATGCGTTCCTATATATCCATTTACAAAGACAATTGGGACGAATATCCTAAATATTTTGCGTATTGTTATAATACAACACCATCTACAGTACATGGTTATTGCCCTTTTGAATTGATTTTTGGTAAAAAACCTCAGGCTTACGAATTCCTACTAGATACAGTTTACAGCCCATTATATAACCATGAGGCATATGACAAAGAAATCAAATATAGGCTACAAGTAGCTCAACAAAGAGCTTATAAATTAGTAAAGGAAGCTAAGGATAAACAGAAAATTAGTTATGATAGGAAAGTACAATATAAGGAGATAAATATAGGAGACTTAGTATTAGTAAAAAATTAAGCAGGTCATAAGCTAGACAATAGGTATCAAGGGCCCTTTAGAGTAACAAATATTGATAAGAAAAATAACTACAGTTTAATTCCCTATAGAGTAGAAAATATGGATAGGATAAATAATTCCATAAAATAAGAAAACAATAGTACATAATAAAAAATAGAATAAAAAAATATTTTTAATTTAAAATGAACTAAAAACTGCAAAATAATTTCCCTCTGCCTACATAGATTTTTCATTTCATTAGCTTGTACTGAACATTTATTCTTACATAATTCTCATAGGCATTACAGTACTTGGCAAGATTGATATGTATAAAAACATTTGGCGCTTGCTATATCGTGAAAAGATGATCTCTTTTAGGAAAGCTCATATCGGTAGTAAAATTTTTAGAAACTAATGTGAACCATCTATAGCGTGCGCCAATGTATAAAAACATTGGCGCCGAAGATTAACTAACGAACGTCATGCTATAATCCACTACTTCCTCTAATATCTGGGGCAATAAGACTAAACGACTAAACTCAAGATAAGACGATAAATGGGATTTATGAAATTAATCAATATTTTTGATTTTTTTTTTTTCGTATAATGCATTGTTAGCTCAACTGCAAGTTAGTTCAAAATCCAAAGCAAAATCTCTGGAAATTAAACTTTTCAAATATCTTTACCCCTGCGCCACCTATCGGATTTTTTTTTTGTGTGGGGGCAGAAGACTAAATGATGATGAAAATTTCAAGATTCTACCTCAACGGGAAGTTAGTTGAAAAACGAATTAATCGACACCGAAAACAGAACGAACATTGGCAAATTTATTAAGTAACACACACGTTAAATATCAGCCAAATCGGTCCATAATTACGATTTTGAGTTTTTATTACCGCGATCTCAGCCCCACCTAGCGGATTTTTTTTTTCAATAAATTTCTTTTCATCGTAGTAATACATGCTCCGAATTTCATCCAAATCGGACCATAAATGCGAATTTTGGAAATATAGCGACCCACGAGCCACCTATCGCAATTTTTTTCATAATATTGCATTGTTATCGGGACCTGACCTATGGTGAAAATTTCAAGACCCTAGCTCAACAGGCAGTTGGTTTAAAATCGAATGCAAAAATCCGCGGACAGATACGACGAAAGCGACCTAATAAAAACATTTTAATAAAAATAATATAAAAACACACTTACATATATGTAATCTCAAATTCAACATTGTAATAAATGTTTGTTTTATTGTACCCAGGAAGGCTCAAATTATTAAAATAAAACTATTTCATAAACATGAACCAACATTTGTCAAAAATGCTAAACATTTTCTATTACCCACTCGAAAATAAAATAAACAAACCAGAAACATTGTAACATAAGTAATAACCAGACAGAACATAAAAATTTTGTAAACAAACAGCAAACAATAAAAATCTTTGAGTGTCAAATGAAATTTATGCTCATGAACTAATTGTAGAAGTGTACAAAGAAAAAAAAAACTACTTAAGTACATCACAGCTTTAAAATCGTTCATATTATTCACGATTTTTTTGGAGGTGTAGTATATCAGAGCAAGTCGAAAACAATAGCAAAGACACACGCCGACTTCCAAACATTCCGCTGTGTCAACGTATTTCTAATTACTTTGAGTTTCTCACGCTGCCAAAAGTACATGAGCGGCACAAGCGATGCAGTTGTATTAGTGGACATACCGCACCCTAAATACGAAAGGGTCACAACTCAAAATTAGAGGTACTTTGCTTTCAACGCTTCTAGATAGCGCTAGCTTAGCTCTATTTTTATAAAACCTAGCAGGACGGTAGCTGTTTAGTTGAAGATGATAATCATTAAGAAAAAAAAATTGCTGTTATAACTAGTTGATCAAGCGTTTGTGAAAGGATAAATGTCGAAAAAACCATCTGAAATTTTTTTGAGTTGTGACCCTTTTGTATTTAGGGTGCGATATGCTCCCTGTAATAAACGTTGGAGCATGAGAGTACTCCAACACTTACCCTCATTCATATGGAGCACCTACGTAAGAGTACTTTGAAAATTTTGCCAACAGATTACTCTACAGAGTATTCAGCAAGGAAGCGAGCGAGGGAGTAGGTGTTCCTTTTGAATACTCGCTTTGCTGTTGAATACTAAATAGAGTAATCCAATAGGAGTATTTTGGGAGTACTCTCCTGGTGGTGGTCTATAGAGTATTCAAAAGCAAAGAAATGGAGTACTCCGAGTCGGATTAGGTGAACCAATTACCGGATATCGCCATATAAATTGGACCTCCTTTTTTATATAAGCGAGGATAAGTGTTGGAAAAATCCGGTACTCCTTAAGGAGTACTCTATGGAGTATGGAACGGAGTATTTCGGTTTTTTGCAGGGCTGGTCACATTTGTGTGAATGTGTGTGACTGCATCACTGGCAGCTCCACGCTTGGTACATGTACATACAGTGGAACTTCTTTATAGTGAACTTCCCTACAATGAAGCTCTCCCTATAATGAAGTCATTTTGAAGACACAGCTTTTTGGTTCTACTTTAGGTGCATTTTTGTCTCCTTATAATGAATTTCTATATAGTGAAGTTTTCTATATAATGAACAAATTTTACTGCTTGAAAATCAAGCTTCATACGTTTTTGTATAGTGAATTTTTTTAAAAATGTTTTCGGTTACACTCAATTATTTGTAACTGCGTATTCTCAGAAATAAACGAAATGTAGAAATGTAATACGGGGAATCCCAAAATGAAAATACATATATACATACATACATATGTACATTGTAGTAGGAGTTCAGTTGTGTTAAGATATTGAAGTCAAAATGACGTTTCTATATAATGAAGTCTCCATATAGTGAAGCGATTTTCAGGTCCCCTGCTAATTCACTATAAGGAAGTTCCACTGTATTTATGTATGCGTCTGCGTTGCTCAGTCCCGCTATAGATATATTTGTGTGTACGTTGGTGACTGCACTGACCCTGCAATCAAACCAACTAGTTGAAAACTACTTTACAACTAGTATGTGCACTGAGCTCAACTAGTCAGCCAACTGTCATATTTTCATATAACCAACTGGTATTTTTACAATGTTGATGTCCTACGACATTTCAATTGTCAGATTTCGACCAGAACATACCAGACATCTACTAGTATATAAGGTAAGTGGCTATAATTCCGTGGTAGTACCTTATTCCGTGGTATTTCGATTTTTTATGCCAAATAAGGAATTAGAAGAAATTTTAGTTAAATTAAAAATGCAATTATAAAGATCTATCTTTAAGAGATACAAAGCGATATACTTTTTTGTTTTCTAGGTTATATTTATTTTATATGACACGATCAAAAGTTGTTAGTCTAGAGAAAAAGTGTTTTGTATGACGGTGTCTTAAGCAAAATGTTAAGGAGTCCAATGAAAATTCTTAAGGCTGTAAAATTTTAACCGTATACTTTTGTTTCATAATTATTACATTTAGGTGCTCAATGAACATTTATTAACTATTTTTTATAACCACCATATACATTGAAATAGTTTTTTTTACTTTTAATTCATTATTTCTGATCCACGGAATTAGGTACACATTTCGTTTTTCAATGTACGTAATTCCGTGGGTACCACGGAATTAGGGTAATTTAACACTTTTTTTCTTTATTATAGTAAACTTTTTATAAGAAACCCTACTCCAAAAAGTCGTTTAATCATTAAATAAAGCCCCAAAGAAGATCTTGACGTAATTCCGTGGTAATATTTTAACGAAATGTTGACATTATTGAATTTTTATTAATTCGATATTTTCTAATAAAGACTAAAAATATGATGTGCAGAATGCTACGCACTTTTTATCAAACACGACTTTACAATTTAGCGGGTCCAAATCGAATGGCTTCTTTTTATTCTTTTTCTCTATCTTTCAAAATGGTGTTATAATAGTGCTTACAAGTAGTTTTCTTAAAATGTACCCTGCCTGCAAGGCGTTGCCACCTACACTTAGTAAATGACTTAACCCTTGTGTTACACTACTACAGCTCGGCCATTCTGATAAAATAGAATCACCTGATTCTACGCCGATTGACCGACAAATTGCACATGTTTTCCATAACTAAACGATACATAAAACTCTTAGAAGTATTTACATGTACAAGTATTCACGTTAAAAATTTTCCAGTTACGACATTGCAACTTGTGAACTTGCGATTTATAAAGTCAATTTTTTTTTTTAGATTTCTATAAAGTTGTTTTATAACATCTAGCAAAATTTACATAACGATAGTAACATCTTTTTCATTTAAATGTACATATATAATTGGTTTTTTTCTTTTTTTTTTTTTTTTTTTTTAAATTCGATAAAAATTTACATAACTACAGTTATATCAATTCTCTCTCGGCCATTCTACTAAAATAGAATCGCCTGATTCTACACCGACTGCACAATAAAGTACACATATATTTCGTAAAAATACGTAAAGTTATTACAAGTATCGAATAAACGAGTAATCGTTCTACATATACCTTCTTCTTAATAACGAAATCAGAATTTAACCAGTTGTAAAATTCAATAAAACTTTGCAAAAACAAATTTTTTTTTTAATCTTTTACATTTTTATAGTTTAGCCACGGTTTTAGGTTTTCTATTGCCCAAGTGCCTTTGTAGGGAATTTGCGTTTGTTGAAAACCTTCTACATCTTCTACCAGGTAGCGGTCATTTTCCAATACTTTGGATATTCTATAGGGGCCTTTGAATTTGGGTATAAGTTTACTGGAGGCTCCTATTTGTGAGCTAATGTTGGAAATGACTACGTAATCCCCTACATCAAATGTGCGGGATTTCTGGCGCCTGGAATCTGAATAGGCTTTATTATAGACTTGGGCTTTATGCTGTGCTGCCTCTGCTTGTCCCCTAACGCTTTCTATGTCTCTGCCTTCCGAACCTCTTGTGTCTTCTAGAATGTTTTCTTTCACACTATCGATGACTTTTCCTCGTTGGGTTATTCCAAAAAGTAGTACACTAGGATGTTCTTTTGTGGCTTTGTGTACCATATTATTCATTGAGTATTCTACTAATTCTAACACTTTTTCCCAGCTCATATCTTTTCCAGAGTTTGTCATTTTCGCTATCATTGGCCCTAAGGTTTTATTTACAATTTCTACCTGGCCGTTAGCTTGGGGTGAATTTGTGGCTACTTTAATGTGCTCAATATTATTACTTTCTAAAAATTCTTCAAACTCTTTCGAAGTAAAACAAGTGCCTCGGTCAGAAATTATAGTTTTGGGTCTACTATATGCTCTAAAATAATCTCTTAAAGCTATAATAGCTTCCTTTGAAGCGGTTGTTTTTGCGGCGTATAGACGAACAAACTTTGTAAAAGCGTCTATGATGACCAGCACGTGTTTCTTTTTCGTATTTTCGCTATGGACTGGTCCATAGTGATCTATATGTACCATTTCGAAAGGTCGGTTGCCTTTTGGTATCATGTGCAAAAGTCCCTCTTTTTTGCCGGTTTTGTTAGAAAATGCTATACATTTTAGGCAATTTTCTATGTGAACATTTGCTTTTTTTCGGACGCCCGGAAACCAATAGCTTTTAGTCAAAGTTTCTACTACCTTTTCTATACCCATATGCCCCATTTCGTCGTGATATTTATACAGCACGTGTTGTTCCATGTCTTCGGGTACATAGAAGAGTAAATCGTTCCCACTTTTTTTGTAGACTATTCCATTCCTCATTTCATAGTTACTATTTTCCTTGATCTCCAACTCTTTTCTTATTTTTCCAATGCGATCATCTCTATTCTGGCATATGATTAGGTTTTCTTCAAAGGTGTTGGTATGAACGACCAAAATATTTGTTCTACTTAGTGCATCAACGTGTTGCATTCTTTTACCCTCTCTGTGTTCAAGCTCATAATCGTAATTTTGCAACTCTAGTGCCCACCTAGCAATTCTAGGATTCATTTCTTTTTTGTTAAGTGTCAGTGTGAGCGAATTGCAATCGGTAACAATTTTAAATTTGATCCCTTGGAGGTAGACTCTGAATCGTTTAAGCGCGTATATTATGGCCAACGTTTCCAGTTCAAAACTGTGATACCTAGACTCTACTTCGGTTGTACGTTTTGAGAAGTAGAAAACTGGGTGCAGCTTTGTATCTTTCTTCTTTTGGAGTAATATTGCTCCGAAACCTAGGGAGCTCGCATCACAGTGGAGTTCTGTGACATCGTTAGGGTCGTATATGGCTAATACCGGGGCGACCAGCATTTTTTCTTTGAGTGTATCGAAAACTTCTAGTTCTATTTGGCCAAAGTGAAATTTTTCTCCCTTTTTTAAAAGGTCATAAAGTGGCTTGGCTATGATTGAAAAATCTTTTACGAATCTTCGAAAGTACGAGCAAAGCCCGAGGAAGCTGTGAACTTCCTGTAATTTAGTTGGCACCGCGTAATTTTCGATTGCACTCAGACCCCTTTTATCAGCTTTTATACCTTCGCCGGAAATTGAATAACCTAAATATGATATTTCGGACATGAGAAACTCACACTTATCCAATCGCAATTCGAGTTTATTTTGAGCTAAACACAGAAAGACTTTACGTAATATATTCAGATGCTCATCAACTTTTTCTGTCGCGATCATGATATCGTCGAGGTATACAATCACTTCGCCCTCGCGAATCATGTCTGCGAAAATTTTATTTATAAATTTTTGAAAAGTAGCTGGGGCATTTCTTAACCCGAAGGGCATCCTCAAGAACTCGAATTGACCCAAAGGAGTTGTAAAGGATGTATATTTTATTGACTCTTCTTCTACAAATACATGGAAAAATCCATTCTTTAAATCTAGCTTAGTGAACCACTGTTTGTTTACTAACCTATCGAGCAAGTCATCGATGAGTGGTATGGGGTAGTTATCTTTTGCAGTAACTTTATTAAGTTTCCTGAAATCTACGCACATTCGAAGTTCCCCTGTTTTCTTTTTCACTAACACTATCGGGGACACAAATTCGGACTCACAAGGACGTATGTAGCCTTTGCTTACATACTCATCTAAAATTGTTTGCAGCTTAGCTTTTCCGCTATATGATAACCTTCTGGGCGTGCAGCTGAAAGGTTTGTTATTTTCTAACACTAAACGAATTTCCTTTCGAACCTTGGGCTCGAGAGGCCGGTTTGCATATAAATATTCAGTGCAAAAAAGTTCATGAAGGGACTTTCTATCTTTGTGGCAGACACTATTACCTATCTTATAATCAGCTTCGTTCGTACTTTGTACATCAATGGCTAGTATTTCACTTATTGCTTCACTTACTGTTTGACCTGGGTAATTTTGTATTAACAACGTTTTGTTGTTGTGACCGCTACCTGTAGACGCATTGCTTTCAACAAACTTACATGTATTTTCGTCTAAAATTTCAACTCCATCAATTTGGAGTTTTGCTCCACTTGACTCAATAAAATTTCTTCCTAGTATGACTGAATAGCCAATCGATTCATTAGGGACGACTACAAATTCAGTTAATATATTTTTATTGATAACTTTAACTAAACATTTTACTCTTCCAATAGTATTTAACATTGAGTTATTGATTCCAAAATATTTTGTGTTTACTTTTCTTAACGATACTTCTTTAGGCACGAGACTTTGTTTTATTAAACTGACCGGACTCCCTGAATCGATTAGGCATTCTATAAAAATGTTAACATTAGGCTGTGCTAAAATATCTATACTAAAATTACTTACAAACTTATTGCCGGACGACGACTTTTTGTAATGCTTGCAGTTTACTGCAAAATGGCCTCGCTCGCCACACGCAAAACACGTACCTGGATCTCGTTTAGGTTTTCTGCACTCACTTGACTTATGGCCCGAACAATTACAGTTGTAGCATTTCAACGCGTCGGGAGTTGTTTTGGCTGCGGCTCGTTGCGGTAGCTCTATGGTGCGAAATGCCATGACCAATTCGTTGACCGACTTAAAGTTGTGGATTGTGGCTTGAACTTTTAAATGCGTATCCGGGATACCATCTATTATGTACTCGATCAGCTCGACGTCACTAAGATCTAGCGCTGTGCTCAGCAAACGTTTTTCGTTTGTGTATGCTGCAAATTTTTCGCCTGCTTTCCACATTCTTTTTTCAAACTTGCGACGTATTTCTAACAAATTGTGTTTGGTGGTGAACAGTGCGGTCATTTCTTGCAGGACTTCGTCGACGGTTTTGGTGAACATTTGGTTTGAATTATACCAAGTCAGTGCAGCGCCTTTAAGCTTAAGCCCGATCACCAAATTTAAGGCTTCGTCATCGACTTTGAGGACTCGCTGAAAATGGCGTAGTTGCGAGCACCACACGTCGAAACCGTCACCGCCATCGTAATTTGCCATCAGTTCTTTAATTGTTTCTAGCGGCATGTCTTTCCTGGTATTGTGCGGTGAGTTAGCCTTCTCCATTTCTAGCTTTAACTTTAGCAACTCAATCTCCTTCTCCATCAATTTTAACTTGTAAAAGTTGCACTCGTTCGAATTGTCAGTGTGTTGTGGGGTTACCGTTTGGCATTGTGCACTGTCGACTCGAAAAATTTCGCCGAACGCACCGTTATTATAGCTGCCGCTATCTACGACGTTGACGTTGCCGCCGACAGCGCCGTCCTCGTTACCATCGTGTGATATATTAGCTAAGTCCGCGCCATTTTCGTTGTCCAATCCATTGCCGTTGTCTTCGTCATTCGAGCCATTGTTGTTGTCCGCATTGTCCGGACCGTTGCCGTCGTCTTCGTTGTTGTAGCTGCTACCTTTTCCATTTGCATTGTCGTTGTCTTTGCTTAAATTTGTGCCGTTGTTCGATCTGGTGTTTGTGCCATGGCTTTGTATTGGGCACGTACCGCGTGCTTCCTCTGAAAGTGCGCTCAACCTTGCTGCCAGCGATGCTTTTGCTCCGCTGCCGTTTAGCCCGACAGAGGTGCACCATGCTTTAAGCTGCATCAAGCTGTATCTTTCGGCGTTTACACCTTCGCTGTACATTTTCACGTTTATGTGACTAAATTTTAATTTTACTGTGAAAAAACGCTTGAAACTTTTTAACTTATATATGTTGGCGGTTCAGTGACCACTTCTGATGCAGAATGCTACGCACTTTTTATCAAACACGACTTTACAATTTAGCGGGTCCAAATCGAATGGCTTCTTTTTATTCTTTTTCTCTATCTTTCAAAATGGTGTTATAATAGTGCTTACAAGTAGTTTTCTTAAAATGTACCCTGCCTGCAAGGCGTTGCCACCTACACTTAGTAAATGACTTAACCCTTGTGTTACACTACTACAGATGAAGCTTTTAAGTTCCCTACCGTTATTTTGAATGCATATTTGTAATAAAAAATAGAAATAATAATAAAATTATTGATTTGCCCTTTAAATCGCTACCACGGATTTATGTACCACTAAATTGTACAATGTCCCTTATTCCGTGGTATGCTACGCATTTACGTTGCAGTAGCTAGACGAAAAGAGCTGTTTTTCGGTGGCGCGATAAAAACTCATTTTATTTAAAATACGTGCATAATTTTATTTTATAAAAAATGGCAAAAGTTGTTGAGTTATATTTTTTTTATTAAACCAAACATAAAAAACAAAAAAAAAAAAATAAAAAAAAAAAATAAAATAAAAAAAATAAAAAATAAAAAAAATTTAAAAAAAAAACAAAAAAATAAAATAAAAGAATAATAAAGAAAACAAAGCAAAAAAACATTGAATGCAATTTTTTTACTTTATTATTGAATACAGTTTTATTTATTTTTTTATACATGTTTTGTTACAGAAACAAAAAACACAGAAAAAAAATTAAAAAAAAACACGAAGGAAACAAAAATGAAACAAAACAAACAAAATACATATATAAAAACAAAGAAAAAAAATACTGAATGAAATTTTTAAACTTAAATTTTTTTTAATTTTCATTTATATTTCTATTTTCTGTATAGGTTCTTAAAGTTCTTAAGAATTTATTTTAGTAAAAAACACTAAAAAAACAAAAAAAAATAAAATAAAAATTATAAAAAATAGTATAAAACTAAAAACTATAAAATTAAAGTTTTTGGCTTTATTTTTACTGAAAGCAATTTTATTTATAAATTGTTAAAGTTCTCAAGAACTTCTCCTAATAAAAAAAAAAAAAAAATGATATTGAATTAAAATTTTTAATTTATATGTTATTTATTTATACAAACAAAAAAGTATAACTGAATTAAATTTTTAGTTTGTTTTAGAGCTCAAAGCATATGCATTTTAAAAAAACAAAAAAAAAAACCTTTTAAAAGAAGCGAAAAAGTATAAATTTGAATAAATAAATATAAAAACCTTAAAACCTATTTTGTTGCTTGATAACAAATTGTTTTTGAATGCAGTAATTAAGTTTATCTTATATTTTTAGCAATGAAATATGTGGCTTGCTTCATACCACGGAATTAGGGACAATTTCCCACGGAGTTATGTACATCATGAAATTTTTTGCCACGGAATTAGGGACATTTGAGTTAGTCATTAATTTTAATTATTATAAAAATATTATTAGTTATTTTCGAATTTTGGCAATTGGAAATTAAACAAAATTAATCAATTAAATAGGAACAATTCGATTTTTCAGGTTTAACTTTTTTGTTTCAACGTGGGAGGAGTACAAAGTCAGAAAAATCCTTAGTACCACGGAATTATAGCCACTTACCTTAGATACTAGTTTGCATATAGTTGAAATATACCAGTTTCATAGTAGTTCAAAATGGAATGAAATGAACTAGTAAAATTTCAGCCCAGTGGGACTAGTCTCAAACTAGGTCGAAAAAGGCTGAACCTTTCTAATCCAAAAAGGGACCGGACCAGAACATACCAGTCATCTACTAGTATATACATACTAGTTTGCATATAGTTGAAATATATGTACCAGTTTCATAGTAGTTCAAAATGGAATGAAATGAACTAGTATAATTTCAGACCAGTGGGACTAGTATCAAACTAGTTCGAAAAAGATTGAACCTTTCTAATCCAAAAAGGGACCGAAACCTGTAGATATAATAAAAATACGAAAATAAACTCATGATTACATTGTAAAAATATGGTATTGTTATTTAAGTATTTTCTTTAAACGTTGCATACGTTTAATTATTAATTTTTAAGGCACTTAAGTACTAAATATTAATTAAAATGCTAATACATCAAATTAAATTCATTTCATAGCCATTTTAGTTTTTAACATTATAAAAACAAACAAAAAATTCATCTTACTAAGTACTAAATATTAATTAAAATACTAACAGATTAAATTAAATTCTTTTCGTAGCCGTTTCAGTCTTTAACATTATTATTGCTCCATTGAAAGCGACACTTCGGGGGCGGCATGTGTTATTTGGTTTTTGTATGGCTGCATTTCGATATTCCGAGTGTCGAAAAAAATGCATTTCGTCTCATTTCTGCTATAACCTTGTATCTTAAAAAAACCACTTAAATAGTTCAGTTTTGCATACTGATTCCCAATTCAAGATTCCCGATGCATTTCCACATTAGAATGAATATTCTCATACAGTGTCGTTACGAGGTTAAAGCAGAATTGGGAGGATATTTTAAAATTTTGATTGGAAAAGGTCAATGCAACTGAAAAATGCATATAATAGCTATAAAAATAAATAAAAACTAAAAGCAAACTTTATTTTAATAACTTCATAGTTAAAAGAATACATTTAAGGAATTTAGAGTTTGAACTTTTTCAAACTAGAACAATTTGAACATGAAAATTGTAGTTGAATACTAGTATGGAATAGACTTTTTCTGACTAGTATGATTTCAACCAGAAAATTGTAGTTGAATACTAGTATGGAATAGACTTTTTCTGACTAGTATGATTTCAACCAGAAAATTGTAGTTGTATACTAGTATGTTGTCTGACTAGTTTGGTGTTTCACTGCAAGGGAGATATATGAACACAGAGCTATGCACATATGAATATATGTACATATGTGCATAGCATTAGAGTTAGAGTAAATATGTATATGTAAGAATTAGGGTAAATATGTATAACAAAATGTTTAGAATAATTTAGTATAAATTAGAGCAAAACATTTCAATAAAGAAGAATTAATGTTTGACGCCTGAACAAGGCAGAATTAATTGAGTTTTTATCTGTACAAAACCAAAAACCAAATGGTTGGTTATGATATACATAGTTATGGCCTTGGAGTTATGTATCTCATGGCATCACTAGTAACGTAGTATATACCCTCTCCTTTGACATTCCACATTTCCAGGGATAGCCTTTTAATAATCGTCAAATCAGCGCTGCATATTGTTATGAGCTCCTCCATAACTTTTCTTCCTTCTATGCTTATATTGAAACTAGCAGATGCCCGCGACTTTGTCTGCGGAACTTACCTCATTTCAGTGGCAATATGTTTCTGAATACAAACTAAGAGATTTGTAATATCTATTTTACGCTATTTTAAATTATTTATTCACAATTTCTTTATAAACAATGTTTTTTGTAGTATCATCCATGGATAAAATAAAGAGGTTATTCGGGTTAGTTACTCGAGAGCAAGCAACGTACAATTGGCCATGAGAGAAACAACTGCTCCTTAGGTCGACACCAACAGCATTAAGTGTCTGCCCCTGCGACTTATTAATGGTCATTGCAAAGCAAACACTAACAGGAAACCTGTAGATATAATAAAAATACGAAAATAAACTCATGATTACATTGTAAAAATATGGTATTGTTATTTAAGTATTTTCTTTAAACGTTGCATACGTTTAATTATTAATTTTTAAGGCACTTAAGTACTAAATATTAATTAAAATGCTAATACATCAAATTAAATTCATTTCATAGCCATTTTAGTTTTTAACATTATAAAAACAAACAAAAAATTCATCTTACTAAGTACTAAATATTAATTAAAATACTAACAGATTAAATTAAATTCTTTTCGTAGCCGTTTCAGTCTTTAACATTATTATTGCTCCATTGAAAGCGACACTTCGGGGGCGGCATGTGTTATTTGGTTTTTGTATGGCTGCATTTCGATATTCCGAGTGTCGAAAAAAATGCATTTCGTCTCATTTCTGCTATAACCTTGTATCTTAAAAAAACCACTTAAATAGTTCAGTTTTGCATACTGATTCCCAATTCAAGATTCCCGATGCATTTCCACATTAGAATGAATATTCTCATACAGTGTCGTTACGAGGTTAAAGCAGAATTGGGAGGATATTTTAAAATTTTGATTGGAAAAGGGCAATGCAACTGAAAAATGCATATAATAGCTATAAAAATAAATAAAAACTAAAAGCAAACTTTATTTTAATAACTTCATAGTTAAAAGAATGCATTTAAGGAATTTAGAGTTTGAACTTTTCCAAACTAGAACAATTTGAACATGAAAATTGTAGTTGAATACTAGTATGGAATAGACTTTTTCTGACTAGTATGATTTCAACCAGAAAATTGTAGTTGTATACTAGTATGGAATAGACTTTTTCTGACTAGTATGATTTCAACCAGAAAATTGTAGTTGAATACTAGTATGGAATAGACTTTTTCTGACTAGTATGATTTCAACCAGAAAATTGTAGTTGTATACTAGTATGTTGTCTGACTAGTTTGGTGTTTCACTGCACGGGAGATATATGAACACAGAGCTATGCACATATGAATATATGTACATATGTGCATAGCATTAGAGTTAGAGTAAATATGTATATGTAAGAATTAGGGTAAATATGTATAACAAAATGTTTAGAATAATTTAGTATAAATAAGAGCAAAACATTTCAATAAAGAAGAATTAATGTTTGACGCCTGAACAAGGCAGAATTAATTGAGTTTTTATCTGTACAAAACCAAAAACCAAATGGTTGGTTATGATATACATAGTTATGGCCTTGGAGTTATGTATCTCATGGCATCACTAGTAACGTAGTATATACCCTCTCCTTTGACATTCCACATTTCCAGGGATAGCCTTTTAATAATCGTCAAATCAGCGCTGCATATTGTTATGAGCTCCTCCATAACTTTTCTTCCTTCTATGCTTATATTGAAACTAGCAGATGCCCGCAACTTTGTCTGCGGAACTTACCTTATTTCAGTGGCAATATGTTTCTGAATACAAACTAAGAGATTTGTAATATCTATTTTACGCTATTTTAAATTCACAATTTCTTTATAAACAATGTTTTTTGTAGTATCATCCATTGATAAAATAAAGAGGTTATTCGGGTTAGTTACTCGAGAGCAAGCAACGTACAATTGGCCATGAGAGAAACAACTGCTCCTTAGGTCGACACCAACAGCATTAAGTGTCTGCCCCTGCGACTTATTAATGGTCATTGCAAAGCAAACACTAACAGGAAACTGTATTCTTTTAAATTGGAAAGGGAAGTTGCTGGGTATAAGTGGTATACGTGGTATGAAAACAATCTCCCCTACACCACAGCCTGTTAAAATTTCTGCTTCAATAATATGCGCTTTCATTTTGTGTACTCGTTCCGTTGCATAATTTTGGTGGCGTTAAATTTCTCAGGAGCATTATTGGAACACCGATTTTCAAAACGATTGTATGTGCAGGTAAGCCGTTTGCAGTTAGTGAATTCAAAAATTCAACTGGATAGTTAGTTGCATCATCTTGATCGATTACAGTATTAATCGAGGTATATACTATCTCATTTCCTTCGATTTGCGACAGAATATTACTACTAATGGCCGCCGCCTACTCATTTTTGGGCGTTAAAATTGCTCGCTCGCAAAGCCAGTTATTCGGACGCTGTAATATTTGTGTAATATTATTGTACACAGAGTGAATGAGTTCAGCCTCTGTGTGGACAATTTTTCCGAGTGTCTTAGGTATTCTAATTTGGTTGCTTTCTTGGGTCAAGTACAATAGACTTCTCAGCTTTCTTCATTTTTTGGCAGAATCGGTTGTTTTTTATAAACCCTCTACAAAGAAGTTCCAATAAAGTACTTTTTTGGAAAATAGAAATCGGTTTAGACGTTTAGCCAGCCATCGCGGTAATACGAAAGACATTTCATTTTTATATACATATGTACACATATATTTAAAGGCAAAATGATGAGAATTTGCATGTAATTAGAGTATTTTTTTAAATAATTTTGATTAATATGCTGACTTATTCGCCACCTAGTGGGACATTTTTTGTAATAGAGCTCTTCCTTCCAAAAGAAACATACGTGGTAAAAAGTACCAAAAACCGACCATAAATAGGGATTTTCTCTATATCTCGACTCTAGTGCCACCTATCGTGGAAATTTTTTGCAACACAATTGTTGATTATATATTAAACATACGTGCCAAATAAGATTAAAATCGGACCATAAATGCGGATTTTGTAAATATAGCGACTCCTGCGCCACCTAGCGGAAAAAATTATATGTATTGTTGGTGAGACGTATCCAAGGAACAAACTGTCAAAATTTGAAAACAATCCGTTTAGTAGTTTTTGAGCCAATTGATTACATAAAAACCCCCTACATTTTTATATATCTTTCGCTTAACGTGAAAATGTGCTAAGTCAATTTTTTTGTAAAATGAGATTTTGATGCAGTTTTAGAAATAAGTTCAAAATACAGAGTTTAAAAAAAACAAATTATAAATTTGAATAATTTTTACCTTCACGACTGCCAAAGAAATTGCGCTAAGTCAGATGTAATTTTACTTTGTCGGGCGCGTTTTCACAAAGGAATAATATCCACGTGCGCTTCTTATTCGTGAGCTTTATTTGTGCAAAATAAATATTATTTGTGCTTTATTTTAAACGAAAAATGTAATAAATGAATTAAATGACTTAATTACGAAGAATTAAATAAAAACAAAACTCTTTCACTTTCAATGAAATAAGACTGCATATATGTAATTTGTGATCAATGTTAAAAAATAAACAAGTACATTTTTATTGTTGGAACTAAACCGGTTTATTTTTATTTATTAACTAACTGACCCGGCAAACTTCGTTCTGCCCAAAATAGATTTTATTATTAAGTTCATTTCAAAAAAAAGGATCCAACTTAATGATAAACTATGTATCTATTCCAATGTAAGTTTTTATTAGCAGACACACTAACTCACTTTTACCAAATCACTCAGACTCAGACTGTTCATTTCGCAAATCCAAACTATTTAAGTAACTGAGTAAGTAAGAGTATCAATATGTGTAATATATCTCCACAATGGTTTTCAGGCCCTTACCACCAACTCTTTTATATATATTCAGCCTCAAAAGTTTAGTACGTATGGGTGGTGCCACATTGTATTGATTTCGTATATCTCCATTGGATTTTCTATATCCCTATCTTAAAACCTTTTATAGATATTCAGTTTCCAACATTAAGTATGGGGGAGGTGCCACCCCACCTTTTCTGATAACCACCAATTTTCTGCTAGAGATGGGCTTTGATATCATCTAGGTCTACTTCAATTTTCAGCACCCTACCTTGAACTCTTTTAGAGATAATCAGCTTGAAAAATTAAGATTGTATGGGAGGTACCACGCCCCCTTTTCCGATAACTCCCCACAATATGTAAAACCAATTTTGAGGTCCTACCTTGAACTCTTTTAGAGATAATCAGCTTGAAAAAAACGAATTTTACATTTCTTGTGAAATCTCCGAAATCATTTGAGATATTGAAATAAATCTCACATCATAATGTAGTCCTCATTTCTACCTTTCGTTTGACACCCATGTTGGAAAAACTAATTTTGGGTCACATTTGGGTCAATATCTCTGGAAGCGGATAAGATATCCTGATGGAAGATGTCTTAAATTTTAGGATAGGCATCTAGTAACATAATGGTGAAACTTTCATTCATAGTTTTTATGTGTAGTGGGCATAATTGTAAAAAACGCACATTTTTGGTCACCCGGACCCACATTTTGGCAAAAACTCGGGAACTGGATGAGATATCTAAATGAAAGTTGTCCTAAATTTTAAGTTAGACGTTAAGTGACGTTGAGTGATGCCCGGACAACCATACAGACAGACAGACAGACAGACAAAAATTCGAAAAACGGCTGATTTGGGTTCTAGAGGCTTAATAATGACCCCTGACATCATTTTTTTTTAAATATCTTTAATGTACAGACATCGGACCTGTTACAATTTTATTACATGTAGAGATACTGTCGGGAAATAACTTTAGTAAAATGTGCTAGGTCAGAAAAAAAAAGAAAAAAAAGAAATAGAAAAACTGCTAGCTCAATAAAAAGCTGGCATGGGAAACATTTATGTTTTATTTTTGTTGTTTTTTGTCTTTTGCATTGAGCAGTCATGAAATCGAGGGTACTGCATTTACAGTTTAAGAAAATAATGTTTTATTTTAAAGTTATTCTGTTTTTTTGTCTTTCCTGAACAATTTGAAAAATATGACTTAGCACATTTTCACTTTAAGCTAACGATATATAGATGAAAAATCATCAACAAAGTGGTTTCGAAACAGCTTTAATAGGTGCGGGACATCAGCAAATACGAAAATCGGTCTTCTGCTGTCGAAAGGGTGCATAAATAATGGTTTCCCTGGTGTAACTCCCACCTTTTTCCACAGTGTATGGTTATCTGGACCAAGGTCACTGACAACCGCTACCACTGTGAACCCGGCACTGTCAAGTGCGTCAATTATTTCATGTAGTAAAGGCTGCGTTATTTTTGTTTCGAAACTGTAAAATATGGGCTGCTCCCAATAACCGCATAACGACCGCACCACAGCGACTTGTACCTTTTGCGCAGGCGCCAAAATAATATCATTTTTTCTATCATACGACCATTCCTCCCGAACCTTCATTTCGTCAAACGACAAAATGCAGGTCTTTTCTTCAAAAGGTATGTCATAAGATTTCATGTGCGAAAGGATCTGATTTTGTCGTTTTTACGCAAATATCGAAAACAGCGAGGCCCTGCCGAGTAAATGCAAGTAGCCAACGGTGCAGTGAAATAACGCCCAAGGAAATAACGCCCATGGACGTTATTTCCAATTCAAAAAGGAAATAACGCCCATGGGCCTTATTTCCTTTGTAAATGGAAATATCGCCCATCTGCAAAAAGAAATAAAGCCCATGGCTCTTATTTCCTTTTTGAAAGAGAAATAACGCCCATAGGATTTTACGCGAGCAACACGAACTGTTGATTAGCATTTTTTTCACAAATTACCCTGTCAGAAAAGAGTGGGAAACGTGGCACGCGGAAGGACATCACCGTGGCGGTAGCCACGGCTATGGCACACATCCGGAGTTGGAATGGCGTAGCCCAGGGTTATTTTTTAAAGCGCGGCCGAAGGCCGCCTACGCGGAAAGGTGTCCTGCACATAAAAAACGTGGATGGGGCCCCGAATTGGGGATCTGACCCGGGTCAATTTTCGGTTTTTCACTAATAACTTTTCACAGAAACAAAATATTGCTTTTCCCCCTTCGGATTATAGTTACGGAGGCCCGATCCACGATTTTTAAGTGCAGAACAGGTGGCGCGAACTAACGTCAGTGGAATTAACGTCAGTGACGTTAATTCGCACCCAAAAAGCGAATTAATGTCAGTGACATTAAGACGCATGACCCAAAACGAATTAAAGTCAGTACATTTTTTTTATGTTCCAAATTTTCATTTTTCACTATCACCTTCGACTTATGATCATTATATCATGAATCTGGGATTTAAAAAATGAATCTGGGATTGACTTAGGTCAGATCCCCAAATCGGGGTGTGATCCATGGTATTTATGTGCAGAACTCCTTTCGGCATTGGCGGCCTTCGGCCGCGCTTCAAAAAATAACCCTGGGCTACGCCATTCCAACTCCGGGTGTGTGCAATAGCCGTGGCTACCGCCACGGTGATGTCCTTCCGCGTGTCACGTTTCCCACTTTTCCACTTTTTTGGCTCAGCCTAATGTGCCATTACAACAACCACATGAAAATGGCAGAAAATTTTTAACTTTAACTGCAAATAACTTTTGAACGGTTGAAAGAAATCTCATTTCAGATTCTAAATCTAGACGTGGGTTGTCGTTTACGTGGGGTACCGAGCGCTAATACACAACCAAAAATGTTGAGATATGTATCAGGAGACGCGCTTTGGTCCCAGGAGCATGAATATAACTCCGCTGAACCAATATTTTTAGTAGTTTCCGAGATATTTGCAAGTTCAGAATTTTCTGTCATTTTCATGTGGTTGTTGTAATCACATTACCCTGTGAGAAAAGAGTGGCACGCGGAAGGACATCACCGTGGCGGTAGCCATGGCTATGGCACACACCCGGAGTTGGAATGGCGTAGCCCAGGGTTATTTTATGAAGCGCGGCCGAAGGCCGCCAATGCCGAAAGGAGTTCTGCACATAAATACCATGGATCACACCCCGATTTGGGGATCTGACCTAAGTCAATCCCAGATTCATGATATAATGATCATAAGTCGAAGGTGATAGTGAAAAATGAAAATTTGGAACATAAAAAAAATGTACTGACTTTAGTTCGCTTTCTTAATGCGAATTAATGTCAATGACGTTAGTTCGCTAAAAATATTGACCTTAGTTCGCTTTTGGCATGCGTCTTAATGTCATTGACATTAATTCGCTTTTGGGGTGCGAATTAACGTCACTGACGTTAATTCCACTGACTTTAGTTCGCGCCACCGCAGAACACCTACGGTGATGTCCTTCCGCGTGTCACGTTTCCAACTTTGGTTAACGTGAAATTTGTGTGTAACTATTCAATAAAATACAAAAAGAATTAGAATATTATTGTTTCATTAAAAAAAATGAAAGAGCAATAAGGCCTTTAAGACTTTATTTCTCTTTCGAAGTGTAATAAAGCCTTTTTTGAAATCAAGGCCTTATTTCACTTTCAATAGTGTAATAAGGCCTTAAAGGGCTAACAAATATGTTAAAATTTATTGAAATAAAGAAAACCATATACTTAATTCTTGAATCAGCTTGTTTTAATTCGTTTTTAACGTCCGTGGGCGTTATTTCCTTGGGCGTTATTTCACTGCACCGTAGCCAACTATATATTTTCTATGCTATAGCGAATTGAGTTTTGATCCTTCTCCCAGTAATCCTTAGGCACTAATTTCTTATATCCACTTATAACCATTTCATTTTATTTTTCAACTTTGCAATGCTTTTCTTCTAATGCGGACATTTCTTTTTTGAGCTCTTCGTATTTGCCTTTATATATATCCAGCGATTCGCTATAAATATTTTAGAAATATTTTGTTGTTGGTTTAGCGGGCTATTTTGTTTACAAATTTGTAAGTTTTTTGCAAGCTCGAGACCAGTTAACAATAATTCTAAGTGAATTAATATTGTCAGTTTTTGGGAAAAATTGATAATTGGAGAAAAATTACAAAGTTAAATCAACAGCGATGGATAGGATTACATGTTTCAGAGTTTCCACGCTCATCATCAGATCCCTTTTCGGACACTGGGATATGAACCAGTGTCTGCACCAAAGCCGCTGTTAGAAAATTCTAACACTAAACTATGATGCTCTGTGATGTCACGATGCAATCGTCTCCACTTCAATTAATTCCCTTTTTGTTTGTTCCCTGTAAAAAACGTTGGAGCATGGGAGTACTCCAACACTTATCCTCATTCATACAAAAAGGTGGTCCAATTAATATGACCATGTCCGGTGATTGGATCACCTAATCCATGCCAGAGCACTCCGCTGAATAATCTATGGAGCACCTACGTAAGAATACTTTGAAAATTTTGCCAAAAGATTACTCTATAGAGTACTCTGCAGTGAAGCGAGCGAGGGAGAAGGTGTTCCTTTTGAGGACCACCTACTCCCTCTCTCGCTGTGCTGTTGAATACTCCATAGAGTAATCCAATAAGAGTATTTTGGGAGTACTCTCATGTAGGTGGTCTATAGAGTATTCAAAAGCAAAGAAATGGAGTACTCCGAGTCGGATTAGGTGATCCAATTACCGGACATCGCCATATAAATTAGACCACCTTTTCTATATGAGCGAGGGTAAGTGTTGGAGTACTCCGGTACTCCTTAAGGAGTAGTCTATGGTGTGTGGAACGGAGTATTTCGGTTTTGCAGGGTTGTTCTTGCCAACAGTATACACAAATTTCTTAAGACATGCTGTCTCTATGTTATTATGAGTGTCGGTCTTGTTGTTTGTACATATTTACATATGTACGTAAACCCGTGCTATGGTTTCAATGTATTTTGTTGTTGGATATTTAGGAGTTCTATTTTGTTTACAAATTTGTAAATTTTTTGTAAGCTCGAGACCAGTTAACAATAGTTCGCGATACCAATAATTTCCTTTATACGATCAGTAACCCAAATATTTTCGATACGACGGCCCCCACAAAACTGGAAGCTGTATCCCTCTTGCATCAAAACCTCATACCAGGGGTCGAATCGCGACATACGCGACATAAACCACAATAACTTCGAAACTTTACGGCTTTTTAAAGGAATAGTAATGCATTATTGAACCCACTGGTAGTTTCAGCCAATTACTCACGTATGGCGTAATTCCGAATTACTGGCTTAGAACTATTAATATTTAAGAAATCGTATTCGATCACGGCGTGTCCCCGCCCCTTTATTGTGGATTATTCCACAAAACTTTCCATGCCATAACTCCGGTAAAAATTGATTTATTGAAACGATATTTGGAGAAAGTGTTTAACATATAAAACTTACTCTTTGCTGTAAAAATAAACAAAATTGGTAAACGGACACGCCCTCTTTCTGAACACAGTTCTGAAAAATTTCTTTGTAAAATTAATGAAAGTTGGTGAGATGCTTCCCAATAGTATTTAGTACTAGCAGGGTACCCGGCGTTGCTCGGGATGTAAGTAGTTAGGGGGCCATTCAAAATCAATAATATACATTAAGATTTCATATTTATGTATATAATATAGCTGACCCGGGAAACTTCGTTCTTCCCAAAATAGATTTTTTTATTAATTTTTCACTACTTCATTGTGCATACAACTTCAAAAATATAAAATTTTAGTATTCCGTTTAAGGCTACACGATACACAAAATTTTTAGTTTTCTGTCCCGGAGCGTAAGTAAATAGCGAAAACAATTTTCCTACACGGGAACACGCCACATAGAGCTATTGATATCATTAATCTCCTGATCAATTTTCAGGTCCTAACTTTAAACGCTTTTACGATAACCCCACTTTTATGCGCAAAAATTGTTTTGATATCATTTAGCTCTATACCAATTTCCAGGTTCCTGCCTTAAATACTTTTGGAGATATTTAGCTTGAAAAATTAGTATGGGAGGTGCCACGCCCCCATTTTCGTTAACTCCAATTTTTTTGGAGGTGGTAGGGATCGATCTCGTATAACCCCTCACCAAATTTCAGTGGTGTAACCCAAATACTTCCAGAGATACGGACAATGAAAAATTCCATTTGTATGGGAGGTGCCACGCCCACTTTTTCGTTATACCCAGTTGTTTTGGAGGTGGTAAGGATCGATCCCATATAACCCCTTACCGAGTTTCAATGATCTAACAAAAATACTTCCAGAGATATCGACTAAGAATTATTTCATTCGTATGGGAGGTCCCACGCCCCCTTTTTCGTTATCCCCAGTTTTTTTGGAGGTGGTAGGGATCGATCTCATATAATCTCTCACCAAATTTCAGTGGTCTAACCTATATACTTCCAGAGATATCGACTAAGAAGTATTTCATTCGTATGTGAGGTGCCACGCCCACTTTTACGTTATACCCAGTTGTTTTGGAGGTGGTAGGGATCGATCCCATATAACCCCTTACCGAGTTTCAATGGTCTAACATAAATACTTCCAGAGATACGGACAATGGAAAATTCCATTTGTATGGGAGGTGCCACGCCCCCTATACATATCAAAATATTTTTTAGCCTGTGACCATCCCTGGAAGATGTACAGTGGGTGTGTAAAATTTGGTTACGATCGGTTTATAAGTTTAGGACGCAAGTCGATCTATACCTATTTACATAATTTGAATTTTATATATATAGATACTCCTGCCAAAAGTTACGCAAATCGAATAACAAACAAGCAAGATTTACGGGCAAGTAGTTAACATACTACTGCCTTTTTTTAATTAATTTTCTTTTATTTTCATACCTTTCCTTGATATGGGGAAAGCTAACAATTACTTAGTTGCCTTTATAACAAATTTTCAGTTATTAAAATAGACCTGAGTAAATTAGGATACCAAAACAGATCACTACTAGGTATTTAATGTTCGGTTACACCCGAACTTAGACTTCCTTACTAGTTTTTATTTGACTTTAAAGTTTTTAATTTAAGTTAAGGTAGGAAAACTTGATAAAATTAAGCAATTGGTTACAAAATAGTGGCTAAATTAAAATTTGTTAAAACCTTTTTTAGGAAAAATAGGATTTTAATATTTTTTAAGTAGCAGTAGTAGCAGTTGCTTACGAAATGTGTATTAAAGTAATGTTTTTATGGTCGAGAAACTTATTTTTGACATTAATATTTTAATAAATCTTACAACAGGTGGTGCTGCGGTAGAATTTTACAATTTTTTTTTACAATTTTCGCAGTTTCGGAAACTTAAAAAAATGTACGCCACAATTTTTGCTTTTATGTACCGAGCTGCGGCAGTTTTTAAATATACAGCTCATTTTTTTTTCGTTGAGAATTTTTGTTTTGGTATTTTAAAACAATTTGAAGTATTTTCAAAATTATTGATTGGTAGCATGATTCAATTACTAGAAGGTTTGCTCTTCGTTTGACAGATGGCTTTGACACTCCCAATGTGTAAAATGTGTATGGTTTGCATTTGCAAAGGAAGGAAAAGGGGGAATAATTTGTTCCCCTTTTCAAAAAAAAGTAGGATAGTAGTAGTATTAAAAAACGAACATGTACACACAAAACGTTAACAAATATATAAAATAATACATATGATCGGGGCTATATACATACTAGGAGATCTAGGCCGTGCTTCTAAAGTGTTTTCATCCTAAGTAATAAGCCAAAAAATGGTTAAGCGACACTTTATTTTAATGTTTTAAAAGTTCACGGATGATATGCATTTTTACAAAGAAGCTTTTCATGGCAGAAAAACTATCGTTCATAATATTACAGATGAAGTAAAGTGGCGAACGACAGAGACATAACATGTACATACCAGACTCGAATGGCATCATTTCGAGGGAATAGTTATGAATGAATAGACATCCTTTCTAATAATCTGAACAAAATGCTAACGATTTTATTATAAATACATATGTTGGTTTATATTTGCATTTAGTAATGAGGTAAAAGTAAGTGTTAATTTTTTGTGTTTCTTACATATGCAAAATTTTCAAGAACTACTATTTCTTAAAGTAGTAAAAAGGCTTCTTGTTTTGGAGTCTTTACTTGAGTGACTTCGGATTGCTTCGTTTGTGTACGTGTGGATATGCTATACCATGGATTGAAAGAGATGGGGCATATACTTTACTATTTTTGCGAATTATTACATTTTTATTTATAACATTTTTAAAACTTGAATGAAAACTGTAAATTTCACGGAGCGAATGAGTTATTATTTAAGTAGATCGGTGAGTATACAAGAAGATATGTATTCCTAGATATACATATTTTATGCAAACGGTAAGTTAATAAATTGATACAGGGCAGATTTTGTACAATGTAAGTATTTCAAAAAGTTCAGATAAAGATTTTATACAATGTAAGTATTTCAAAAAGTTAATTATTTCAAAAAGGTAGGTATTTCAAAAGGTAAAGTATTTAAAACTGGTAAGTATTATAAAAGGGTAAGTATTTGACATTTGTATATTTATATGTGTATATAAACATATATATAGCGCTTTTAATCGTCCAAATTAAATGAAGTTAGCGCTCATGTCTTCAACAGTTCAATGTCTGTATCGCGATTACAGATGATCGATTTCATTGCTGATTTGCATTACTATTACAAAAAGATACACAGAATTAAATACATACATATGATGTTGAATTGTATTTTGTTTTACCATTAATAGCGCTTGTTTTTGCGTTTGTTTTGGTTTTTGCACTGGCTTTGGATTTTGTATTACCTTTGATAGCGCGTGCCCTTGCGTTTGCTTTGGTTTTTGCGTTTGTTTTGGTTTTTGCGCTGGCTTTGGTTTTTGCATTACTATTACAAAAAGATACATAGAATTAAATACATATGTATGATGTTCAATTGTATTGTTTAGGATTGCATTTTGTTTTACCTTCGATAGCGCTTGTCCTTGCGTTTGCGTTGGTGTTTGCGTTTGCGTTCGATTTTTATCATTTTATTGAGGTATTTGATGCGCTGGTACATACGTGTTTTGAAAAAAAGTTTCTTAACTTCACTGCTGACACTTACATGTTTTGAACAATTAATTAGCTGAAATACAAATAATTAGCTTAAATTGAACAAATTATTTTAGTTTTCGCAAGACACATGTTCCAGTAGAAAGTTTTGGACTGGAGACAATGATTTAAAGAAAATAGTCCGAAATATACGATTATGATATGTCGACTTAAGCTATTATTGCTTATGACCACAGATATATTGATAGGTTGTAGCAGGGATGCAAATCACATTCAAACTAATGCTAAAGGAGCACACACTCCGTCAAGCCAACGAAAGATGGCTGCAGTCACCAGGGTGCCGTATATCGAAACAAACCAAGATCCAAGTCGCGGAGATGGGCATAAAGGATTTGATGGCCTTCGTCAGGTCATCTAGATGGTTCGAGGAGACATAATGGTGTCCTAACGCTTGTGCTATCACAACGTACCTTCAAAACTGGCCTAAGTGTGCCTTTTGCGGCAGCCAATTGAACCTACCTAATTAAAAACTACGAGGTTGAATACATACATACGTGGTGTATTTATCCGTTATACCTGAAAACAAAAACATGAATCAAAGTTATAAAGTTCCACACACAAAACTTTTATATTACCTGCAATTTGCACTGCCGGATGAACGCTAAATAAAGCTCAATGCTGTAACTCTGAAAAGGAAAGGATACAACCATTTTATTGCTAAATTAACAAGTATTTTACAAACTTACCAATTTTCCGCATTGACAAAAAAAAAAATATTTAAAAGAATTAATTTGAGACAAAAAGTCAAAACACTGTAAGTGCTGCTGAAAAAAAATTTTATATTGGGATTTTGTTTTTAAGTACTAATTTTACATACATTTGCCAAGAAGAGACATTGGTAGTTGCCAATTTGTGAATGACAACTTTTTAGGGAGCAAGATGGCCGCAACTGACAGAATCTGTCATCGAAAAGCTAACCTGGTATAATTGAACCATGGATTGGTAGCATAATTTTTATTCAGTGGATATAATTCCAATAAAAGTCAAATGGTTAAGGTGGCGACAAAAGTCGTTGAGTGAAACAACTGTATACTGTGTACACAGCGAATATGTGTACTTTTGGCACAAACTCATGAGTGCGCCGTATCTCAGTAGGTAGAGCATTGCGCGCTGATTTAGGGCACGTCGGTTCGAGTCCTAACATTTTTTTAAAAAATAAAAAATTCTTAACAACATTTTCGGTTTAAGTGAAATTTTTGTTAATATAAAACTACTACGCTTATAAATTTGCATGGAAGATAATGCACTTGGTTGGCTAGAAAAAAATTTCCAAAAATCGAGTAATTCTTTTAGCGGCTAAAGATTGGTATCTTTGTTCACTTCAATTGAAAGCGCTACAAAAAACTCGAAAAAAATCTAAAAAAAAAGTCTTGATACAAATTTTTCGAGTTTTCTTGAATTTTCCACAAAGTTCTTAACTTTGAGTTGCAGTTTTTTTTCACATACTTTCATACAAAAATAATGAAATTAGTCAAAGGAAGTTAATCTTACTGGAAATTCCAAACAACACTTTGAAAGCAGTCTGGTCTAGGTGTATAGCCCCAAAAAGTTTTAAATCTAGGCAAAAACTTTTAGCCGTGTACAAAACAATATTTTTTTTTCTAGTGATTGGTCGCTCCTCCTTTGGGATTGGAAAATATTTTTCTTTTTTAGGGTTTTATGTTGTTCAGTAAAATCCAAAAACTCTATATAAAATTACACTTATGAAACGCTTATGAAAAATTTGGGACTTATTTCACAATTAAACAATAACTCCCGATCCATGTTTTTTATGTGCAGAACACCTTTCGGCATTGACGCCCTTTCGGCCGCGCTAAAAAAAACCCTGGGTTACGCCATTCCAACTCCGGGTGGTTGCCCTAACCGTGGCAACGTGCCACGGTTCGCACACTTTTTCACTTTTTTGGCTCAGCCTAATGTGCCATTACAACAACCACATGAAAATGACACAAAAATGTTTACTTTAAGGGCGCTAGATATTGCATTTTAACTGCCGTTCTTCGATATATTGGAAACATTTTTGTATCTTGTTTTCCGTGATACTGTACTTAGCTAAGAAATTATGAAAAGAGAAAGAGGAGATATTTGCACTTAAAGTTCACAATTCTCCTTCATTTCCATGTGGTTGATGTAATGGCATATTAGGCTGAGCCAAAAAAGTGAAAAAGTGTGCGTACCGTGGCACGTTGCCACGGTTTAGGCAACCACCCGGAGTTGGAATGGCGTAACCCAGGGTTTTTTTTAGCACGGCCGAAAGGGCGCCAATGCCGAAAGGTGTTCTGCACATAAAAAACATGGATCGGGCCCCTAAATCAGGATTTGACCTGGGTCATTTTTTTTTTGTTAATAACTTTTCACTAAAACAAAAAAATTAAATTTCTACTTCGAATAATTGATACCAAGATCAAAACTCCTATCATATATTTAGCTAATTTATTAAGATTTGAGTGCCGAAGTAAACAAATACCATGAATTATTTCAACAAAAATTGTAATGTAAAATAAGACCATAATGGCTTTTACCAAGCCTTATATGGAAATAAAACCATATGGCCTTATTTCACACTCCATTGAGTTATAAGGCCATATGGCTTTATTGGCCATGGCTTTATAGCACTGCGCCGATTTTTTATTCCAAATTTTCCCCTATTTTAAATTTATTATTATTTTTTAAATCCCAGATTCATGATATAATGATCATAAGTTGAAGGTGATAATGAAAAATGAAAATTTGGAATATAAAAAAAATGTACTAACTTTAGTTCGCTTTCTTAATGCGAATTAATGCCAATGACGTTAGTTCGCTAAAAATATTGACCTTAGTTCCCTTTTGGGCTGCGCCTTAATTACATTACTTCGCCACTGACTTTAGTTCTCGCCAACGATCTTACGCAAGTCTGATAGTTTTGCTCGAATTTCTTAAAGCGCCAAATGATTGAACCGTTGCAGGAATTTAGTTGTGACCTCTCAGACTTGCTCTGATAAGGGATAAGTGACTACCAATAACTTCTCTCAGTGTGAAATATTATTTAATTTTATTCTTTCGTATTTTCATTATTGCTATTTGTTGAAAACCCTGCCACCAACCATGAGATGTATCGTATACCGTAGTTTTTCCTTCACTAATATTAATTCGACATTTTAATAGAAATCGTTTGACTTTGTAGTTTGGTTAGCAGGAGAAAACCGATGTGTAAGAAAAATAATAGTTATTAATTTAATCACTTCATTTATTAATCTGAATTCTTATCATCTTTCCATGTACTGAAATAAAGTTTAAAAGCGAGTTTCACCGAAATATTTGACTTTTATTTAACACGCTATAAAAGCGGAATTCTCCGAAGCAAAGACCAATATTACATTCTTTTAAAACATCGTGGTCCTTTATTGTTACATACCGGCTTGGTCACAACTTTGTACTTGCGAGTGAGCGTGTTGCAAATTCAACTAAAGGGCGAAGGAAACAGCAGAATCGAAGTACCATGCTGGAGAAATGTGCCTCATGCGGGGGTCCAGAATCCGATCAAATGGTACAATGTGATGATTGTGACAAGTGGACACATTATGATTGTGCGGGCGTGACTGATGAAGTGGTGAACCATGCATGGAGTTGCGAAGAGAAGAAATCTTGAGACGATCAACTAATGGAGGGAAAGTTACTGGCGAGTGAAAAAGGTAACTTGCAGAATATGGTAGAAAAGGTAATTAGCGATAATGGGCAGGTTGGTGACACGAATTCAAAGATGGGTGAGGAAACACAAAGCAAATGTGGGTCGACAAAATCGAAACGCAATTTACGGCTAGAGTTGATGCGTTTAGAAGAAAAGAAAAGGGCAGAAATGGCGTATGTAGAACAACATAATAGTCTGGCAACTCTGGCTACATACTTCAAAAGTTTTGTGCTCGTGGATTTAAATAAAGTTTTTATTGTTTTAAAATCCATGTTAATTGTGGAAAACGTTTAAGACTCAATTTTCATTGCTCAATTGACCCAAATTCATTGAAGTTCTCGTGATCTGCCTCTTTGATGAGTTACATTGGTAAATCTGCAGTGGAGGTGCTCCAAAATTTCTTATTGTTTTGCAACAACACCAATTAGGTGCAAAGAAACAACAACATTTGCGCCAGTGGCTAAAAGCTTGTGTCAAATACTATACTTGAGCTCTCAGCGCCATCTGTGTGTCAACTGTGTCAACTACGTTTGAAGTAAGCTGCTAATTTTAAGGTGACCAGGTGCTCATCTATTGACTGATTAAATAGTCATTGCATTTTACGTCGGCGTTGAGTTGTGCAGAGTGCACTCAGCTTTGTGCTTTTGCGTTTTTGAAATGGATGACTTCTGTGCTAAGTGTAACGTAGCATTTGCGAGAAATGACTGGAAAATTGTGCCTTGTTCTGGTTTCTGCCAAAAACGGTTCCACAGAACCTTGGTCTCTGAATATGATGTCAAGTTGTTTAAGGCCAATCGGAATATAGTTTACCTGTGTAAAGTCTGTGTTAACCTACCTGAACGATTTATTGCCTCTTTGGACTTCATTGCTGTGACTAACAAGAAAAACACTGATTCTTTGGTCGACCTATTCAATACTAAATTCAATGATTTGTCTAGTGAATTGGGTGAAATGAAAGCGCTGTTTACGTCAGAGGAGCGAATCGCAAAGAGCATTAGCTATAACAGTGCCTCTGCTGGTGATATTACTCCAATTTCCTCTGCGCCCTTCTCACCGCCGTCTGCACTGTCGTTGCCAACTGCAATAAATCACATAACTGCCTCGAATTCACTTTCTGCTATCCCCGTCATTGGAATGGATTCCAGAAATTCTTTTGGCTATGCTGCTGTGGTGGCACCCACAACAAAAATGTCTACAAAAGAAACAAAATCAAAAAAGATTGTCGGACGCTCGAAGCCTGCTGCTACGGTTGATGTTAATGCTAGTGAAGCGAACTCTAACCCTGCTTATGCGATAACTAATCTTACTGTTAATGTTAACTGTAATACGTCTGTTGAACAATCTGCGGTATCTGCTAATCTGCCTGTGCTTTCTTTGCACGAGTCACCCATCGTAATTGAGGAGGATACGGAAGTGTCTCCTGCTGCTGTGAATCTCAATCGTCGTTTACATGACGCGAACAAAGCTAGAAGTAAACGCACTACTGGGAGCTCACTGCCTCATGTTTCTGGCTGTCCTAACTCAAATGAACTAAATGTAGCTGCGCGCTTTAGATGGTTTCATGTTGCTTCCTTCCTGCCGTCGGTCTCACCAGATAATATTATCGACTATGTGATGAAACATACTAATCTGGAGAAACATCAACTGCAATGCTTTAGACTTAATAAGGAATCGGATTTGGCATCTCTTCGGTTTGTTAACTTTAAGTTGGGAGTTGATGAGCTTATTTCTGATGCTGTTTTGAAGCCTGAGCTTTGGCCTGTTAATGTGTCTATTCGTCCGTTCCGGTTTTTTCCGAAGGGCGGAGTGCTTCCATGCCGGACCTAGTAGCTTGCGTGACTCCACAATTGCCTAAGTTTAAATTGTATATGTATTATGAAAATGCTTCTGGCCTCAGAACCAAGGCTGAAAACCTGCGTATTTTTAGTTCTCTTTTAGAATATGATGTTTTTGTTATCACTGAGACGTGGTTAAATTGTAATTTTTTTGATGCTGAATTTTTTGACCCTAAATTGTATAATGTTTTCCGTAAGGATAGGGATGCAATTAAAACTGGGTTAAACAGAGGGAGTGGTGTGCTGATAGCCGTACGGGTTGGCCTCCAGGCCTCACTCACAACTTTGAGCAATAGTGATACCATTTTGGATCAACTGTGTGTTAGAATTCGTGGTTCTCGTGGGAATCTGTTGGTCTGTGCATCTTACATCCCTCCGTCTAGCCCGGAAATCATCTATAAGTCACATGTAAAAAACGTGTTAGCCCTGGTCCAAAGCACTGGTGATAATCAGTTATGCGTTCTGGGAGATTTCAATTTGACAAACGTTAATTGGCTGTCTCTTGACGATGATGTCTATTTGACTCCTACCCATATCTTTTCCCCTGCCGAATCCTGTTTGGTTGATAGCTTACTTGGTTCGGGCTTAAAGCAAATTAACGGATTCCCCAATACTTTGGGCCGCTTTCTCGATTTAATCTTTATCTCTTATGATATTAGCTTTATTTTATCTGAACCTGTGTCTTCGATTTCGCCTATAAATTCGCATCACCGACCTCTAAAGCTGGATTTTGAGTTCACTGAGTACTTTAATATTCCCTCAAAAAACTCGCAATTATCTTTTAATTTTAAACGCTGTGATTCCCATCTTGTGAATTCAGCTTTTTCTGAGACTGATTGGGATGTAGTTTTTGGCGAAACTGATACCCCTTGTGTTTTTAGGTCTATTAATGTGTGTGATATTTTTGTGCCTATATATAAGAAGAAATCCTATAAATCTCCCTGGCACAATAGAGAACTTAAACATTTAAAAAATGTGAGAAACAAGTTCTTTAAAAAATACAAAGCTACCAATCATAGGCGCTTTTATAATTTGTTTGCTTCCTATAGCAATAGGTTCAGTAAGCTAAATAAATCTTTATATATGGGTTACACTTGAAATTTTGAGCGAAACATTAAATCCAATCCAAAGATCTTCTGCAAGTATATCAACTCTTTGAAAAATGACTCTAGTATACCCAAATCCGTTTTTTATAATGATGCCACTACCAGCTCAGTTAGTGAGGCCGCGAACTTGTTTGCTGACTTTTTCTCAGCAAATTTCACGGTTGATAGCGCCGTCTTAGATAATAATAATATGTTAGTTGAATTTCCATCTGCCAACAACTTTGGCCCACTTTCCCTTACTGAGGAGGACATTGTAGAGGGGATATGTAAACTCAAAAATTCCTCTATGACCGATGCGGATAATACCGAAAAGAAAGACCTGATGCCAGTTGAATTAGCATCGAAAGTAATCCGAGATGGCGATCGGTTTGCAGCGAAACTAGAAGAGGTCACTAACGTTGGACCGCGCACATGGTACCTACCGATGTTTCCCGTAAGAAACCCGAATAAACTTGAAAAAATAAGAATTGTTTGGGACGCAGCAGCGAGATATAAAGGTGTTTCACTCAACGACCAACTCGACGAAGGCCCTGATCTCATAGTTTCCTTACCAGGGGTATTATACAACTTTCTCATAGGAAAAAATAGGCGTATGCGGCGATATCAGTGTAGTGTACTCATACAAACATATGTACATAGCGTGCAACAGCCACGACCTACATGCATGTCTGTTTGTATAGCCGCATTTGAAAAATGCATTTGACACCTTTGACCAATAGCGTTGCTTAAAGTATGTCAATACTTTAGCTGAGCCAGTGTTTATTCTGGAGCTCTGCTTGGTCTGACGCTAAGCGCTTCTATTGGCTAATGCAAGTAATTGCCAAGCTGAAGTTGAATTCAGCTACATAGAAGCCGAGAAAGAGGAGGAGTCTAGCAAATAACTTTCTGTGACAAATTTGTGTATAAATAGAATAAGATTTGTTAATAAAGACTCAGACATGATTTGAAGTGAACCACACGCTCAACAGATTATCTCTCACATTTATTCCGGCTGTCTCCCCGATAGCCTATTTGATCGGCCGAATCTCTCCGGCCTTTACAATAAGAGAGATACTTTTAAAATTAAAACCATTGACCCCTTGGGTCCACCACATCAGCGAAATTTTCCACCAAGTGGGGGTGACCAAAATGGACCAAGACGCGCAACGTTTCCTATGGAGAGATTGTGACCCAACACAACTGCCAGACGAGTATGTATTACAGGTTTTAAGCTTTGGATCCAGCTGCTCACCTGCGCTCGCGTTGTATGCTAAAAATAGAAATGCTAAAGGGTTTGAAAGCATGTTTCCGAATGCATCGCGGTGCAAAACAGAAAGACATTACGTCGATGACATGCTCGACAGTACAAACTCCGTCGAAGACGCGATTAAACTTGCAAAGGATGTACGTGAAATACATGCACGAGGAGGTTTCAAAATCAGAAACTGGCTAAGTAACTCGAGAGAAGTGATGAAGGCACTGGGTAGGGGAGCACTGAAGATCGCTTTTGTAAACCAGGCCGCACACTCGACCAAATTACAGTAGCAGATAAAGTGCTCGGCATGTGGTGGCTGACGCAGGAAGATTGCTTCTGGTTCTGAAATATTACACGTCAAAAGGTTACCTACCAAGCGAGAGCAGTTGAGGCTATTAATGTCCTTTTTCGACCCACTAGGCTTGCTCTCATATTTTACCATCCACATGAAAATCCTTGTCCAAAACGTTTGGCGAAATCGAACTCATTGGGACGATATAATGCCAGAGGAGCTCGCTGATGACTGACAGAACTAAAAAAGGTTGAGCGAGTTCGAATACCAAGATGTTACTTTTCACGGCCAAATAGCGAAAGAAACACTGTGCAATTACATGTTTCGTAGATGCGAGTGAAAACGCATACGCAACGGTGGCATATTTTAGAATTGCACATACCCAAGGTGTGGAGTTAGCCCTAGTAGGTTCCAAAACGAAAGTCGCGCCACTAAGACCAATATCCGTTCCGAGAATGGAACTGGAATTATGTCCCCACGAAGTTAAACGTTGCTGACCTGGCAACGAAATGGAGTCGGTTACCAGAATTCAACAAAGAATTTGTATAGTTCACAGGGCCCTGGTTCCTGAAGCTGCCAAAAAGCGAGTGGCCTGATCAGAATGTAATCAAAGCTGGGAGCCTACAGGTATGACATGAGGATTTCGAGCTGCAGAAGGTCGCCGCAACAATTCAAAAACAAGTTGTCATAGATGCTAGCCGTTTTTCTAAATGGGAGCGTTTACTTAGATCACTAGCTTACGTGAAACTGTTCATCGAAAATACAAAAGCAAAGGGAGATCCCGATCAAAAAGAATATCCAGTCGAACCAACCAGAGATATGCTAGTTTGGAGTGAGCGACAACTGCTAAAACTCGCGCAAAATGATCAATACGCCAAAGAAATATCGATGTTAGAGGAAGCGTACACATTGCCAAAAGACAGTTCCCTAAGAAAATTTAGCCCTTTTCTAGACGACCTAAAAATAGTCCGCATGCGAAGTCGACTTGAACGCAACGCACAAGTGTCCGAAGCCCTAAAAAACCCTATAATACTGCCAAGACAACATCGCATCACTTACTTGATTGTAGACTGGTACCATAGGAAGTTCAAACACGTTCACCACGAAACAGTAATTAATGAAATATTCCAAAAGTACCATATTCCGGGTGTACGTACCTTACTAAGGAGTATTCGCCTAAATTGCCGATACTGTGAAATTCTAAATGCACAGCCAATACCCCCAGAGGTGAGTCCGTTGCCGGCAGCGCGAACAGTAATTTACGCGAAGCCCTTTTTACATGTTGGTATTGACTTTTTTGGACCGCTGTTTGCAACCATTGGGTGGCGCACTGAGAAGAGGTACGGGGCTGTGTTCACCTGCCTGACATGTCGAGCGGTTCATATTGAGGTTGCACACAGCCTTACAATGAGCTCCTGCCTAATGGTGATAAGGAACTTAATAGCGAGAAGGGGGGTTCCCAATCACATATACAGCGATAATGTTACAAATCTTCGAGCAGCTGAAAAAGAACTACGCAAGGCTTATGCCGAAATCGACTTTGATTCACTCAGACGCGAATTCAACAGCACCAACACTGAGTGGACATTTATTCCTCCAGCAAGCCCCAATATGGGAGGTGCGTGGGAACGTATGGTACGTTCCATCAAGTAGGTTCTGTACCAAATTGTCACGCCAGAAACAAAACTCAACGATGAGAAGCTCCCAAATTTGATGCTGGAAGTGGAAAGCATCATAAACCAACGACCACTAACCTACCTGTCATTGGAAACAGCTGAGCTGAACCGACCCGTAGCTAAATTAGCTATTCTGGAGGTTAATTGAAAATACAGCAATGTTATCTTCCTTTGGGTATTTGCGAGTTCGGGAATACCGGGGGGGAGTGTTGACAACCCTGCCACCAACCATGAGATGTATCGTATATCGTAGTTTTTCCTTCACTAATATTAATTCGCCATTTTAATAGAAATCGTTTAACTTTGTAGTTTGGTTAGCAGGAGAAAACCGATGTGTAAGAAAAACAATAGTTATTAATTTAATCACTTCATTTATTAATCTGAATTCTTATATAGTACAGAACAATCTACAATAAGGCGTTAGGTAAAAATACTTGGTGTATAATCATTAAAATCAAAAACTTTGTTCCTAAATATCAAATTGCTCTAGTCTATTATTCGCCGAGCTCGAGTGATGCGGACTTTATAACGTACTTACACGACATTTTAAATGTTAATTTCGTAACACAGAACAACACAATATTTATCTTTACAATAACACCACTTACGGTAGACAGCTAGTTGATTTATTCCGGTCCTTTGCTATGGAACAAAAAATTTATTTTTATACACGGAGGGGAGAAGATAGTGAAACAATGATTGACCTATTGGTTACTACCAGCAAATCGATTTCATGTGTAATTTTGGAAGAATACCAAATTTCTGATAACGAAACGATTCAGTTTAAAATAAAATTAGATAAAACTTTCCAGAAGAACCATAACTTCTTGGGAAAACTACTCAAGTGATAATCTTATTAATAAAATACGGCAATATAACTATACCGACTTTGAGAACTAAAGTATAGAAAATAAGGTCATGTTGCAATATAATACACTGTCGAATGCAATGACCACGCTAACACACTCCAAAGAAATTATTGTAAAGCTTATGAACAAGTGGTATGACTCCGTACTAGCAAACTTAAACAAACATAAATTCTACTTATACACAATGGCGTCTTATCAAGGTAAAAAGAGCTAAGTACATGGAACTTAAAATTACTCATAATCTTGGTGATAGCAAGGCTATGTGGAAACACCTAAAACGCTGCATATCGATGGGAAAGGGAAATAATGTTATAAGCAAAAAAAACAATAAAGGACCGAAGGTATAGAGAGGAAAACTAAATAGCACATGCTTTAAATAATTACTTTATTGACAGCATTTTAGAAATCAACGAAAATATTTCAGTTGCTCCCGTCAGCCCCACCAACATTTTGGCGGGAGAAAATTGCACTCGGGTATTCAAATTTAAGAAAATAGGTACAAATGAGATACTTGAAACAGTTAGTAGGTTTAAAATAAAATTGGAAGAAAAAAGCTAATATCAGAAGGAGTCGTTAAAGGCTCAATAACTTATACTTGATTTTTCTATGCCCAAATTGTAAATGAATGCCTGGAAAAAGGTGTGGTCCCTAACATATGGAAATCATCTATAGTTATGCCAATACAGAAAGTCAAAAATACCATTAGGGCTGACGATATTAGGCCAATAAACACGCTGCAGTGTGACGAAAAAATTCTAGAAACTGTAGTGAAAGATCAGCTCGTACATTATTTAGTAGATAATGACATTATAATATGGCAGAAATCTGGTTTTAGAAAGAAACACTCTTGTGAAAGTGCTTTGAATTTGGTGATAGCTAACTGGAAAGAAGACTTGAGCAGAAACAAACATATACTCGTAATAGCAGTATTTTTGGATTTAAAACGAGAATTTGAGATAATTGGCCAAAACCTGATATAGATATAAAACGACAATCATTGGATCTTCCTTATCAAACAAAAGAGAGGTGCCTAGTGGCTTACCGCAAGGGTCAGTGCTGGCACCCATATTGTTGAACATATATGTATATTAATGATATAACTAGTCCTATAAAACACTGCGATATCAAACTGTTCGCTGATAATACTCTACTGATGCTTAGTGGAGACAATGTAACTGAAATATACAATAAACTACAGGAAAACCTAAACCGAGTCTACGACTGAGAAAGTCAACACAATCAAATACGTAGGAGTAAAAATAGATGAGAAACTAAACTTTAATGAACATGTTGACTACACAGTGGCCAAAAAAATTTACTTATGCAAAGAACCTGCAAATTTTTAAGTAAAAGATACAAGGTCATGGTTTATAGATCCATAATCGAACCTCACTTTATTTACTGTCCTACAATATTTTTTATAATGCGAGATAGTCAGATATATAAACTGCAAAAGCAACAGAACCGATCAATGAGGTTTATTCTCAAAAAACGCTTTGGCCGTCTAACGTAAACAGTTTCAGAGATGCAGACTATAAAGCATTTCATTCGTATGGGAGGTACCACGACCCTTTTTTCATGATCGCCAGTTTTCACGTAAGTGCTAGAATCCAATCTCATAAAACCCCTATACAAATTTTGGCCGTCTAACCTAAACAGTTTCAGAGATGCAGACTATAAAGCATTTCACTTGTATGGGAGGTACCACGACCCCTTTTTCATTATCACCAGTTTTCACACAGCTGTTAGGACCTAATCTCATAAAACCCCTATACATATTTTAGCGGTCTAACCTAAACAGTTCCAGATATGAAGACTATAAACCATTTCTATCGTACGGGAGGTTCCACGATCATTTTTTCATTACTGCCAGTTTTCAGGCAGGTGTTAGGCAATAACCCCTAACCAAATTAAGCGGTCTTACCTAAACAGCTCCAGATATGCAGACTATAAAACATTTCATTCAATGATTTGTCTAGTGAATTGGGTGAAATGAAAGCGCTGTTTACGTCAGAGGAGCGAATCGCAAAGAGCATTAGCTATAACAGTGCCTCTGCTGGTGATATTACTCCAATTTCCTCTGCGCCCTTCTCACCGCCGTCTGCACTGTCGTTGCCAACTGCAATAAATCACATAACTGCCTCGAATTCACTTTCTGCTATCCCCGTCATTGGAATGGATTCCAGAAATTCTTTTGGCTATGCTGCTGTGGTGGCACCCACAACAAAAATGTCTACAAAAGAAACAAAATCAAAAAAGATTGTCGGACGCTCGAAGCCTGCTGCTACGGTTGATGTTAATGCTAGTGAAGCGAACTCTAACCCTGCTTATGCGATAACTAATCTTACTGTTAATGTTAACTGTAATACGTCTGTTGAACAATCTGCGGTATCTGCTAATCTGCCTGTGCTTTCTTTGCACGAGTCACCCATCGTAATTGAGGAGGATACGGAAGTGTCTCCTGCTGCTGTGAATCTCAATCGTCGTTTACATGACGCGAACAAAGCTAGAAGTAAACGCACTACTGGGAGCTCACTGCCTCATGTTTCTGGCTGTCCTAACTCAAATGAACTAAATGTAGCTGCGCGCTTTAGATGGTTTCATGTTGCTTCCTTCCTGCCGTCGGTCTCACCAGATAATATTATCGACTATGTGATGAAACATACTAATCTGGAGAAACATCAACTGCAATGCTTTAGACTTAATAAGGAATCGGATTTGGCATCTCTTCGGTTTGTTAACTTTAAGTTGGGAGTTGATGAGCTTATTTCTGATGCTGTTTTGAAGCCTGAGCTTTGGCCTGTTAATGTGTCTATTCGTCCGTTCCGGTTTTTTCCGAAGGGCGGAGTGCTTCCATGCCGGACCTAGTAGCTTGCGTGACTCCACAATTGCCTAAGTTTAAATTGTATATGTATTATGAAAATGCTTCTGGCCTCAGAACCAAGGCTGAAAACCTGCGTATTTTTAGTTCTCTTTTAGAATATGATGTTTTTGTTATCACTGAGACGTGGTTAAATTGTAATTTTTTTGATGCTGAATTTTTTGACCCTAAATTGTATAATGTTTTCCGTAAGGATAGGGATGCAATTAAAACTGGGTTAAACAGAGGGAGTGGTGTGCTGATAGCCGTACGGGTTGGCCTCCAGGCCTCACTCACAACTTTGAGCAATAGTGATACCATTTTGGATCAACTGTGTGTTAGAATTCGTGGTTCTCGTGGGAATCTGTTGGTCTGTGCATCTTACATCCCTCCGTCTAGCCCGGAAAGCATCTATAAGTCACATGTAAAAAACGTGTTAGCCCTGGTCCAAAGCACTGGTGATAATCAGTTATGCGTTCTGGGAGATTTCAATTTGACAAACGTTAATTGGCTGTCTCTTGACGATGATGTCTATTTGACTCCTACCCATATCTTTTCCCCTGCCGAATCCTGTTTGGTTGATAGCTTACTTGGTTCGGGCTTAAAGCAAATTAACGGATTCCCCAATACTTTGGGCCGCTTTCTCGATTTAATCTTTATCTCTTATGATATTAGCTTTATTTTATCTGAACCTGTGTCTTCGATTTCGCCTATAAATTCGCATCACCGACCTCTAAAGCTGGATTTTGAGTTCACTGAGTACTTTAATATTCCCTCAAAAAACTCGCAATTATCTTTTAATTTTAAACGCTGTGATTCCCATCTTGTGAATTCAGCTTTTTCTGAGACTGATTGGGATGTAGTTTTTGGCGAAACTGATACCCCTTGTGTTTTTAGGTCTATTAATGTGTGTGATATTTTTGTGCCTATATATAAGAAGAAATCCTATAAATCTCCCTGGCACAATAGAGAACTTAAACATTTAAAAAATGTGAGAAACAAGTTCTTTAAAAAATACAAAGCTACCAATCATAGGCGCTTTTATAATTTGTTTGCTTCCTATAGCAATAGGTTCAGTAAGCTAAATAAATCTTTATATATGGGTTACACTTGAAATTTTGAGCGAAACATTAAATCCAATCCAAAGATCTTCTGCAAGTATATCAACTCTTTGAAAAATGACTCTAGTATACCCAAATCCGTTTTTTATAATGATGCCACTACCAGCTCAGTTAGTGAGGCCGCGAACTTGTTTGCTGACTTTTTCTCAGCAAATTTCACGGTTGATAGCGCCGTCTTAGATAATAATAATATGTTAGTTGAATTTCCATCTGCCAACAACTTTGGCCCACTTTCCCTTACTGAGGAGGACATTGTAGAGGGGATATGTAAACTCAAAAATTCCTCTATGACCGATGCGGATAATACCGAAAAGAAAGACCTGATGCCAGTTGAATTAGCATCGAAAGTAATCCGAGATGGCGATCGGTTTGCAGCGAAACTAGAAGAGGTCACTAACGTTGGACCGCGCACATGGTACCTACCGATGTTTCCCGTAAGAAACCCGAATAAACTTGAAAAAATAAGAATTGTTTGGGACGCAGCAGCGAGATATAAAGGTGTTTCACTCAACGACCAACTCGACGAAGGCCCTGATCTCATAGTTTCCTTACCAGGGGTATTATACAACTTTCTCATAGGAAAAAATAGGCGTATGCGGCGATATCAGCGAAATTTTCCACCAAGTGGGGGTGACCAAAATGGACCAAGACGCGCAACGTTTCCTATGGAGAGATTGTGACCCAACACAACTGCCAGACGAGTATGTATTACAGGTTTTAAGCTTTGGATCCAGCTGCTCACCTGCGCTCGCGTTGTATGCTAAAAATAGAAATGCTAAAGGGTTTGAAAGCATGTTTCCGAATGCATCGCGGTGCAAAACAGAAAGACATTACGTCGATGACATGCTCGACAGTACAAACTCCGTCGAAGACGCGATTAAACTTGCAAAGGATGTACGTGAAATACATGCACGAGGAGGTTTCAAAATCAGAAACTGGCTAAGTAACTCGAGAGAAGTGATGAAGGCACTGGGTAGGGGAGCACTGAAGATCGCTTTTGTAAACCAGGCCGCACACTCGACCAAATTACAGTAGCAGATAAAGTGCTCGGCATGTGGTGGCTGACGCAGGAAGATTGCTTCTGGTTCTGAAATATTACACGTCAAAAGGTTACCTACCAAGCGAGAGCAGTTGAGGCTATTAATGTCCTTTTTCGACCCACTAGGCTTGCTCTCATATTTTACCATCCACATGAAAATCCTTGTCCAAAACGTTTGGCGAAATCGAACTCATTGGGACGATATAATGCCAGAGGAGCTCGCTGATGACTGACAGAACTAAAAAAGGTTGAGCGAGTTCGAATACCAAGATGTTACTTTTCACGGCCAAATAGCGAAAGAAACACTGTGCAATTACATGTTTCGTAGATGCGAGTGAAAACGCATACGCAACGGTGGCATATTTTAGAATTGCACATACCCAAGGTGTGGAGTTAGCCCTAGTAGGTTCCAAAACGAAAGTCGCGCCACTAAGACCAATATCCGTTCCGAGAATGGAACTGCTCGCAGCAGTTTTGGGTACTCGTTTAGCTGACACAATTATAGCTCACCATAGTTTGGAAATCGAACAAACATTTTTTTGGTCTGACTCAAAAACGGTCCTATTATGGCTCAACTCTGATCCCAGAAAATATAAACATTTTGTGAAGTTTAGAATCGCGCAGATTCAGGAGTCTACCGAAGTTGCGAATTGGAATTATGTCCCCACGAAGTTAAACGTTGCTGACCTGGCAACGAAATGGAGTCGGTTACCAGAATTCAACAAAGAATTTGTATAGTTCACAGGGCCCTGGTTCCTGAAGCTGCCAAAAAGCGAGTGGCCTGATCAGAATGTAATCAAAGCTGGGAGCCTACAGGTATGCCATGAGGATTTCGAGCTGCAGAAGGTCGCCGCAACAATTCAAAAACAAGTTGTCATAGATGCTAGCCGTTTTTCTAAATGGGAGCGTTTACTTAGATCACTAGCTTACGTGAAACTGTTCATCGAAAATACAAAAGCAAAGGGAGATCCCGATCAAAAAGAATATCCAGTCGAACCAACCAGAGATATGCTAGTTTGGAGTGAGCGACAACTGCTAAAACTCGCGCAAAATGATCAATACGCCAAAGAAATATCGATGTTAGAGGAAGCGTACACATTGCCAAAAGACAGTTCCCTAAGAAAATTTAGCCCTTTTCTAGACGACCTAAAAATAGTCCGCATGCGAAGTCGACTTGAACGCAACGCACAAGTGTCCGAAGCCCTAAAAAACCCTATAATACTGCCAAGACAACATCGCATCACTTACTTGATTGTAGACTGGTACCATAGGAAGTTCAAACACGTTCACCACGAAACAGTAATTAATGAAATATTCCAAAAGTACCATATTCCGGGTGTACGTACCTTACTAAGGAGTATTCGCCTAAATTGCCGATACTGTGAAATTCTAAATGCACAGCCAATACCCCCAGAGGTGAGTCCGTTGCCGGCAGCGCGAACAGTAATTTACGCGAAGCCCTTTTTACATGTTGGTATTGACTTTTTTGGACCGCTGTTTGCAACCATTGGGTGGCGCACTGAGAAGAGGTACGGGGCTGTGTTCACCTGCCTGACATGTCGAGCGGTTCATATTGAGGTTGCACACAGCCTTACAATGAGCTCCTGCCTAATGGTGATAAGGAACTTAATAGCGAGAAGGGGGGTTCCCAATCACATATACAGCGATAATGTTACAAATCTTCGAGCAGCTGAAAAAGAACTACGCAAGGCTTATGCCGAAATCGACTTTGATTCACTCAGACGCGAATTCAACAGCACCAACACTGAGTGGACATTTATTCCTCCAGCAAGCCCCAATATGGGAGGTGCGTGGGAACGTATGGTACGTTCCATCAAGTGGGTTCTGTACCAAATTGTCACGCCAGAAACAAAACTCAACGATGAGAAGCTCCCAAATTTGATGCTGGAAGTGGAAAGCATCATAAACCAACGACCACTAACCTACCTGTCATTGGAAACAGCTGAGCTGAACCGACCCGTAGCTAAATTAGCTATTCTGGAGGTTAATTGAAAATACAGCAATGTTATCTTCCTTTGGGTATTTGCGAGTTCGGGAATACCGGGGGGGAGTGTTGACAGCCCTGCCACCAACCATGAGATGTATCGTATATCGTAGTTTTTCCTTCACTAATATTAATTCGCCATTTTAATAGAAATCGTTTAACTTTGTAGTTTGGTTAGCAGGAGAAAACCGATGTGTAAGAAAAACAATAGTTATTAATTTAATCACTTCATTTATTAATCTGAATTCTTATATAGTACAGAACAATCTACAATAAGGCGTTAGGTAAAAATACTTGGTGTATAATCATTAAAATCAAAAACTTTGTTCCTAAATATCAAATTGCTCTAGTCTATTATTCGCCGAGCTCGAGTGATGCGGACTTTATAACGTACTTACACGACATTTTAAATGTTAATTTCGTAACACAGAACAACACAATATTTATCTTTACAATAACACCACTTACGGTAGACAGCTAGTTGATTTATTCCGGTCCTTTGCTATGGAACAAAAAATTTATTTTTATACACGGAGGGGAGAAGATAGTGAAACAATGATTGACCTATTGGTTACTACCAGCAAATCGATTTCATGTGTAATTTTGGAAGAATACCAAATTTCTGATAACGAAACGATTCAGTTTAAAATAAAATTAGATAAAACTTTCCAGAAGAACCATAACTTCTTGGGAAAACTACTCAAGTGATAATCTTATTAATAAAATACGGCAATATATTTAACTATACCGACTTTGAGAACTAAAGTATAGAAAATAAGGTCATGTTGCAATATAATACACTGTCGAATGCAATGACCACGCTAACACACTCCAAAGAAATTATTGTAAAGCTTATGAACAAGTGGTATGACTCCGTACTAGCAAACTTAAACAAACATAAATTCTACTTATACACAATGGCGTCTTATCAAGGTAAAAAGAGCTAAGTACATGGAACTTAAAATTACTCATAATCTTGGTGATAGCAAGGCTATGTGGAAACACCTAAAACGCTGCATATCGATGGGAAAGGGAAATAATGTTATAAGCAAAAAAACAATAAAGGACCGAAGGTATAGAGAGGAAAACTAAATAGCACATGCTTTAAATAATTACTTTATTGACAGCATTTTAGAAATCAACGAAAATATTTCAGTTGCTCCCGTCAGCCCCACCAACATTTTGGCGGGAGAAAATTGCACTCGGGTATTCAAATTTAAGAAAATAGGTACAAATGAGATACTTGAAACAGTTAGTGGGTTTAAAATAAAATTGGAAGAAAAAAGCTAATATCAGAAGGAGTCGTTAAAGGCTCAATAACTTATACTTGATTTTTCTATGCCCAAATTGTAAATGAATGCCTGGAAAAAGGTGTGGTCCCTAACATATGGAAATCATCTATAGTTATGCCAATACAGAAAGTCAAAAATACCATTAGGGCTGACGATATTAGGCCAATAAACACGCTGCAGTGTGACGAAAAAATTCTAGAAACTGTAGTGAAAGATCAGCTCGTACATTATTTAGTAGATAATGACATTATAATATGGCAGAAATCTAGTTTTAGAAAGAAACACTCTTGTGAAAGTGCTTTGAATTTGGTGATAGCTAACTGGAAAGAAGACTTGAGCAGAAACAAACATATACTCGTAATAGCAGTATTTTTGGATTTAAAACGAGAATTTGAGATAATTGGCCAAAACCTGATATAGATATAAAACGACAATCATTGGATCTTCCTTATCAAACAAAAGAGAGGTGCCTAGTGGCTTACCGCAAGGGTCAGTGCTGGCACCCATATTGTTGAACATATATGTATATTAATGATATAACTAGTCCTATAAAACACTGCGATATCAAACTGTTCGCTGATAATACTCTACTGATGCTTAGTGGAGACAATGTAACTGAAATATACAATAAACTACAGGAAAACCTAAACCGAGTCTACGACTGAGAAAGTCAACACAATCAAATACGTAGGAGTAAAAATAGATGAGAAACTAAACTTTAATGAACATGTTGACTACACAGTGGCCAAAAAAATTTACTTATGCAAAGAACCTGCAAATTTTTAAGTAAAAGATACAAGGTCATGGTTTATAGATCCATAATCGAACCTCACTTTATTTACTGTCCTACAATATTTTTTATAATGCGAGATAGTCAGATATATAAACTGCAAAAGCAACAGAACCGATCAATGAGGTTTATTCTCAAAAAACGCTTTGGCCGTCTAACGTAAACAGTTTCAGAGATGCAGACTATAAAGCATTTCATTCGTATGGGAGGTACCACGACCCTTTTTTCATGATCGCCAGTTTTCACGTAAGTGCTAGAATCCAATCTCATAAAACCCCTATACAAATTTTGGCCGTCTAACCTAAACAGTTTCAGAGATGCAGACTATAAAGCATTTCACTTGTATGGGAGGTACCACGACCCCTTTTTCATTATCACCAGTTTTCACACAGCTGTTAGGACCTAATCTCATAAAACCCCTATACATATTTTAGCGGTCTAACCTAAACAGTTCCAGATATGAAGACTATAAACCATTTCTATCGTACGGGAGGTTCCACGATCATTTTTTCATTACTGCCAGTTTTCAGGCAGGTGTTAGGCAATAACCCCTAACCAAATTAAGCGGTCTTACCTAAACAGCTCCAGATATGCAGACTATAAAACATTTCATTCGTATGGGAGGTTAGGTTGAAGTGGCTGCCAAAGAGGTACACTTAAGCCAGTATCATTAGGCCCGTTGTGATACCACATAGAGACACCTTTATACCTCCTCCTCTTCGAACCACTTGGAAGACCTGATGAAAGCCATCACGTCCTTGATGTCATGCTTCGCAATTTGGCGCATATTGTCCAGGAAGGGAGCACCTAGCCAGCGACGTCTGGCGCCGCTAAGTGCGGGGCAGTTACAGATGAGGTGTTCCACAATTTCTTCCACTTCGTCGTCCTTGCAGCACCTGCAGCAACGGCGGGCAGTTACATCCAGTCTCTCTGCGTGCCTCCCAATAAGACAATGGCCAGTTAGTTCTCCTATTATCTTGGAAATATCAGCCCTTCTCAGGGTGCAGATCTGTCGGGATCTTTTTGGATACCTTTTTGGGCAGGTTTGTTTGGATATCAAACAACTTGCTGATTGAAGTCATCTTTCGTTGGCTTGTCGATAGGTGTATTCGTCAGGAAGAACCTGCTTGGTAGTACCCTGCCTAGCAAGCTCGTCTGCCCTACAGTTACCCTCAATTTCCCTGTGACCCGGTACCCACGTAAGGTTGACACAGTTCTGCTTGGCCATCTCCTGAAGAGATCGGCGACAGTTTAGCGTTAGTTCAGAATTGAACGAGTTAGAGCCAAGTGCCGTAATTGCGGCTTGGCTATCGCTGAAAATGAATATTTCCTTGCCCATAGAGTCCTGTTCCATCCGGACTGTGGCCTCCATGATTGCACAGACTTCGGCCTGGAAGACACTGCAGTGATCAGGTAGTCTGAAGGAGAGTTCTAAGTCGCAGTCTTTTGAGAAGACCCATCCGCCGACCCGCCCGTTTAGTTTGGAGCCATCGGTGTATATGCGGATGTTGTCTTCTGCGCCCTAGCACCAGTCCGACCAGTCAAACCAATCTTCCCTACTGAGGATGTTTACCGTGAAGTCGCACTCCGTAACTGAAGTAGTCACGCAGCGATCCGTTCTTCCGGGAATAAAATTGAAATTGTTTAGTCCTCTGGAATGTCCTCTGGTTCGTGTGATCCAGCCAGACGACTCCCGTAGACGCAGGGCTGATGTCGCCTCTGCTCGGTAGCCCTCTATATCTAGAGGAAGGAGGTCTAGAATGACCTGTAGAGCTTGGCTCGGAGTAGTTAACAGAGCTCCGCCTATGCTGATCATGCTAGACCTGTGAATCTTCCCTAATAGGTTCAAGTTTGAGGCCTTGCACAAGGCAGGCCACCACGCGACCACCCCATATAGCAATATGGGTTTTAAGACAGTCGTGTAAATCCATTTGCATATCTTGGGGCTGAGACCCTATTTCCTGCCCATGGCCCTCTTGCACGTGTATAATGCAATATACGCTTTCTTTTGACGCTGAATGACGTTTTTTTTTAAACTCAGCCTTTTATCCAGAACCAAACCTAGAAATTTGGCCTTATCGGCCAGATTAAGGCTCACGCCGTTTAGTTCTGGTAGTATTAGCGGTGGTATGTTGTATCGTTTACTGAATAAGACAAGTTCCACCTTCTCGGAATTGACGCTAAGCCCGCAGCGAGAGGGCCATAGGGAGATCTCTCGCAACGCTGCCTGCATCAGATCGCACAAGGTTTGTGGGAATTTGCCTCTGTATGCCACGGCCAGGTCGTCGGCATACGCCAACACCTTGGCGCTTCCCCAACATGTGTCTCTTAGCAGCGAGTTAACTGTTAGGCTCCACAGAAGAGCCGAGAGAACGCCACCTTGAGGAGTGCCTCTTGTGGCGTAACGTGTTATATCAACGGACCCTAGAGATGAAAGTATTTTCCTCCCTTTGAGTAGTTGGTCGATCAGTCTTACTAGGGACCTGTTTACCCCCAGGTCTGTTAGTGCGGTGGTAACAGCAAATGGGCTAATGTTATTGAAGGCTCCTTCGATATCGAGGAAGGCAACCAGGCAGTAGTCTTTCTCGTCCATGGATGCCTCTATAGTAGAGACTAGGGTGTGAAGCGCAGTATCCGTAGATTTACCTTATATATGGTTGCTGTCAATTGTGGTAGTGAGGTAGTTAGTTATTGATTATCCTCTCTAGGGTTTTGAGTGAAGGACGTCCGACTTAATGGTCTGTAGTCTTTCGGCTCGTAGTGAGAGGCTTTACCTGCCTTCGGAATAAAGATTACCGTTGCGCTTCTCCATGAGCACGGGATATGGTTGAGAGACAAACAGGCCGTGAAAATGTGATACAGCCAGTTAGCTGATGTCTCCAAAGTGTTGATTAGCTGTGCGGGAATAATCCCGTCCGGTACTGCGGACTTGAACGGCTTAAAGGTCTTAACCGCCCATTTAACTCCCTCCACTGCGATGGGTATATTTACGGGCGGGTTAGTTGCAGATGCATTTGGAGCACAATGCATGTTTCCCGGAAAGTGAGTTTCCAGAAGCAGTTCTAGAGTTCCCTCTTCTGAGCTGGTCCAGGTACCTTCTGGCCGTCATGGCCGTCGACACTTTGGACTCCAGTGCAGAAGTTTCTCCACCAAGTTCTCTTCGCTTGTCTCAGGGCTTTCTTTTAGGCTCTCAGTTGGTTCCTATATTCAAGCCCTTGAGTCTCTCAATCGAGCCTTTTGGCTGTATTAAACTGTTTCCTACAGGATTTCTGTGAGATCCCGGAACCGCCAGTAAGGTGTATGCTTACCGCGCGGTTTCGGCACAGGGCAGGCCTTTTCTAAGGCATTTGAGAGAGCCGTTGTCAAGGTCGTAACCATGTCCTCTACCTCCTCTACAGAAGAGGGGCACTGAGAAGGTAGTTCTGGCAGACCTCTATCAAACAGCTCATTATGCAGTTCGCTGGTACTAGCTTTCGCTACAAATAGTAAAGTCCATGACCTCTCTTCGATTTTTAGTAATAAATGTTGGTTCATTACCTACATTGCAAACTACGAGGTTAGCCGTTAAAAGAAAATCAAAAACTGTCTCACCCCGAGCATTTATATCAGAACTTCCCCACTGGACGTGGTGGGCATTTGCGTCCGTTCCAATAAGCAAGTGGTCCCTGCTGCAGTTGGCCACCAGCACTTTCACCTTATCTTGCGGTGGAGGATCTTCCGCGTCGTAGGGCATGCAGACCGAGGCAATTATTAATTGAACATTGCCAACAGTGATATTGGCCGCTGTGACGTCGTCATTGCTGTAGTTAAGTATGGTAGGTCAGACCTAACCATAATGCAGGTTCTAATTTTACCTTCTTCATCAGCTCTGATGAGCTTGAACTCCTTAGTCCCCAGTCCGCAAATCCGTGCTTTTTTGACCCACGGCTCTTGGATGAGGACCACATCGACGTCGCCTTTAGAAAGGCGACTAATTAGAGCAGCCGAGGCTGCCTTCGATTTATGTAGGTTTATCTGAAGCACCCTCAACATGAGTGTGCTTCGACTCCCCTACCACCACCGTGACGTCGAGGTCATCCCCGTCGCTGTCCAGCAGGGCATCCTCCATCGACAAATTGTGCAGAGCATCTGCGCAAATTCGACGTGGCGGACACCATGCTGCCAGCGTCAGAGATTTCCGCTTCCTCTTCGGGCGCTTCGATATCCATGTCCACCGGAGCACCCGAAAGGGATGCGTGCTGCGGCCACGGTATACGTGGATTACGACTTCGCCGATGCCGCAATGCACACGTCCGTTTGCTGTCCTTAAAGGTTCGAGAGCGTCCTTATTTAAGGCCAGAACGACCTCCCTTCTGTGCCCTTCAGCGTCGCCGACTTGGATGATCTTCCAGTCCTGGGCGGGGAGATCTGGGTTCATGATTCGAAGCAAAACCAGGATTATCTCCGGCTCTGCAGGGATGGCTGGAGCCCTTGCCCTCGCCCTTGGCTGAGCTTTAATATCCTTCCAGTCGACGAGCTCTATCTTCACCCCAGGGTAGACCGGGCCTAGCTTTGCAGCTATGGCCTTATACAACGCAACAGTCCTTGCGTCTTCGCAAGCGAGGATCTTGATTTGACCCTGGTACCAGCCCGCATCAGCACCACGCGGCGGACTGCCCGGAGCCTCCATCAGCACGTTGAGAACGGCGTCGCCGATGGCGTTCCGGACATACGGCCACTGATCTTTCGCTATAGCCCTACGGTCATTTCCGCGGTCCAGGATCCCAATAAAGATCCGGTCTTTTGCCACCTTGGCAAAGCTAGGCTTGCCCACCCCAGGGTGATTCCAGTGCCTTTTGGAGGGAGGTTTCATGTCCTCGTCGGCCTCTGGCGTTTGAAAGGGGTTGCGCTATCCCCAGTTGCCACCGCAGTGCTTTGGAACTCCGATAGAAGAGCTCGCGCGCGCGATGGGACAACGTATCCATCGAAAAACCCTCGTATTTCTTGAGGACCTTAGAGGCCTTCCTTTTCTCTCGGTGCGTATGGCGACTGGGAGGGATATTTAAGGGGAGCTGACCAGTAGTTGCCCTCTCGGTCATTCCCCCGGTCGGTGACTTGGTTGCGGCCTCCATCTCCTTTGACTCTTTGTGGCCAGGTCGTGAAACCCCTGCCACAGGTGTGGGGAGAGCGGTTGCCGTAGCTGTCCTTGATGGCCGTTGCCAGCGTAACTGCACTTGCCACCGTGCTGGTGCCGCCCCCATCAGGTCGCTCGAGTGTTGTGGGTGTGGGGTTTCCCCCTTGCCCGAAACGCCGCTTGGGCGTGGATGCGCTTTCGGCGCTTGCATCGTGGCTGACCTCCCCCGTGAGGAAGGGGACGAAATTGTAGGTTTTGCATTGATTCTTTTCATCTTGTTCGTACCACCACTCGTGAGACAAGGCCAAATTATAGGAAAGGGGAAGGGTATCGCCCACCTAGGCAGTGCCCCATACTGCGGTAAGACCAAAGTTACTCTCTGAGGCGGTCCGGTGTAAGAAAGGCTCCGTAGAAATACAGCCACGATTTACCTCCAGGCTGCAAACGTCCAACGGGCACGGTGTCGCATAACTCCCTGGATTGGGAGGGGGTAGATCTTAGTCATCGCTAAGAAGAACAGCTAACCCCGTGACAGAGCTCCATGCGGGGCTGTGTCTCGAGGATAATCGCACCCTGTGTTTAGCGACTAAGCCTTCGCACCAAGGTATCTACCCTCAGCGAAAGCGTAAGGAAGGTGCTATGACCCCTTTTTCATTATCGCCAGTTTTCACACAGGTGTTAGGACCTAGTATCATAAAACCTCTAGAAAAATTTTAGTGGTCTAACCTAAACACTTCCGTAGGTGTAGACTATAAAGCATTTCATTCGTATGGGAGGTGTCACTACCTCCCTTTTCATTATCAAGGCGCAGAGGCCTTTTGAGTTTTTTGATCCGCGAAAAAAACTTAAAACTCAAAAAATATCACTCAAAAAATAACGTTTACAGTCGAGCAAAAATATAAAAAAATTGAAAAACATTAGAAAATAATGATCAAATGTCGAGTTCTATAATTAAACTTATAACAGTTACGGTCCCTGTTTAGAACCCTCGACAGGGATGCTACTGCATATTTGTTCAGGATTAGAAGCTCCGTGGTGGGCCCCCTATCATATGGGAGCCAAATTAGCCTGGATGTCTCGAATGTTGAGATGGCTGACCATTTTTTATTTGTATTTCTTATAATGCTCGTGCTACATGTATATACCTACCGAGTTGCCCTCAATATCCCTGTGTCCAGGTACCCATATAAGGTTGATACTGCAGTGCTGTGCCATCTCTTTAAGAGATCTGTATTATTCAAAGATATATAACGCCGCACCAAATTGTAGTGGTGCCACTTTCCCTTTTCCGTTAGTTCCAGTTATTAAGCAGGTGTTAGGGATTACCCTAGTATAGCCCCCCTAACCAAATTTCAGTGGTCTAACCTAACTTTTTCCAGACTAGGCAAAGTTCAGTCGTATGGAAGTTGCCACGTTGGTTTTTCGTTACCCCATATTTAATGCTGGTGTTAGGGATTAATCACATAAAACTCCTCACCAAAACTCAGTGGTCTACCCTAATACTTCCATAGCTTTGTACCACAAAAAATTCAGTTCCATGGCATTTACCTCATATAACCCCTAATCAAATTTCAGTGCTCTAACCTAAATACCTTCAGTTATGTGGACTAAGAAATATATCATTCGCATGGGAGCTACCACTTAACCCTTTGCGTTATCCCCAGTTTTTTCGTTGGTGTTAGGGATTACTCTCATATAACCCAAAACCAAATTGCAGTGGTCTACAATAAATACTTCCAGAGATTTAGACCATGAAAAATTCTGTTGTATGGGAGGTGCAACGCCCCTTTTTGTAATCATCAGTTTTCATGCAGGTGTTAGCACTAACCTCATATAACACCTAATAAAATTTCAGTGTTCTAAAGTTAATACTACCAGAGATGTGGACTACCAAATATTCCATTAGTATGGGAGCTTTCACTTAAACTTTCGAGTAATCCCCAGTTTTTTCTTTGGTATTAGGGAGTACTTGTATATAACCCCACGTCCCCTTTTTCGTTAGCCCCAGTTTTTTCGGTGTTGTCTAACCTAAAGACTTCGAGAGATATGGACCATAAAGAATTTTATTTATATATGAGGTGCCACGTCCCCCCTTTTTCGTTATCTCGAGTTTTCGTGAAGAAGTTAGGGATCAAAATCAACCAACTCCGCACCAAATTGCAATGGCGCTACTTTCCCTTTTCCGTTAGCCCCATATTCCATGCAGGGGATTACTCTTATATAACCAATAACCAAATTTCAATGGTCTAACCTAAATTCTTCCAGACAAGGAAAGGTCAGTTGTATGGAAGGTGCCACGTCCTGTTACTCCATCTTTAATGCTGGTGTTAGGGATTAATCACATAAAACCCCTAACCGAATTTCTGTGGTTTAGGCTAAATACTTGCAACCGTAACCAAAACTCAGTGGTCTAACCTAATACTTCGTTAGACTTATACCATGAAGAGTTCAGTTGTATGGGAAATGCCACGCCCCTTTTTCGATGTCCCCACTTTTCATGCAATTATTAGGGATTAATTTCATATAACCCCTCAAACCAAATTTCAGTGGTCCAACCTAAATACTTCCACTGATATAGACAATAAATAATTTCATTCATATATGGGGTGCCACGCCCCAATTTTTTGTTATCTCCAGTGGACTCCGAAATATTTCAGTGCAATACCAAATTTTTACACAAAAAATTTCTTATATTACCTCTTCACCACCTCAAAAAATCACAGAGAGTTTTACTTTTATTTGTATAAAATTGGTATCATGCGTTTAACTCTTATAACTCTTCCGAAATCAGCGATTTGCTTTGAAATGTGTGAAGATGGAACATTACAAAGCAAATCTACACAAATGCTTTTGAAATAAAAGTAAAATTTTGTTATGATTTATTAACTTCATTACATAAATTAACTAATTATATGTATGTATTAAGCATTATTAAATAAATTGAGTGAAATTTTTTTAGATGAAATCCCCTTAGTTTTAATGGTAGATTGGTGTTTCGAATGCGAATCTAATATTCGGTAAATTGTTTACAACCGTGCCAAGTGTTCATACGCGTCCAAAAACAAGAATATTTCCCCGGAGAAATATTATTTTTAGTAGTTCATTCAAAGTTGACAACTTTCTGCCATTTTCATGCGGTTCTTGTAATCACAGATTAAGGCCTGTGAAAAAAGGGGAACAGTGTGTTGGATGCAGAGATAGTGGAGATCGCGTAGCCGGTGTTGGACCGGCCGAGGGTTATTGGATCACACAATCCCCAGCTCCACCCTTTGGAATTACACCTAGGTAATTTTTTTGTTTTTTGCAAATATTTTGCGGATTCACATTCCTGGGATCGAACCGCGTCTTTTGATACCCCTCCCCACATTTTTGGACACGTATCGGTCGCAAGCAATTATCCTGAAAACATATCAAAAACCATCATTAGAGCACAAAACCAAAAAAAGCGATCGTTTTACAACTTTTAAATACAAGTTTTACTTATATTTTAAGAATTTTAACAAAAAATTACTGAAATTAATCTTATATTGTTTGCAAAATAAAAAATAAGCAGCTATCCGCCAACAAAATTCCAACGTAGAAAAACGGAGCTTCGCTCGAATGCATGATAGGCAGAATTGTAAATCTCGAAGATGAACTGAACGGAATTGAAACGCGTGATACCAAAGTTGCCAAACGGAGAAAATTTCGATCCAAGTCGAAATGCAAACAAAACAGGTATACAAACGAAGGGCGCAGCTAATTGAAAAGGCGACTAGCAATTTAAGTTCAAACAAACTAGCACCAGAAAACTTTTTAAATCAAATGAGAAATTAGGAAAATAATATAATTACGATGGACGCTATTACTGCATACGAAGCAAACGAATCTTCAGTTGAAGATTTATATTAAAATTCACTTGAAGTTCGGACACATATTTTTCGGCAAGCCAATTACAATGTATGATAATGTCTTAGCGAAGCCGGTGTTGGATGGGCTAACGCTAGCGGGCGTTATTTCACTGCACCTCTGATAGTCATGCTGCTAACATATGTACCTATTAGTGCTTTGCATCATATTCTTAAAGGGAATAGCAAAAAATCGTGCCAGTGCAGTTTGCTATTATACCTTTCATGAACATGAAGTGGTATTATAACTTTGGTCCGATGTTTGATCCGTCTGTTTGAACGCAAACTACACCTTTTCCAACTGTATTTCGGAAAACACCAAAGGTATTTCAGAAAATAATAGATATGTTTCAGAAAATGTGAAATTATTGTTAGAAGATAGCAAAAATATTTAAGAAAACACCAATAGTATTTCAGATATTCCAATTGTTTTTTAGAAAACCTCAAAAGTATTTCAGAGAAGATCAAATGTATTTCAGAAGAAGTCAAATGTACTTCGGATTTTTCAAATGTATTTCAGAAAACCTCAAATGTATTTTAGAATAGTGAAAATTATTTCAGAATATTGAAAAAGTATTTCAGAAAAGGCCAAATGTATTTTGGAAAAGGTGAAATGTATTTCAGTAAAGCGCAAATGTTTTAAAAAAATGTGTAACGTAGCGTTATAATAATACGACCCCCACTGTAACTTCACCGACTCCTAAAAGTATGCAATAATTCCTCGCCATGATCCTTAGCAACGACGGCATGGCGATCACCGGTAGCTAGCACAATTTCCTTCGCAGGCAAACAACACACCATGTAAAGTGGTGACGGAGTGATTTCACAAATTTGAATCATTCACTCCAGGTGACTCAGCGGTAGTAGTCCCCTTAGGTCTTTTCGCTCCGCTGACTGACCAAATGGAAAGGCCGTGCCGCTTAGGCGGCGTACTGACGCCCCATTTGGCCCTGGCCCTTGCTATTGGAAGGGTTGTCGGTGGTGCATTTGTGCTTGAAGCGCAATGCCCCCCCCCCCCCCCCCCGACCATTGAGCCGTCCTACGTGGTACGAGCCGGTACACCGCCGCCCCTCTCTCTTGACACCTACATAGATAGAGTGCGAATACGAGCGGGGGACGGAGGTATTCCGCGAGGGGCCAGCAGTCTAGGGGTATCGCTTTTTGTTGGCTAGGTGAGTTGGCGGAGTTGTTGCCTTATGGCTTTTCTCTCCGTTCACTAGCCAAGTGGGATTTCCACTTAGTTTTGGCTGCGGAGTAGACCGATGGGTGAGCGAGGGGTATTAGCGCTGTGCCTTTAGGGTGTACCCCCTCTCAGCCCTCCTATCGGCTTACGAAGTCCTAGCTTGTACAACTCTGCCCTCGATTCAGCGACCTATATAGCGTGCGCTTAAGGAGCCAGTGGTGGCCAGCCACATCCTAACCACTTCCAGCAATCAATCGCCACCCCTGGAATTCGAGACGATCTGAGGTAAGTCACCCGCATCTTGCCCCGTTCCGCTGCCCCCCCCCCCCTCTGTTTTGCCACTGGTACCCCTCCAACTGCTCTACTTCATCTACCGGTGAACCGCAGCCCAACGATTGTCATTCGGCAGCTGTGCCGAGTCCACCACATCGTTCCGCCGCTCAATTGTTGCCATACGGTAAGTCCGCTCTCAGGGTGCCGCTGCCCAACAGTTACCGCCTTTCAGCCACGCCGAATCCGCCTTGTCCAGCTGCTGCTCAACGGTTGCTACGCCGCTCTATTCTGTGTGATTCTTCTCTGCTCCTAACCAACTATACGCCGCTCCCCCGTCTTCTCACTCTCCACTAACGGAAAGCTGCTCATCTCATTCCAGCCCTCTTAGGCCGTGTGTGTGTGTTCATTCGATCGTAATACACATATATCGTGTTATTACTTAGTAGGGGTTTGTGGGACCTCTACTGACCTTGGACAGATTGAGCTTACTACAGAATTCGACAGAACCCAGATGACTGTGCGAAAACAGAAACAAGCACACACCACCAACAACATCTGACACACACGCCAGCGAGAGTACAACACCGCTCAACACCGACTTACTTAACTGGATTTATCTACTTCGTAAGGAGAGGCTGATCGCTGAGTGCAAGCAGCATAAAATCTTCGTCGAGAGCTACACCGTCCCCGATCTCCGTCGCGCTCTGAGCGCATACGTGAGAGAAAAACGCAATCGAAAATCAAGCGAAGACCTATTGAAAGACTTGGAAAGGGAGCTCAACGAAGAGGACAGTGTGCGGACTTTTCCTTGAATGCCGGAGTACGCTCAGTCCGTCCAGGGTTCTGAAATTAGAAGTTCCCTTAAGGTCCTCTCAAGTGATAAAACCCTGTGATTATGTTTGAATTCAACTGTATTACTTTATTTTTTGGGATTTTATCACCTTTTCGCAAATCTACAATCTTAATTTCAATTGCCTACTAATCCTTCTTTTCTTATTGATTATGGCTAGCTATAATAAAGGGGGCTGAGGTGAAAACCCCTGGCGGCAAACCCCAAAATTACAATAATTCTCAAAACTAAATCTTAACCTAACGGCGCATCTTCCACTGAGTTTATATATTCATATATGGTATTTCCCATATACAATTTCATGCATTCTAGCTGTTTCGCCGAGGTGCCGCTTCCACTCGGAATGCCCCATTGCTTGTGGTCAGCTGATTTCTCGCACTCCATCGATCAGCTAGACATTCCCTCAACATTAATATTATCACCCCTGCGGGTTGGGGCTTAGAATATGCCCGCGGTAGGCATACCGGTCGTAAGAGGCGACCAATATGCACAAAGGTAATGAGGCGCAACTCGATGGTTGATCTACGGATATGATGCCTTCCACCTCTCATTACCCATCTTCTCTTTCCTTTCGGAAGGACGGATGACATGACCTAGAAGGTTGCACTGGTCATACCAAATCGCTCCCACGACAGTCGGGCAGTACCGCAAGGGAGTACCGGAGCGTACCGGATACATATCCGGCCAAGGACTGTTATTTCGACAACACTCCCCAAAACCTTCGGGGAGTGATTTTGTTGTTAAAACAACAACAACAACAACATTAATATTATTTACATATGTAAATGTGTACATGGTCAATCAACGATACCTCCGCCTCTGCTGCCTCTACCACGTCTTTCATTGTACCATCACCCATGACGACTCGTGTATGTACACTTTTCAGTTTACGCGCATCTAGAACTGTCACCATTTCTTCGCTCACGAAGCTTCGCGTCGCTCCCGTGTCTATCGCCGCTGTGACCTCTCTACTATCAACTTGTACTGCCGCCAAGATTCGCCCTTGTGTCTGTGTGAATATCTTCTTTAGAGGCTAATGGGTTCTCCTGTCGTTTCCCTGTTGCCTACGACAGCAATCTCGAGTTAACGTACCATCTTCCCGGCACACCCAGCAAAAGTTGCGTCGAGAATAACGGCACCCATAAGCGAAGTGTCCACATTCTCCACACCGTCTGCATGCTGTCCGTGGGTCTATGTACCCTTGTCGAGAACTACTTGCCGTGTTTGCCAATGGTGGTGGGCTTTCGCTCACCTGTGGTACATTGCTGTTTTCCGCTTGTAAATAGTGGAACCTCTCGTCTTGCCGCCTTGGTACGAACGGTCTCGCCTAAGTGGTTCCCTCTCTGGTGTGATGTTTTCATAATCTTCCACAAAGCTTACCAAATCCTCTAGGCAGTTGAATTCGCTCCGTTTTTCATACAGCTGGTATTCTCTCCTCGAGTTGCGGTATATAAGATTCAGCTTTCGTTCGCTGGTGTAATTGGAGTGCCTCATCAGACTCTGCAGCGTCAGCACGTAGTCCTTAAATTTTTCGCCTGGTCTCTGCATTCTTTGTCGTATTTCGTCATCTAGACGCTCGAAATACCTTGAGCTCAGGAAGAACTTCAAGAAGTCTCGCTTAAATTCGACCCATTGCTGCCAATGACGGTTGTTGTTCCGAAACCATACCAGCGCCTTATCCTTAAGTAGTTCTGGTAGCGCCCGTGGTTGGAGTTTCTGTTGATCTCGTAACAGTCGGCCAATTCCTCGACTCGCTCTATGAAACCAAGCGGGCCCTTGTCGTTTGACCGTCAGCGGAAGTGAAAGCCACCACTGAATACAAAACTTGCAATCGTGAGGTGAGAACCCCAACTACTATTCCTAGTTGCTGTCGGTATGCGTGTGTGCGGGTGTAGCAAATCACCGCTGCTTAAGTTGGTTGGCCGACCCTTTTCTATACCCAGCGTACTAGTACTAGTACAGGGGTATTATAATTTTGTCCACATAACGGTACTATGTAACGGCGAAAAATAATCGAGTTAGATATATGATAGTTCTTAGGTTGAAAAGAGGAATTGATTAAGGCATGTCCGTCCGTGTACACGATAACTTGAGTAAAAATTGAGATATTTGCATGCAATTTTGCATACAGTTACTTTCTGGTCAAAGCAGGTTGGTATTTAAAATGGGCGAAATCTGATGCTAACCACGCCCCCTTTTTTGATATAGAAAATTTCAAATAAGATTCTAGGGCCTATATCATTGCCAAGTCATGGTATTTGTATCTCGTTCTGAAAACTAACGCTGGGTATTTATTGTTCGGTTCACCCGAACTTGGACTTCCTTAATTGTTTTAGAATTGGAATGTTTGTGGTTTCTTTGTTTGTGCACTACATATTTTCTATTACCGGGAGTAGCTAGGTTGGTTGCCTCTTAGCGTCGCTGTTGATTTTCTGTAAAACGTGCATGAGGGTGCGCCTACTATTGTAAAAAATAAAAGGTATGAATATGTTCTGAAATATGTATGTATGTGCATAGGTATATTTGCTTTATGTTTTGGGCAAACCCAGGCGTGCTTGAGGGGTAAAAGGGCGTATGTGCAAAATATCCAATTTCGGTGTACTTCGTATATCTGAATATATATAAAGTATGGATATGTAGTTTATATGTGAAACCGGCTATGTCCGCGATTTTGCAGCATGGCATATGTGCAAAAATGTGAAATTCTGATGTTCCTTCTCGGAAGTATACAAATCCATTTTATTCATAATTCATAATAAATGTATAAGTTTATGGGGTATATGTGTATGTGTATATATATATTAGACGGCCATTTTTAAAGTCAATTTATATCAATGAGCGCCGGGTTGAAAAAGTTTCTATTTAACCTAAAAAATACCCCTGGAAAATTTGGAGCCCATCTGGCATTTTTTAATGGACCCAAAAATTGATTAAAGTTTAACTAAAGCATTTGTATGGATATTAAAACAATTTATTTATTTTTTTAAGAAAGTGTACAACATACATTGTACGTACATAGATATTATTGTCTGTATATGATATTTTATTCAATTTAAGAAAACTTTACAACGCCTGAGGCTGATCAATCAGTGCAGATTTTGTATGGGATGGATACTTTTTTCGATATCACAACTTGCAATATAAACTGAGCTTCTTCTTCGTCGTGTGTTAAAATACGATTGTAAATTGACGCCACGCTCTGCAGTGTCATTTACTACAAATAATTTTTCAATGAATTCTAAAGCTGTCTGATATTCCTCATTGTCTTTCCATAAGGCGGGATCCAGCACAAGAAAATCACATTGAAGCTCGAAATTGGAAAACAAAAATTTTGTCTTATAGATACAAAATCAGATAAATCACATTCCGACAAATGTTGCGCATTTGGAAACGTGCGATATTTAACCAAAGCTAAAACAGGATCCTTTCCTTTTAAACGATTCGTCATTTTGCGTTTAATTTCCAGTGAGACGCTGGGATCAAAAAAAGACAGCCCAACCGTTTCTGGAGTTAGATACCACAAATGATTCTTTATCATCAATTACCGCTTCAGATACTGCCTTATCGATTTCTGAATACTTGAAAGCATCGGGAAAAAAGTTCAAATCTTGATTCAGGCTTTCAATAGAATTAGTGCACCTATACCATACTTTGATGTAAAGTTTAAGAATAAATACTGACATATCTCGAATACAATTGAGTTCTCTTGAAGTCATATTAAACTGATCGCGAAACAGAAAAATTTTTAGGCAATATATTGCTTTCGACATAAATCTTGCATAAGATGTCGCGCCACATGTACGAAAGACGTCGCCATCGTCACCAAGGAACGTCATAGAGAGCTCTAAAAGCTCCTTATATTCACCGCGTATTTGAGTATGTTTGAGCTGATTTCGACAAAACTGTTTTATTTGCTCTATTTCTTCGAGGCTAATTTTGGAACCAACAATATGGTGATCTAAACCGAATGTGTATTGGTCGTGTTTTATATTCTGCCACATGTCTGATTGATAAGTTTCCGCCCTAGAAGCTCATCCAAAAGCATACAAGCACTACGTGTAGGGCCAGTGTTTGAAGAGGTAGTATCGAAGCTTGAAGCTACTACTTTTTCTGAAATACCCCACTCGACTAGAAGTTTGTGAACAGCTTGACCAATGTTTTTTCCGTTACCCGACTAAATTTTGGGAGCTCCTAAAAATTTGGCCGTTCCATTGTAGCTTACCAGAACTGCTATTCGATCTACAGTTAATCTTCCGACTAAATCTGCCAAATTTTACCGTCCCAGTGAACCACCAAGCGATCGTTTGTACTCAACTATTTTATAATAAATAAACTAACTTAAATGTACAAAATATGTTTATCTAAGTATACATAATACATACCCACATTGTTTATGAACTCAGACTTTGTTTCATTGAATTGAGGGTGTAGATTGTACGTACGTACGTACGTGTAGAAGTACGATTCAGGACCAGATGATGTGCAGAAAACTCTAAAGCCGCTACTGTGGCCATTAATATATGCATAGCCTGCCGATCTGATACCTAAAGTCGCATTAGAGTGAGTCTAATTCTTAAAAATATTTGTTTTTTGCAACCTTTGCTTTATCAAGTGCAGCGCATAACCGTGGCGTAATCCAATTTCTTTTTACAACAAAACATGTTTTTGTTGTATCGTTTCATTATCAACAGATTCAATTTCGGGTTCACTTTCGGAGTAAACTTTAATTAGAAAACAATTTTTTTTCGATTGGAACTAATACATATTTAATTATAGCCCACAAAAGTAACTATTCAATTATTTACCAACTGGCTGCAACTTTGACGTTTGAACATGCTTTGATATTCGTGCTTCTTACTTTTCTCTTCTCAATTCCGATCTTTTTTCTTTGGATGCCAATCCCCAACATTGATCCTGGCAGTCCTTTCTGCCGCTGCTTTTCTAAAAACACTTAGTCCTGTTCGTTCCTCATCATATTCAATGCATCGCAAGCCGCAATATCAAAAAGATCATCTAAAACGCTTATGAAATGATCAAATTTTTTCTTCATTCCCGCTGCCATCTTTTCAACCTCCACTTTCTTTAAAGTTTTCCAATCTTCGTACATTTTTATAAGCTTGCGAGAGCATTTATGTGATTCTCGGATTGGAATACGCGCTTGTTGCCAAAATATCGACACAGCATCAATCGCTAGCCTTGCACTTTCTTTTGCATTTAGTTTCTCAAAACGCATATTGTAGAAAAATACTTCTAACATTTGTCTGTTTGAAGGCAATTTGGCTTCTAAAATTTTGTGAGAAACATGTCCAATCAATGCAATTTTTCGTTGTTGCTCATCACTTTTGCGTGTGTTAACCGATGAAAGTCTCGAATCCAACGATTTTGCCATTTTTATATTAAATATTTGACGATTATTTGTAACACTCGAAAGTAACACTTGAAATTAGCACGTAAACAAAAAAATTTGGCAAAAACACATTGCAATTCAAATCATAACGGTTTCAATGCATGCTCAAAATCGTTATTTGATTTTTATGCTTACAACATCATCAGCCCGGCGCTCATTGATACTAAAATCTTTAAAAATTTCCTAGCTTATTGCGGCCACTCTAATGTATATATATGTGTAGAGTTGTTGTGAGGTCCCCAGAGCCTCAGGATCGGGGTCCTCACAAGAGGAAACCAGCAAATCCACCAACAAAGTCGATCCCTATCATCCAGATTGAAAGTGCAGCTCCAATATTAGGAGCGAGTGATCTCACGCCACCAGCAAAACGTGAGATGAGCGACGCCGAAGTGATGAATACTGTCCGCCGCTGGGACATACACTTCTCGGGAACCGATTCGCTACACGAATTTAGAGAGGTCGAGGAACCAGCAGAATTTTACCGAATCCCCGCTGACCGACTCCTCCCAACTCTCCCTGAACTTCTACGTGGAAAATCTCTCCAATGGTATCGTATCCGAAAACATCAACTACACAAGTATGCTGATTTTCGGGAGGAGGTAAGGAAATTCTTTCTACCTAAATAGCTCATTAGTCATCTTGAAGAAACCATCTGACAGCGGAAACAACAAGATCGAGAAAAGGCCAAGGACTAAATCCTGTCCCTACAGACTCTCATTTGCCAACATCCAACTATGTGCAAGGAGGACCATTTGGAACGTATGTACGACGGATTGCGCGTGGAATATCGCCTCTTTGTCAAGCGTGGTGAATTTAAGACCATCGAGGTGTTGATGGAACTGACCGAGGAGTATGAATTGCTCAAAAGTGAAGAAGCCAAGCAAGGAAAGGTGGTCGCATATAGCTTACACCAAATACACGAGGAGTACGATAGCATGGCGTGTTGCTGGCGCTGCAAGAAACGCGGTCACCACCGGTTTGAATGCAGAGGAACCAGGAAGATATTTTGCTCCAGATGCGGTCAGGACAATATAATGTCGAGGGATGGCCCATCCAGCATCAAGGACACCACCAGCCATACAACCAGGACTACACCGAAGACTACACCATCCATACAACCAGGACAGAACCGAAGCGAAGTACAATCAGCCATGCCGCGAACTTCGATAAAATCACCCTCCCGCAAATTCATTCCACCGAACAAGGCGCTTGGGGATGGCCTTTTTTACACTGAAGTTACTACAGAGGGCATGAGCGTGCGAGCGCTATTGGATAATGGCGCCACGCTGTCATACGTAGATGAGTCAATAAGGAAGCACATGCAAGAACGCAAGATCCAACCACAGCTCAGCAAACGAAGCATCCAACTGGCGGACCAAACATGCGTCTACAGTTCAAATTCCTACCCCGCAAGATTATATAATAATAATAATAATGCCCAACGGATTACCCACCATATCCCGCCCGACCGGCGCGAGGGGCGCATCCGCATGACGCACGGATTGTTCTTTCGTGCTGAGTCTTTGAAAGGCTTTGGTTTGTTAATCGTCGAGATCTAAAACTGCTCAGCTACAGAGAAAACCTCATCAGCTAAGTAAGGTAGATAAAAAATAGATGACCCAATTAATAAATAGTTAGTTGACAGCGAATAGTTATTGTAAAGAATAAAGATAAGAATCAAAGGAGCAAATTGTTGCTATGTATTTAGGATAGAAAGAATTGACTTTTTTATGCTGCATAGGGAGTCTGAAATATCAAACGTACCAGAATGAGAGTTATAATCTTGACACAAACAACGAAAAGGCTCATTTAATTCAAAATTAGTTCGGCACTGTTTCAAGATAAGGAGTTTAAAATGTCTTGATGGACGAGAAGGTACATTGAAGTTCACTTCGCTCAAAAGAAATGGCCTTGTGATTGAACCATTTAGTAATTTAATCATGAAAACAATTCCAAGCATTTCCCTCCGACTAGAAAGGCTGTGAAGATAAATAAGTTTTAAGCGACTCGTATAGGATGGCAAATTATACAACGGATCCCAGTGAAGATCACTTAAGGCAAATTGTAAAAATTGTTTTTGAACTGATTCTAAGCGATCCACTTGGACCTGGTAACGCGGGCTCCAAATTATAGAACCGTATTCAAGTATCGGTCTGACTAATGTAGTAAAGAGGGTTTTAGTTATGTACATAAGGGTCGCTAAATTCTTTAGACCATCGTTTAACAAATGCTAGAACGCCTCTAGCTTTATTGACTGTTACGTTAATGTGACAGTTAAAACTGAGTTTGTAGTCCATAGTAACCCCAAGGTCAACAAAATCATACATTTGCTCAAGACTATAATTATTAATTGTATAGGAAGCTGGCTGTGAAATTCCTCTCGAAAAACGCATGTATTTACATTTCTTTAGATTTAGCGGCATATAATTTAAATCGCACCAAGTAACTAGTGTATTTAGATCTGATTGAAGCTTATTGCTATCTTCGGATGATGCGAATGACATGAAAAGCTTTACATCGCATTAACTTTTTCGAAAATTCTATTACTGTAGAAATGTCATTTATAAACAACAAGAACAGAATCGGGCCCAGGTGGATTCCTTGAGGAACTCCAGAGGAGACATAAATAACATCTGATTCACAGTTTTTAAACACCACTTTTTGTGTTCTGTCGCTAAGGTAAGAAGAGATCCAGCGATTTAGACCCGGCTGGAAACCCAGCTGATCTAGTTTATGAATAAGTAACGAGTGACACACTTTATCGAAAGCTTTGCTGAAATCAGTATAAATAACGTCGGTGTGCAGATTTTTTCTAAAGCCATTTGAGACATGATTTGTAAATTCAAGTAAGTTTGTAACGGTGGACTTTCCCTTACAGAACCCGTGTTGACAGTCGGAAATCAAGGTAGAGATAGGATTCGTAAGCTGATTGGTAACAATAGCTTCAAACACTTTTGGGATGGCAGAAAGCTTTGCTATGCCACGATAGTTCTCTATAGAAGCCTTGCTTCCGCTTTTATGAAGCGGTATAAGAAACGACTCTTTCCATGCTTCTGAAAAAACACCACACTTTAGTTACAGATTGAACAAATTAGTAAGGGGTTGGTAAATATTGTTAGCACACTTCTTCAAGAAGCATGTAGGAATCCTATCAGGACCGCATTTAAAAGATTGCTTCAAGGTTTTCAGATAAATAAGAACATCATTGGCGCATATAGCTGGACAATTAATTAAATTGTTCCCATGTAGCTCATAGGGATAATTTAGAACGTCAGAATTGGTGACTGCAGAATAGTTAGAATTGAAAAATTGCGCAAGGCATTTGCGATATCTTGATTATCGCTAGATGAAATGTCTTTATATTTCATGGCTGAGGGAAATCCCACAACTTTTCGTTTAGAATTTACGAAATCATAAAATGACTTCGGATTGCGAATAATGTGTCTTTTTGTTTTAGAGATATATGCTATATAGCACTTTTTATAAACTTAAAACGTTTGAATCGATATCGCCACAAAGCTCAGGCCTAGTTAATTTAGCCAGTTCTCTATTTAATTTCTTATAGTTGGCTTTTGAGAAGTTAAAATCAAAGCTACTACTTGAGCAGCATTGTGTATATTGGCCATTACTTATGGTTTCGTGAAATATTTCCATAGAAGGGTGGTAGACGTCTTCTGGTAAAGCCAACGGATCACAACGATTTACAGACAATTTGTTTTTATCATCAACATAAATTAAATCTAAGATTTTGCCAAACTTGTTAGCGGTAACATTTATTTGACTAAGGCAGAGATCAGAAATTCCATCCAAAAAGTCATTGAAGCCCAGTTTGGATGGATTTGGAATAATGTTTCCGTCAGATATGTTCCACGATATATGCGGTAGGTTGAAATCACCTAAAACAATCATCGAGTCAGAAGCTTTAGTCAATAAGTTAACAGTTCTGAGCAGAGAGACATGCTGCATGTAGATTGAAAGATCAGATGCTGGAGGGATGTAGCAAACAGATAAGTACATGTACACGTTCTCTAGCTGGATGCGGATGCATTTAAACTCAATGGAATCCGTGTTAGGTACATTAACCTCCTCTGAAGGAATAGAGGAATGAACGGCAAGTAGAACACCACCTCCGACTTTGTTCAAGCGATCATGTCTATAAACTTGATATTCGTTACATAAAAACTCGGAATTGAAAACATGCGGTTTTAGCCAAGTTTCGGTAAAAGCAATTACGTTATAGTTACAATGGAAAGATTTCAAATACATGTCATTTAATTTGATATTTAAACCTCTAACATTTTGGTAGAAGATATTCACGGACTTAGTACTTAGTTTTTTGACTCAACATTATTACGAGTGATTTTAGCTACGTTTTGAACATTTCTATTCGGTCTGAACTCAAACTCCCGCACAAGAGCGCCGGGGGGCCAAAAAGAACTGTCCAAAAGAGAGTTAAAATCTTTTCCGGATACATCAATTTTAAACGAGGACATATTTCGTTGGTAAGCGAAATTAAATTTTCTAACGGTTAAGGTTTGATCTTTAACCTTTGAAGAAATATGGTACCTCAAATCATCTTCAGTAGTGTCTGGATGGAACCTAGACACAAAAACCGATTTTTTTTGAGGGACCACAACCAGCTTCCTAGTAATTGGTTCGGGCTCCACCGTTGGAGGTTCCAAAGTTTTTTTATTTGTTGACTTTGGGGGGCGTTTTTGGACCTTGCACGAACAACCGCGTCAGGTATTGGAGATGCCAAATCAATAAGTTCAATGGCTGGAGGCAGGTTCGGCGCCATTGGAGTAGAAGGCAGATCATCCGTACGTCTGCGCTTGTTTTCGCGATTCTCTTCGCGATTGTCAGGGCATTTCAAGTTAGGCGAAATACCTAGAGCTTTTAGAGTTTTGAAAATATTTTCGTATTTTTTGAACTTTTCAGTCAGCAATGAAAAATCTTTGCTGATTTCAGAAAACCCGTTTCTAATGTGCCTAAAAGTTTTGCATAAGTGAACTTCCGTCGATCGACATTTAGTACGGGACCAGCGCAGGCCTTTTCCGTCGTTAATTAAGTCCGCTATTCTACCTGTTAACCCGGCACATTTTGCGTGGATAAGTCCATCGCACAGCCAGCATGCTACAAAGCGTTCGGACTCGCTTTTTATTTGACAGTTTTCAAACATACACGACATTTTTAAAAAATGTAATTAAAGCACTATATAAAAAACTAGTAAGGAAGTCTAAGTTCGGGTGTAACCGAACATTAAATACCTAGTAGTGATCTGTTTTGGTATCCCAATTTACTCAGGTCTATTTTAATAACGGAAAAGTTGTTATAAAGGCAACTGATTGTTTTCGATTAAAAACACTTCTTTTGTGAGTGGTAAATTCAATTATCACTAAATAACAAAATATAAATAACTAGCTTTCCTCATGTTCATGAAAGGTATGAAAATAAAAAAAATTAATAAAAAAAAGGCAGTAGGGTGTTAACTACTTGCCCGTAAATCTTGCTTGTTTGTTATTCGATTTGCGTAATTTTTCGCAGGAGTATACTACATACTATTGGGAAGTGTCTCACTAAATTTCATTGAAATACATTCTTGAAATTCCAAGCAATCGCTTTTGAAAGCAGAGCTTTTATGCTAAAAAGTGGGCGGCGCCACGCCTACTTCACAAAAATCCACAAAATTTTTTTACAGTTTAGTTTTGTTTAAAAAGGCTATTATGTGTGTAAAATCTTATTTATATAACTTATACAATTATGGAAATATCGCGATTTTAATTTTACGAAGAAATTTTTTAGAACTATGTTCAAAAAGTGGGCGTGTCCGTTCACCGATTTTGTTTATTTTTTCAGCAAAGAGTTAGCTTTATATGTTGAACACTTTCTCTAAATATCGTTTCAATAAGTCAATTTTTACCGGAGTTATGGCATGGAAAGTTTTGTGGAATAATCCCCCATAAAGGGGAGGGGCCACGCCCATTTTCCAAAAATTTTGTGCTTTCGACTTTCTTTGCCCACGAACACTTTAGAGGTGAAATAGAAATGACATACAGCTAGTTTAAGCAAAGTTATAGCATATTCAATATATCCATGATCCTTTTCGAAATCTTTCGTATAAAATTGGGCGTGGACCTAATCCGATTTCGCTAATTTTTTTTCGAAATATTGCCTGTATTAATAGAAATATGTGTGCTTTATGATTAATTTATGATTAATAATGTTTGATTTATGATTAATAATATTTCCAAATTTGACTTAATCAAAAGTGGGCGGTGCCACGCCCTTTTTTAAAAATTTCTTCAGAAATTTATTTTTTGCCTTAACGCTAAGGTACACACCAAATTTTATCCTTATAGGTGTATTATGTACTGAATAATTACTCTTTTTGTATTTTCGAAAATATTATATATATAGAAAGTGGGCGTGGCTTTTAACCGATTTTGCCTATTTTTCACAGCAAGTAGTGAAGCACATTAAGTAATAAACTCTTTTAACTTTAAATGTAACTTTTAATATTAAGATATCAAGTAGTTATTTAATTGTTAAAGAAAAATACAGAGCAAATAAAAAACACAACTACACAGCTTGACGTTTGCGAACAAGGTGAAAAACTAAACTTATGGTACAACGGGAGAGCCAAAAAACGCTGATTTCTGTCATTCCAAGCCTAGCGGAAAGAGTAATCCTGGGAATAGATTTCCTGCGGGATAGGCACGCCGTGCTTACTCTCGATGGAAAACGGCTTGATGCCACGCCTCCAGGAGAACAGACGAACTCGCCAGGCTAAGCATGCTTAGCTCAAGGGAGCATCTAACCGGCAACGAAAATACAAAACTGGAATTTTTTTAGGGCATCATAAAAAGCGGTTTAGCGAGATCACCGGTCCAAGTGATCGCTCTAAAGCACAACCGGCCACTGAAACAAAGCTACTACCCCCGTAATCCAGGTATGCAACAAATCATCGACGATGATGTTAACGAACTATTGACTGGAGGAAGGATCGAGCCATCAAGAAGCGCGTACAGCTCCCCGATTGTGCTCGTCCGTAAAAAGCAAGGAACATGGATGATGTGCATAGATTATCGCCGGCTAAACGCTGCCAGTGAACCCGATGCATACTTGCTACCCCAGATAGGAGCTATCCTCGACCAACTGAAGGAGGCCAAATTCATTTCTACTATCGACCTGAAAAACGGTTATTGGCAAATTCCGCTCGCTAAAGGATCCCGACCATATACGGCATTTACCGTACCAGGAAGAGGTTTGTTTCAATGGAAAGTCATGCCATTTGGCCTACACGCTGCTCCGGCCACGTTTCAAAGAGTGTTGGACAATATACTGAGACCGGAGCTCCAAACAAAATTATTTGCTTATTTGGACGACATCATCGTTTTAGGAAACACTTTCAACGAACATATGGAAAACTTACAGGACGTTTTCGATCGACTTCAAAAGCACAAAATGCAGGTGAATTTCGACATGTTTACCTTTGTCCAGCCTCAACTACACTATCTGGGGCACATCATCAGCTCCAAAGGAATCCACACAGATCCCAGTAATTTATCTGCTGTACGGGAGATGCCAGCACCGCAGACAATCAAGGAGCTCCCCCGTTTCCTTGGTCTCTCTTCGTGGTATCGCCGCTTTGTCGCTGAATTCTTCACGCTTGCCGCACCGCTAAACCAACTGTTGAAAAAGAACCAGGCCTGGAATTACGGCGTGCCACAGGAATTGGCGTTTATAGCCATAAAGGAAAAACTCACCAATGCACCAGTTCTATGCTGTCCCGACTTCATCAGACCATTCATTCTGCAAACAGACGCCAGCGGAGAAGGACTAGGCGCCGTACTGTCCCAACGCCACTCGGAAAACGAAAAAGTAGTAGAATACGCCAGCCGCAGCCTTACACCACTAGAAAAACGATACTCGGCCACCGAGCAAGAGTGCCTCGCCGTACTTTAGGGTATGGGTATCCGCAAAATGAGATCATACTTGGAAGGATACCACTTCACAGTAATCACCGACCACCCCTTGCTAAAATGGTTGCATACCATGCAAAACCCATCAGGACTACTGGCGAGATGGGCACTGGAGCTACAACAATATAACTTTGATATAGAATAGTAGCTGGCGCACTCTCTCGATGCCCGTTACAATACGACGAATCGGGCATACTATATACCATGGACGCGGTACGAAAAGAAGGCGCAGCAAGTGGACAAGCAACCTCATGCACATCTGGACTACCACATTGTCGAAAAACGTATTTTTCGTCACATCTCGCCACATGTCGTGCATATCGGCCAACCGAAGAAGAGACATACTCGAAGAGGCTCACGATGCTGCAGCAGATGGTCATTTAGGGGTAAAGAAAAGCTTTAAGCGAGGCCAGCAAAATAACTACTGGCCTGGGATGTACCGCGACGTACTCCTGCACGTGTGCAGATGCTCCATATGCGCGGAATATAAGGTAGAGCAGAAACGCTTGGCTGGATTAATGGCCACCATGCAATGTTCACGACCTTGGGAAATAGTTACCGCCGACTTCATTGGATGATTAATACACTCCAAACAAGGAAATACTAGCCTCCTCGTCGTAGTGGATAAATTCTCCAAGTTGAATGAGCTCGTGCCAGCGCGTTAGGCGACAACAGCCACTGTAACAAAGGCTCTACAAGAACGCATAATCTACAGACTTGGTTGCCCCAAAATTCTATTAACCGACAACGGAAAGCATTTTGCCAGCAAAGCACTAACAACATTGCTAGACAACCACGGGATTGAACACAAATTCACCGCGGGTAAACCGAGTCATAAAAACGATGATCGCGCAAAGATCAAAGGAAGACCACCACACATGGGATCAGGAGATTCCACAAGTAGCATTTGTGATGAACACGGCAAAGCTCGAATCGACTAAAGCATCAGCGGCAGAAATAAATTTTGGCCGCAATCTTACCGCACCGCAATAAGTGCGAACAGAAGGAACAGTACCAGTGGAGCTAACGTCAGCACCACCAGAGATTCTCCTAGCTGGCACAGCTCTGCCCTCCATTCAGCCATCTACATAGCGTGCGCTTATGCAGCCAGTCGTGACCAGCCACAGAGCCGCATCCTAACCACTCCACTTTCGTTGCAGATGCGCAGCAATCAATCGCCATCCCTGGATTTCGAGACGATCTGAGGTAAATCACCAGCATCTTGCCCCGTTCCTCTGCCACCGCTTTTTTGACACTGGTACGCCTTTAACTGCGCCACTTCATCTACCGGTGAACCGCCGCCCAAAGATTGTCATTCGGCAGCTGTGCCGAGTACACCGCATCGTTCCGCCGCTCAACTGTTGCCATACGGTACGTCCGCTCTCAGGGATCCGCCGCCCAACAATTGCCGCCTTTCAGCCACGCCGAATCCGCCTTGTCCAGCTGCTGCTCAACGGTTGCTACGCCGCTCTATTCTGTGTGATTCTTCTCTGCTCCTAAGTAACTACACGCCGCTGCTCCGTCTTCTCACTCTCCACTAACTTAAAGCTGCTCATCTCCGTCCAGCCCTCTTAGGCGTGTGTGTGTGTGTGCATTTTAATACACATATAACGGGATATTATTTAGAAGGGGTTTGTGGGACCTCAGCTGACCTTGGACAGACTGGGCTTGCCTCAGCCTTCGACAAAATCAACCTAATATATGTTGAAAGTAATTGATGGAAAGTTATTCTAGTATATCATATCATTAAACTAAGATAAAGTAATGTACTACATTCCAACTAACATGTCTCGCAATGCCAAAGCATCTGAAAAAAAGGTAGATGAGTGTTGTATAGCGCGAGCACTATCAGCTGTAGCAACGGTCTACTTCGCCTGGCGAATAACACCTTGCAAATACTTCAAGCTCCTATCAATTACCCCTGGTCCACTCATATTAGGCAGCGCTACATTAGTTTTTACGAATGATTTTATTGAGCATTGTCGCATACGATGACTACGGCGCTTAACTAACTATTTTCTCACGCTACGAAGGCAAACGGAGAACAAACTTTTTATTCTAATTTTGAGACCTTTTTCTGTACGCATGCTTCTAAACTACCTTTTTATACCTTTCATGAACATGAAATGGTATTATAACTTTGGTCCGATGTTTGTAAGTATGAGAAGAAGAAGAGATAGACCCACCATTAAGTATACCGAAATGGTCAGGGCGACGAGCTGAGTTGATTTAGCCATGTCCGTCTGTCCGTCTGTCTGTTTGTTTGGTATGGAGCCGCCATTTTGTATTATATTAATCATTTGTCGGAACCAGTAAGATCGGACCAATACAACGCATAGCTCCCATGCAATCGATTGTTCCGATAAATGGGTTTTGGCCTATAACTCTTGCATTCAAAAAGCTAGGAGAGCGAAATTTTGCAGGTTTAGTACATATTATATTTGTAACCTGTGTAGTGAAAATCACCCAGATCGGACCAACAAAACATATAGGTCCCATATAATCGATAGTTCCGATAAATGGGTTTTGGGCTATAAATTTTGCAGTTAAGAAGCTAGGAACGTAAAATTTTGCAAAGTTGGTACTTATTATAAATGTGATGTGTGTAATGAAAATCATATCGGAGTAACATAACATATAGCTTCCATAAAACCGATTGTTCCCATAAATGTGGTTTGGCCATGTAGGACACTTAAAAAAGATATGCGTATTCATGAAAGGAATAAAGCCTTCGGCACAGCCAGAGACAGCCCTTTCCTTACTTGTTTTTTTCTAAAATACTTTTGTGTTTTTCTAAAATACTTTTGTGTTTTTCTGAAATACTTTTGGGGATTTTCTGAAAAACATTTGGCTTTTTCCTAAATTTGAAAGCAGGCGCCATTTTGCATAGAATTAACCAGCAAGAATTAACCGATACAACGAAAGCACTCTTGCAATTAAAAATCTAGGAGCGTAAAACTTTGCAGGTTTGGTACATATTATATATTTAAAGTATGTAGTGAAAATTTCCCAGATCGGACCAACATAACATACATGTAACTCCCATACAATGAAGAGTTTGCTCCAATTGTAAGTAAGGAAAAGTTATACGTATTCATGAAAGGAATAAAGCTTTCGGCACAGCCGAAGACAGCCCTTTCCTTACTTGTTTTTTGTGTGCTTTATGTTAAGTTACTTTCTTGTTTGTCCGCTCTTGTCCATACGAATTTTTGGAAACTTGCAAAGAGTACTTCCCATTGAGCTAGAAACTTGAAAGTTAAATAGTTCCGAACAATTTTCCTATATTAGAAATTAGTTTCAATTGGTATGATTTAAATTTAAAATAAAACTCATAGATATCAAGTCTTAGCTTAAGAACAAATAAATATAAAGGTAGTCTTTAAATTTTATTATCATTGAATATATCCTTCGTGCTGTGCAATTCGTTCTCTTTCCTTTGATTCTATGTGGGCGTAGGCAACAACGGGCAGGCGTGTGTTAATGATATCATAACCCTGTTTTCAACTACTCAGCAAACATTCCAGTTCATTGATTATACATTTTGTGGACGAATTCATACTAGTTCATTACTAACTAGATTTTAAATAGTTGTAAAAAGACCAATAAAAACCAAACAATTTTATTTCAGGTAAAAATGGTTTAGATTTGTAATAAAAGTGATATATTTACACTCTCCTGGGTTTGGCTGAGTGAACAAAGTCATATGTATATAATTGATTCGCCACTCCAGATTCGAAACCCGCTTGCATACCTAATACGGGGATAGTGCAGCAAGTTAAACTCTATACATTCTAATAACATATAGCTGTCAAGGGTACCGTAAGAAGTTCTGTGAGGTCCCGATGTCTGAATTCAATGAGAAAAATACTTTTGTTTGAGTAAAATTTAAAATTAATCTAAGCGCCGATTTACATTGTTCAAGTATGAAATTCAAGTCTACAGCGACATTGGCGAAGAAGCTACGCTGAGGGGGTATGTCAAGGCGCTTCAAGTTTTTATCTCGTATCACTTCCTCTGCTTTTGGATTAATCTGGTACATACGAATTTCTGGAATTCTACCAGATTTTAAACCATTGGTCTAATATTTTCGGGTCCGGGATCAGTCAGGGAAAGTATCACCAATTCCATAGGGAGAACGCAATTGTTTTGTTTTCTATGTATATTGAATGGTATAATATTGATGTATGCAATGACTAGTATATCAAGTGGTAAGTATGTAGTTGATGGAGAGGCTGACTGGTATGCCAATAGATATGATGCTGATGCATAAGCGGAAAATTGCCACTTCGTAGGCAATCGCCGTGTTAAAAATACCAGATGGTAATACGGAAAAATTACAGAACTCGAACTAATTGAGCCGGTTGGACAAACTAGTATTTGACGAGTATAAAACTAGTAGAATTGACCGCAGGGATAATAACGATAGATTTATTGACACTCTTATCAATGAAAATTAACACATAAATAAGTTATACACAGATGCTTATTTTTCTTAGACATCAAAGAGATTACATTTCTTAGAATAAGAGCAGTATGAAGTGCTCTCAAACTGCATTACACATATCTGAGTTAAACGGTTACAAAAAAGGCCAGGGAAAAATAATATAAGTTGTTGAAATAAGAAAGCTCAACCATTTTATTACGACATCAACTTTTAATGTTTAATACAACTTTGTTAGCTGGATTCGGCCGATGAGCAAGCGGCAGCTATTCGTCGCGAGTTAGATGGAAGAATGCAACGAGTTAGCGATATGGAAAAAAATCGAAAATTAATGCCAAAGTTTGTTCTAAAGGAAATGGAATCTCTGTACAGCGAAGAACTCAAATCCTCGATAAATTTATTGATGGCTAATTTAGAGTCCCTACCAGTGTCAAAAGGAAATATGGATAGTAAATACGGACTGCAAAAACTTAAACGTTATAATCATAGGTAAGTTCGCCTTACAAAGATTAACAAATTCAATTAAATAGGAATTTTTTTTCGTTACAGCACTCCATCCTTTATGTAAGTATATAAAATCAAGGTTTTTATGCCAAGCTATGCAAGTAAACAAATCATAATTTGTCCATATAGCCCTGGTAACGGTATCGGTATCGATTAAGGTTTTAAAGATTTACAGAAGATACCTTCTAACAAAATTTTTCTACTGAGCACAGATGCGCGTGAGAGCTTACGCACTCTTAGCGTGAGTGGAAAGGAGAACATATATATTTTAGTTGGGTAAATTGATTTTTAATAACATGTGCATAACTTCCATGCCATTATTATATATTCGAAAATATATTTATATCTATAATATATGTATGTATATGTCTAAGCGGCTTAGACAGCCACAGGATGTAACCCAATTTTCATCATTTATAATATGTTACTGAATTATAACCATTGAACTTTCCTTATATATATGTATATATTTAATTTCACAAGTATATGTGCATTAAAATCTGTATATATTAACAGGTGCAATGAATTAACAAAAATATGTACATGCATTTCTCTAAGTAGTCCCTAAGTATACTGAACAAAAATTGCACTACCAAATGATTGACAGGTTCGCAAGCATACATACAAGCATACATGTCAGCTGGCATTGCCTTTGTCTGACATTCTTTTGCATGATAAAAAATCCCACCCCCACCTCGAAGTGCCGCGAAAATTATTTTAACTTAAAATTAATATTAAAATTACCTAAATTTATAAAATTACTTATTCTACTCTTAAATAAAGACCGTGAATTACATTGAAAACACGTATTGTTTTGTTTAGTTGAAAGTTTTCAAAGTATTAATGATTACTAGGATCGCCCGTGGTCGATATTCGACCAACTTAAGTATATGCATGTAAAATGAATATGTATGGAACATGAATAAGTTCTAAAATCTTTGAGCGTGTCAGTAATAGAACGAGGGCAAACAATTTAAAAATTTGAGCAAGTGTTTTCGGAAATTGCTTCACGCAAGTCAAATAAATGAAGGCTGAGTTAGATAAAACTTCAAAGTTGTCATTTCCATACAAAGTTTGTTTAATGTAATGTAATTGAGCCATGAGTAGTAACGCTCAATTTCTTCGAATTCAAATGATGTTATACAGGATTTAGAACATTTTGTTAATTTTTTTGGCACACAAGTAAAAGCAAGTGGCAGCTACTGGTTTACTGCATATGATTGGGAGCAGTGGAGTGGGTGTAGTTACGTAGTTTTTAAAAAGTGCGAAATTTTGTGAGGTGGTGATGCCACTCAAAATTTTCACACATTAGGGTGGTGCAGTAAAGTAGTACAACAGAGTTAGGGTATTAATATAGACTAGTATCGCCCGTGGTCGAAATTCGACCAATTTAAATTTTCTTCAAAATTTTGAAATAAAATACTTATTTTCGAAAAAATGTACCGAAATAGTCGGGAACTCTTTAGCTTTGGGGTCAAAGGGTAGAAGTTATGAAAAATGTTGAGTGCTACATCAAAACATGCGGTTCGGTGTCCCTGATAATAATATGCAGGCGGAAGGTCAATACTATAAGCTAGTCAAAATTTATCAACAAAAAACCTTAAGTACATTTTTTACTTGGCCTTATGTTATAGATTTTGTTAGAAGAACTTCAGAAATTTTAAGTAAAGGACCAGCCCCCATGCACTCAACAACGGTTTTTATAGTGCTTTTGATCCTATCAATCCATATTTACCAATAAATTCAATATTTCATTATCAACTCATGGCAGTGTTATATGATACGTTTAAACTTCATTTGTACATATATTTTTGTTTATTTATGCCTGCAGATACGTTAATTTGTCATATTTTTTATAATATAAGTTTCGAAAAATTTATTTACCCCTTCAAAAGTCCAATTAAAAGCAAAACCTTTAAAATTCCCAAAATATATGATGAAAATACCATTACTCAGTTTTACTCCACTTTCACGGAGTGGCACCAATGACAAATGTTATAAAAAATGTGCATTTTGACAGCGCTCTCTCGAAACGAAGAGTCTCAAATCTATTTATCTATGGTTAGTAAAAGGAATGAGGGCAAAAAATTTGAAAATTTGAGCAAGTGTTTCACGCACCGAGTAGAAGAAACCAAATGCGCAGAAATTTTCGGCAGAGAGAATGACGATTTCTCAATTTTTCGGTAACGTTTATAATCGCATGGCTTCCCCTCATAAGTATGTACATATAAGAATGTATGTATGTAAAATGAATGAGTTTTAAAATCTTTGAGCTTACAGGATTGCCCATATGCGTGAGCGTGTATAATTGTACAATTTTTATACCAAAATGGGTATAAATGTATACTACTTGCAGGACACCTGACTTCGATTCTCGGGATTCTCAGTGAATCGGGATTCTCGGTGAAGACAAAATAGGGAATTGTTTTTTTTTTAATTCTTTTAAAGCAAGGAAAATTATTTAAAATGACGCCAGCAACTACTTATACTTTCCAGCGTCTACTTACAGCTTTGCTCTAAATGAGACAATTGGTAATATTTTTCTGGCCAATCTTCAATAAATTAAAAAAAAAAAATATTATGATAAAAGGTTTTCATATGTTATATGTTTCAAGGCAAATTTAATTTATAAAAAAAAAAAAACTTAACCTGCCCCGAACCCGTGCTTTTGAACCTGTAAACGCACGCATCAGAGCCGGCACCTTTACCACTGCTGTATAATGTATATCATTTCTGTTATGAATCAGAGACTTTATCTACTGGGTTGTAGATGTCGCTAAGGGTAGTGGGGAAATTCTTTACGCCATGCGTGCACGGGTCCATCTAGCGTACATCGAAACAGTTAGATACTGTAGTTTTGGCTTTTGGTAAAAGCTTTTATATACATATGTTGTGCTGTTGGAGATTACAAAATAGTTGGAGAGTTCTGGAAAGTTTGTAGGATTCTTTTTTGTTTAATAACAAAAAAACAAAGCATAATTTTCAAAATTTTTTTTCGCGAGACAGTAGAAATAGTCCATACCAAGATGGCAATATAACTTTTATAGGGATCTATCTATAAATACTATATGAAGTTGGGTTGCGAAAATTACTATGGGGAGAGTGTTAGCCTATTAATATATAGATACTGCTGAAATTTTTCATAAGGTAATGAAAACATGCACCAACTGAAGTGATTAGATTTCGGCTTGTAGTAAGGCTACAGATTATTTTCAACAACATTTGAAAGGTAATAACTCCTGCTCTTGTATTTTTGAAAATTCCTCTTCTGGTGTTGCTATCAAAATATTTTATTCTATATACCTAACTTCATTCTTAGTATGAAAAATACATTTTCTGCTTAGAAAATATACTTTTCCAATATTTTATTGTAGTAGACTACTACTTTTTTATAATAATGGAATAAATTGGTCACATTTGTTCAAGCATGTCCTATGAAGGCACTAATTGTACCCTTTTTCTACCTAAATGGGCATAAATGTATACTAATTGCAGGACACCTAACTTTGATTCTCGGTGAAGACAAAAATGGAAATTGTTTTTTTTTAATTCTTTTAAAGCAAGGAAAATTATTTAAAATGACGCCAGCAACTACTTATACTTTCCAGCGTCTATTTACAGCCTTGTTCTAAATGAGACAATTGGTAATATTTTTCTGGCCAATCTTAAATAAATTTAAAAAAAAAAAAAATATTATGATAAAATTTTTTCATATGTTACTATATGTTTGAAGGCAAATATAATTTATAAAAAAAAAAACCTTAACCTGCCTCAAACCCGTGCTTTTGAACCTGTAAACGCACGCATCAGAGCCGGCACCTTTACCACTGCTGTATAATGTATATCATTTCTGTTATGAATCAGAGACTTTATCTTGGGTTGTAGATGTCGCTAAGGGTAGTGGGGAATTTCTTTACGCCATGCGTGCACGGGTCCATCTAGCGTACATCGAAACAGTTAGATACTGTAGTTTTGGCTTTTGGTAAAAGCTTTTATATACATATGTTGTGCTGTTGGAGATTACAAAATAGTTGGAGAGTTCTGGAAAGTTTGTAGGCTTCTTTTTTGTTTAATAACAAAAAAACAAAGCATAATTTTCAAAATTTTTTTTCGCGAGACAGTAGAAATAGTCCATACAAAGATGGCAATATAACTTTTATAGGGATCTATCTATAAATACTATATGAAGTTGGGTTGCGAAAATTACTATGGGGAGAGTGTTAGCCTATTAATATATTATAGATAGATACTGCTGAAATTTTTCATAAGGTAATGAAAACATGCACCAACTGAAGTGATTAGATTTCGGCTTGTAGTAAGGCTACAGATTATTTTCAACAACATTTGAAAGGTTATAACTCCTGCTCTTGTATTTTTGAAAATTCCTCTTCTGGTGTTGCTAACAAAATATTTTATTCTATATACCTAACTTCATTCTTAGTATGAAAAATACATTTTCTGCTTAGAAAATATACTTTTCCAATATTTTATTGTAGTAGACTACTACTTTTTTATAATAATGGAATAAATTGGTCACATTTGTTCAAGCATGTCCTATGAAGGCACTAATTGTACCCTTTTTCTACCTAAATGGGCATAAATGTATACTAATTGCAGGACACCTAACTTTGATTCTCGGTGAAGACAAACATGGAAATTGTTTTTTTTTTAATTCTTTTAAAGCAAGGAAAATTATTTAAAATGACGCCAGCAACTACTTATACTTTCCAGCGTCTATTTACAGCCTTGTTCTAAATGAGACAATTGGTAATATTTTTCTGGCCAATCTTAAATAAATTAAAAAAAAAAAAAAAATATTATGATAAAATTTTTTCATATGTTACTATATGTTTGAAGGCAAATATAATTTATAAAAAAAAAAACCTTAACCTGCCTCAAACCCGTGCTTTTGAACCTGTAAACGCACGCATCAGAGCCGGCACCTTTACCACTGCTGTATAATGTATATCATTTCTGTTATGAATCAGAGACTTTATCTTGGGTTGTAGATGTCGCTAAGGGTAGTGGGGAATTTCTTTACGCCATGCGTGCACGGGTCCATCTAGCGTACATCGAAACAGTTAGATACTGTAGTTTCGGCTTTTGGTAAAAGCTTTTATATACATATGTTGTGCTGTTGGAGATTACAAAATAGTTGGAGAGTTCTGGAAAGTTTGTAGGCTTCTTTTTTGTTTAATAACAAAAAAACAAAGCATAATTTTCAAAATTTTTTTTCGCGAGACAGTAGAAATAGTCCATACCAAGATGGCAATATAACTTTTATAGCGATCTATCTATAAATACTATATGAAGTTGGGTTGCGAAAATTACTATGGGGAGAGTGTTAGCCTGTTAATATATAGATACTGCTGAAATTTTTCATAAGGTAATGAAAACATGCACAAACTGAAGTGATTAGATTTCGGCTTGTAGTAAGGCTACAGATTATTTTCAACAACATTTGAAAGGTAATAACTCCTGCTCTTGTATTTTTGAAAATTCCTCTTCTGGTGTTGCTATCAAAATATTTTATTCTATATACCTAACTTCATTCTTAGTATGAAAAATACATTTTCTGCTTAGAAAATATACTTTTCCAATATTTTATTGTAGTAGACTACTACTTTTTTATAATAATGGAATAAATTGGTCACATTTGTTCGAGCATGTCTATGAAGGCACTAATTGTACCCTTTTTCTACCAAAATGGGTATAAATGTATACTAATTGCAGGACACCTAACTTTGATTCTCGGTGAAGACAAAAATGGAAATTGTTTTTTTTTTTAATTCTTTTAAAGCAAGGAAAATTATTTAAAATGACACCAGCAACTACTTATACTTTCCAGCGTCTATTTACAGCTTTGCTCTAAATGAGACAATTGGTAATATTTTTCTGGCCAATCTTCAATAAATTAAAAAAAAAAATATTATGATAAAAGGTTTTCATATGTTACTATATGTTTCAAGGCAAATATAATTTATAAAAAAAAAAACCTTAACCTGCCCCGAACCCGTGCTTTTGAACCAGTAAACGCACGCATCAGAGCCGGCAAATTTACCACTGCTGTATCATGTATAACATTTCTGTTGTGAATCAGAGACTTTATTTACTGGGTTGTAGATGTCGCTAAGGGTAGTGGTGAAATTCTTTATGCAAGGCGCGCACGGGTCCATCTATCGTAGGTACATCGAAACAGTTATGTACATACTGTAGTTTTGGCTTTTGGTAAAAGCTTTTGTATATGTTGTGCTGTTGGAGATTACAAAATAGTTGGAGAGTTCCGGAAAGTTTGTAGGCTTCTTTTTTGTTTAATAACAAATAAACAAAGCATAATTTTCAAAATTTTTTTTTCGCGAGACAGTAGAAATAGTCCATACCAAGATGGCAATATAACTTTTATAGGGATCTATCTATAAATACTATATGAAGTTGGGTTGCGAAAATTACTATGGGGAGAGTGTTAGCCTATTAATATATTATAGATAGATACTGCTGAAATTTTTCATAAGGTAATGAAAACATGCACCAACTGAAGTGATTAGATTTCGGCTTGTAGTAAGGCTACAGATTATTTTCAACAACATTTGAAAGGTAATAACTCCTGCTTTACATTTCTTTGAATGGATTTTGACATTGTCCTTTTTTCTCTTCTATTTTTGAAAATTCCTCCTCTGGTGTTGCTATCAAAATATTTTATTCTATATAACTAACTTCATTCTTAGTATGAAAAATACATTTTCTGCTTAGAAAATATACTTTTCCAATATTTTATTGTAGTAGACTACTACTTTTTTATAATAATGGAATAAATTGGTCACATTTGTTCGAGCATGTCCTATGAAGGCACTAATTGTACCCTTTTTATATCAAAATGGGTATAAATGTATACTAATTGCAGGACACCTAACTTTGATTCTCGGTGAAGACAAAAATGGAAATTGTTTTGTTTTTTTAATTCTTGTAAAGCAAGGAAAATTATTTCAAATGACGTCAGCAACTACTTATACTTTCCAGCGTCTATTTACAGCTTTGCTCTAAATGAGACAATTGGTAATATTTTTCTGGCCAATCTTCAATAAATTAAAAAAAAAAATATTATGATAAAAGGTTTTCATATGTTACTATATGTTTCAAGGCAAATATAATTTATAAAAAAAAAACCTTAACCTGCCCCGAACCCGTGCTTTTGAACCAGTAAACGCACGCATCAGAGCCGGCAAATTTACCACTGCTGTATCATGTATAACATTTCTGTTGTGAATCAGAGACTTTATTTACTGGGTTGTAGATGTCGCTAAGGGTAGTGGTGAAATTCTTTATGCAAGGCGCGCACGGGTCCATCTATCGTAGGTACATCGAAACAGTTATGTACATACTGTAGTTTTGGCTTTTGGTAAAAGCTTTTATATATGTTGTGCTGTTGGAGATTACAAAATAGTTGGAGAGTTCCGGAAAGTTTGTAGGCTTCTTTTTTGTTTAATAACAAATAAACAAAGCATAACTTTCAAAATTTTTTTTTCGCGAGACAGTAGAAATAGTCCATACCAAGATGGCAATATAACTTTGTTAGGGATCTATCTATAAATACTATATGAAGTTGGGTTGCGAAAATTACTATGGGGAGAGTGTTAGCCTATTAATATATAGATATATATTGCTGAAAATTTTCCTAAGGTAATGAAAACATGCACCAACTGAAGTGGTTAGATTTCGGCTTGTTGTAAGGCTACAGATTATTTTCAACAACATTTGAAAGCTAATAACTCCTGCTTTACATTTCTTTGCATGAATTTTGATATTTTTTTTTTCTATTTTTAAAAATTCCTCTCTTTTTTATTCCATATAACTAACTACATTCTTAGTCTGAAAAATACATTTTCTGCTTTGAAAATACACTTTTCCAATATTTTATTCTAGTAGACTACTACTTTTGTAGTCTCTTTTAGATGGAATAAATTGGTCACATTTGCTCGAGCATGTCCACTAATTGTAATTTTTTTTATACCAAAATGGGTATAAATGTATACTACTTGCAGGACACCTGACTTCGATTTTCGGGATTCTCGGTGAAGACAAAAATGAAAATTGTTTTTTTTTTTATATTCTTTTAAAGCAAAAAAAAATTAAAATGACGCCAGCAGCTACTTATACTTTCCAGCGCCTAATTACAGTTTTGCTCTAAATGAAACAATTGGTAATATTTTTCTGGCCAATCTTATTAAATAAATATAATAAAATATAAGGATTATATGTCGACTCTTTTAGAAACTAAAATTTTTAGGAAGAAAATATTTGATGTCTTTAGGAAAATTGACGCGATTGCTAACTATTTCGTAAATATAAAATTGAAGAAGCTACAAACTGTGAGAAATATTAATAAATTGCAATAATTTTTTCAACATTTTTAAAAAAATTGAGTTTTCCACTATAAGATAGAGGTCATAAACAGAAAAATATTGAAATATTGGGTTACAAATATGATCAATGTAAAAAAAAATATTATGATAAAAAGTTTTCATATGTTTCAAGGCAAATTCAATTTAGTAAAAAAAAAAAATTAGCCTTCCCTGAACCCGTGCTTGAACCTGCGAACGCACGCATTATAGCCGGCATGCTTACCACCTGCGCCACTGCTGTATGTACAATAAAACAGTCAGATAATATAGTTAACAGCTATGGCTTTTGGTGAAAACTTTTATGAATTATTTTTATAACAGTGCTGAATAGTGTTTTATAGTGCTGTTGGAGATTACAAAATAGCTGGTGAGTTCTGGGACAGCAAATATAGTCCATACCAAGATGGCAACATAACTTTTATAGGGCTCTATCTATAAATACGGTATGAAGTTGGGATACGAAAGTTACTATGGGGAGACTGTTAGCCTATTAATATATAGATATGCTACCATCAAGGTTTATTATTATATGCTACACCAACAACAACCTCGTTAACCACTGCCTCACAAGATTTTATTAGCCACCACCACCAGGCATTACCAGGTATTCCCTAAATTAAACCAGAACGGAAAATGTTATGTAGCTGGTAGTTTGTTGGGTGAGTAGTGGTGGCCAGCAGGTATGCTTGCATCCCAGGCTAGCTCGTCAGCGTGGGGCGGGGTACTTTCCACCATCCCCACCTACAACCACATAAACAAAAAGAGTTCATACCTGCGTATGTGGTCTAGCGCAAAAAAAAAGAAAAAAAGAAACAAAGAAGGTTACGTTGATCTGCTTGAAGGGTTAAGATTCAGGGAGAAGAAAACATGAAGGCCCGTCCGGTCAGGTGGAGTCTACCCTCCCTCTGCTGTGCAACTTGCACTGGACCGTGGGCACTGTGTTGACTCCCGTTTACAGTGCCCCCTTGCCTGACCCTAGCTCGTCCGCCTGTCACGCTGTCCTCTTTCCCTACGACTCACCTTCACATCCCCTATAAGTGCACAAGCGCAGCACCCACACCAAAGATTGACCTTTAGCCCTGCATGATTAATGTTCCAACTCTTACGCAACCGTACATTTCATGAATTTATTTCTTACAATAAATAACAAACTTAAAACTAACTACTACCTTTAAAACCTTTCCCTCCTTATTATTTTTTTTTTTTGTATACAAAGAAAAGCCAAAAAACAAGGTAGACTTTCTCCTACCGATTTCAAAAATTCAAACAAAATGTATCTTATATCTAACGTATAAAAAGAAGATGAAATTAAGTAAATCAAAAAATTCACACAAAAAAAGCAAAAATAAAACCTCCCTAATAACTCCAATCTTTATTCCTGACCTACCCCAAGAATTAATGAGTTACGTACCTAAGCGGCAAAAAAAAAACCCAACCAGTTTTTAAAAGCAAATTATTGAGAGTTGGATGTCTTTACAGTATCATGTGTGTATATACATATACTACTCTCTGGGTGGTGATTACCAATTCCTTCTCTAATCTTCGAAAGATGCGGAATTGCCCTGTAATATGTGTACATACACCCAAACGTGCATATATGTTACCGTATGTAGCTGGCCTCTGCAATTTGGCCTTCACGATTTCCCAAGGGCGGGATGGAGACCCCGTGATACCCGGCCTATTAATTAGGGTGCAACGAACAAAAAGAAAAAACGAATTTTCAATAAAACCATTGGTTCTACCTTCACCACATATTTTTTTTTGTTCTATTCTTCGTTCTTTCCTATTTTTTCGTGTATGTGTGAGTGGGTGTAGGAAAAATTCGTGACAAATGGCTCAGCCAAATTGAAAATCAAAGTGCAAGAATTCCTATGCAAAAAAATTAAATATGTAAAAGTAGGTTAAAAAAAAAGAAAGAAACAGAAAAATGCATGGACGAAATGAACTATATAAATACCCAAAATGAAATGAAATTGTGAGGGTCGCTTCTACCTATGCCCCTTTTCTAAACTATTCCCCTTTATAGCGTTTCCATTATTATATACATATGTATATGAGCAAAAATCAAATAAATAAAATCCTAAAGTGTATTGCCGGAACTGGACGCCTATGTAACTGCCAAGTTATCAATAATACCTTTTTAATGCCAAAACGACAGAAATGTTGTTGCGGTTGTTGTAAGTTATATGCTGCCAAAGCAAAGTTGTTGTGATTGTTGTTGTTGCTGGGCAATATTATGCCGCCAAAGCAAAGTCGTGGTGATTCTTGTTGTTGTTGGGCAATATTATGCCGCCAAAGTAAAGTTGTGGTGATTGTTGTTGTTGTTGGGCAATATGCCGCCGAAAACGGTGCCCAGAGGGTCCTTGCGTTGGCGAGGTGAGACCTAAAGGTTTCGGTTCTGGTCATTTCAAGGGTTGTGGACATAATATATATGGGGATTCCATCCCATTTCGACCAACTTTGAACCTGACCCGTTTAGAATTGGATGAAAGTTTTTCATCTTTTTCTACCTTACGAAAGAGGTTTTTCAGAATTTTTTCAAATTTTTTCATCCAACTCAAAAAAAGTTATGAATTTTTAAAGAAACGCCGTTTTTTTTTTCAAAATGCTATAACTTTTTCAAAAATTGACCGTTTGGGATCTTTTTTTTTTTTTAAATTTTTGTTTTTAAATGTACTTTTCGGAAAAAATACGAAAAAAATTTTTAAACTTCATCTTATATAAATTTTTTCAATTTTTCGAGATTTTTCGAATTTCGCCATTTTTATTTTTTTATTTTTTTTTCTCATAAAAAACTTCAATCAATTCTGCAATCATCCCCACTAATCCCGGAGTGGGCCGATTTTTTTTTCTTTTTTTTTATTTAATTGAAAAAAAAAATTTTCCAAAATAAACATTTTTTTTATCAATTTTATTTATATAACAAATATATTAATACCCTAACTCTATATTAATACCCTAACTCTGTTGTACTACCACCCTAATGTGTGAAAACTTTGAGTGGCATCACCACCTCGCAAAATTTCGCACTTTTTAAAAACTACGATTTCTCAATTTTTCGGTAACGTTTATAATCGCATGGCTTCCCCTCATAAGTATGTATGTATATGTATGTATGTATGTAAAATGAATGAGTTTTAAAATCTTTGAGCTTACAGGATTGCCCATATGCGTGAGCTTGTAAGCTAAAGCAGCCATTATGCATACTTAGCATAGACTTGACTTGACTTGGAACTGTCACTTAGCGTTCTGTTTAATGAAGTTGGCATGTATCCGATTACCCTACTTGACTTGACTTAGAATTCTGTTGAGTTTTGATTTTTTATGTAAATTCTAAGTTTAGTGAGCGCCGTGAGAGAACTGTGTGATGCCATACCTTTTTTTAACATTTTGAATAAAATCCTCCAACTATTCTATAGGGATAAGAATTTTTGGATGTATATTATTCATATGACAGGCGCAAAACTTACTGTCAAATAAATTGAATTTTTTCCTCCCAAAATGCTTTATAGTTTTTTTTTGGCATTGACTATATACTGATTGTAGATAAGCTCAGAAAATCAAAACCTTATGCCAAGAAAATGCGTTTTGGTACTTTTTACTGAGTTATGTGTAAAAAATCACACGATTACTTTTAAAAAGCAATTCGATATGGGAAACTTTTACTCTTATTTGAAACTGGCTAGTGTGCTCTCTTGCTATTTTTCTAAGTGCTATGTTACAGTTCTCAAGTCAAGTCAAGTCTATGCTAAGTATGCATAATGGCAGCTAAAGCCATGAGTAGTTAAGATGGATTTCTTAGGCTTCAAATGATGTTGTACAGGATTTAGCACAATTTTTTTGGCACACAAATAAAAGCAAGTGGCAGCTCCTGGATTACTGCATATGAATGATAGCAGAGGGGTTTGTGTGGTTTTCGTAGTTTTTAAAAAGTGCGAAATTTTGCGAGGTGGTGATGCCACTCAAAGTTTTCACACATTAGGGTGGTAGTACAACGGAGTTAGGGTATTAATATAGAGTTAGGGTATTAATATATTTGTTATATATGTAAATAAAATTGATAAAAAAAAATGATTATTTTGGAAAATTTTTTTTTTCAATTAAATAAAAAAAAAGAAAAAAAAATCGGCCCACTCCGGGATTAGTGGGGATGATTGCAGAATTGATTGAAGTTTTTTATGAGAAAAAAAAATAAAAAAATAAAAATGGCGAAATTCGAAAAATCTCGAAAAATTGAAAAAATTTATATAAGATGAAATTTAAAAATTTTTTTCGTATTTTTTCCGAAAAGTACATTTAAAAACAAAAATTTAAAAAAAAAAAAAGATCCCAAACGGTCAATTTTTGAAAAAGTTATAGCATTTTGAAAAAAAAAACGGCGTTTCTTTAAAAATTCATAACTTTTTTTGAGTTGGATGAAAAAATTTGAAAAAATTCTGAAAAACCTCTTTCGTAAGGTAGAAAAAGATGAAAAACTTTCAGCCAATTCTAAACGGGTCAGGTTCAAAGTTGGTCGAAATGGGATGGAATACCCCATATATATATGCATGGGTGCTTTTATGTTTCCATGATCGCAGACGCACATACACACATCTATGTATATCCGCGTATACTTTTATGAAACTTTCCTGTTTGGCTTGCTCGGGAAATTTGCTAGGGAATAGCAAACTTCCTGTCCGCATACCAAGTAGCTGACTGTAATTTTACATTACCTTAATTTCTTATCTCGCGGGCAATCTTTCTCCTATGTCAGGAACTACTGCGGACACTGGTTTACGCAACGCGAAACTTTCTAAAACACTTTTATTCTCGCCTTTAAAACGCGGACTTGAACTATAGGCACTTTCACTACTTATACATCTGTCGTCACTGGGCACTGGCAAAATCAAACCTTTTCCCGTTTACTAGGTCTCCGCCCTTATATAGCCACCGCCGTGGCAGAAAACGTTACCTCCGAACTGCCGAATTTCACCTATACGTTGAAACTTTCTTTCGGCCTTCCCGTACACCTATCTATGCACCGATATCTCATACACTCCTACCCTTTCACACCTATACACAGATAAATTCGGTTCGCAGTTTGACCACAATGTTGCTGTTGCTAGCAATCTACATGATGCCAAAGCGCCAACTCACTTCTGCTGCAACACTGCGCCTGGCAACTAGGCATGGGACTATTCGAATAAAAATTATTCGAATAAATAAAATTTTTATTCGGCGGGTACAAAAAATTCGAATAGTATTATTCGTTTTTAGTACTATTCGAATATTTTTGTTAATAGATTTTTAAAACGATATTCGCTGTTTTCTTTGCTTGTACCTATGAGCGTGCATTTATGTTTTGTATGTTTGGTATATATGTAAATTAAGTTTTGCCCTTTGGCAAAATGGTTTTTAAAAACTAATAAGACTTTAATTTATTTTAGTTCGCTTTTTGGCGAACGAGTTTTTATTAGAGCCTAATGTAGTATTGAACGCGCTTCTCTAAAAACTGAAACTTAATTCTAGATTCAGACTTATTTATAGCTTACAAAATTGTTTACTTAATTTTAGCTTCATGAAATTGTGAAATAGCTTAGCCTTGAAATGAGGATACAAGTAGAACATTCCAAGGATGCAAGGAGGCTCATTTATGTCAACAAAAGCCAGTTGTGTCAACAGAGTGCGTTACTTTAAAGAATGATTTCTAAAGAATCAATTATGCAAAAAGATGATAGTTTATAGTTATGCTAATGGAGCTGTATGAGGCTTCCGCTAGCTTATGATTCATATGAAGAATCCACTGTGTAGAAAGATGAATTTTGTTTACAATTATGATAAAGAAGCTGTGTGGAGGCTGCCGTTAACTCCCCCCCTCTCTAAGATGAATCGTCCCTGATTCAATTTTATTTTTTGTTAAATTATGAATTTGATCCAAAATTACGTTACATGAAACTTGCTGTAATTCAGAATTTACATTCTGTTTTTTTGTTTTAACTGATTTGATCATCCCTTTACACAAATGGATTGTCAAAATTACCAAAAAGCCACAAAAACATAGAAATATACTGAATGTCGTTTAATATCTTCATTTTTCTTACCTAGAAAATTTATATTTTCCAATTTTAAATGCTCATTTTTAGATTCCACATATTCCAAAACTTCAAAGTTATTTACATAATTATGTGTTAAATAATTCCAAATTTTCATTTCAGTATTTACATAAGTAATATTATTTATTTCTGTTTGATTTTCAAATGTTACTAAATATGTTCCTGTTAAATTTTGATTTTCTACAATGTTTTCGCCTGAAATTAATATAACTCCTTGTTTAATTATTTCAATTTTATTATTATTTTCTTTAATTTTTTTACATTTTGCTGGTTTTTTATTCAAAAGTTCTGACAAACATGTTTTTTTTTATTTAATCTGCAATAAGTATTTGCTATTTCTGTTTTACAATTTTGAACATTAAGAAATTCATTATTACAACTTATTATATTTTTGTCAATAATTAATTTACCATCTACCTGTGCTATAGCTCTAGCTTCATAATACCTACAAGTAAATTTTATTCTTGGATATTTTATATATACCACAATTAAATTATTTTTTTGAGCAATTTTAAATTCTGAAATATCCATTAAATCTGTAATTGACATTAAACCATGTTGATGGTTTGTAATATTTTTTATTTCATCTAAATGCAAAATTACTGTGTTTAAGGTTCCTATTTTTCCAAGAGTAATTGTATTTATTAAATTTTGAAGTTCATGTTTCATATATTGATTTCTTTTTCTTTTCAGTGTTTTAGCAAATGTATCCCCTTTAATGTTATTTACTGAATCCGTTAATTCCCTGATTACTTTAAAAATTTCTGAATTCGTGGTGAACTGTTTATTATTATTTTCTACTAACTCGTCTAGCTTGTCATTAATTTTCAAAAAATCATCATGATCAGGGGTTCCTGCTATCCATTTCCAAAGTGTTCCTTACTCATTTATTCCTCTCTTCTGTTTAAAAGAATTTTGTTTCAATTGTCCTAACTTCAATAAGCCTCAATTACCAAAATATCAGACTAGATCATCCAAACTATTGGTTTTTAATTCATCATAATTGTCTGTGCTATATGAAAATGATGTTTTATAAAATGTTTGCTTTTTTTCGTTTACTAAATTTTCCAAATACCTTAAATTTGTGATATGAAAAACATCTCCATATTCATCGTATATAGAAACGTATCCATTTTCAATTAATACATAATTTTGTCTGGTGTAATTCACAATGTCAGCAGTTATTGGGCCAAATAAGGATGCAATTATAAATAGTATCATTTTGGGAATCTGTGAAAAATTAAGATTTAATGTTGTCCTTATGTATAATTCTTTCTCTATTATTAATTATTTAACGTACTCACAGTCATCTTTTAAATTTAAAAGGTTTCAAATTTACCACATTACTGTATGAGAACTGTGAGCACCCCATCATTTGTAGTAATTATGACAATGACATTTTGAATTGTTATTCGTTACTAAAATATAAATTTGAAAAAAAAAAAAATTAAAAATTATTATCAAAAATGCCCTTCTCACTGATGCGAGTTGGCACATTAAAGGATGCAAGAACTATTGCACTGCACAAGCAGCAGCAGGAAGACTGGGTGAAGGCTACCCAAGGCAATCGAGGTCGTGGACTGGAAGGACAATCCGGCTATACCAAGGGCAAGGGCTTGGATTCCTGCCATCCTTGCAGAACCTGAGAAAATTCTCACGATGCAGCGAATCATGAATCCATCCCTCTCTACGTAACGGTGATGGCAGCCAATCCTGAGGGGTGGTGCCAATCGTGCAGGTGCTCTAAACAACTCGTCTTTCGAAAACAGCCTCCTAGACGATGTGGCGGTGGCGGGGAAGTCTAAGAGTTCTCATGCTGGTGGTCTAAGAGTTCTCATGCTGGTGGTGCTTTACATAAGCCTGCACAGATGTAAAGCAGCCTAGTCTGCTTTAAGCAGTCGGATTTCTAAGGGCGACGTAGACGTGGTCCTCATCCAAGTACCCTGTGTCAACAGATCGAGGGTTTGCGGATTGGGGACAAAGAGTTTCAAGCTCATTCGAGCGAATGAGGAGGGCAAAGTTGGAACCTATTTTTTGGTTAAGTCTGAGCTGAACACCTTTATCCTACCTAACTATGCCAATGACGACGTTACAGCTGTCAGTCTGGCGATGGCATTGGTCTATATGAACTAAGACCCGGAAAACCTCCAGATCTCGAAAGAGACCTCTAGCCTTCCTTTAGGTATATGATCGACCCCCACTAGACAATACAAATTCTATAAACGTATTATTTTGGCATTTTTATTTTTTCCATTTCAATTCTCTCTTGCATTTCCACTCTTTTTAATTCAATCCTTTCCCTAGATTCTATCTCTAAAATTTTCAGATTTCTTCTTTCAGCTTCTCTCTCCTCCAAATCCTTTTTGAAAATTGAATTGCTGCTCTCTTAACATCAAATCCTTGTCAAATTTCTCTTTTTCCAAAATTAGTATGCTGGATTGAACCTCCAACACGTCAGCAAGGGCTGTGCGTGAATAAATGCCCTTTCGACTAGATTTTTGTGAAGTGCTTGGTGGATTAGGTTCGTTAGGCAAGATAGAGCTTTGGCTTTGCTCTTGAAGTTCCTCTAAGTATTCGACTTCAACGCTCGCATCAACCGAGGAAGCAAACGGCGGGTCAAGTGTGTTACTCTCCTCAGTATCAATAATTATCGGTTTGAAGTGCATTCCTTGTAGAAAAAGATGTCCTATAATTCATTGAAATTTGGACACATTTTTGCGATTACATCTAAGAGAGGGAAAAAGATTTATAATAACCCCCAAAAATTGGTAACTCTAGTTTTATGTACATACCACTGGTTGTTTGTCCATCTTCAATAGTTCCATTCCCGGTGGATTGCAGCCAATTTTTTGCCTTGTTGAAACTGCTGCGTATATTTTTGACCTTGCACCGCACCAGGGTCCAGTCCAGCTGACTCCCAGCGTTCCGCAAAAAAGTTCTGTAATAAGCCTGGGCGGTAGGCTTTTCAAGCGGCCTATTTTCCAGCAGGAAATTTATTAAGACCTGCTGCTCCTTGTCAGTCCATTTCTTGTATGGACCTTTTCGAGCCCTCTTCGCTTTCATCTAAAAATATGTATCGTGTTTAAATTCCTTAAATATGTAAATAAATTCCAAATAATTAGAAACTTACTTTTTTCACTCATATTTTTCACAAAAGGTCTAAATGACATTTCTAAATTTAGCCAATTTTTTAACATAAGTAAAAGCGAGGCAATTTTACCTAGAAGTGGTATTTTGGATTTACACGTAAAACCAAAACAAAAATTTACCACCTGGTAAGTTGTCAAAATATTGCCAGCTGGCAATATTAGCAGGGCTGGTAATATGGGACTGTGAGTACCCTAATTATTTTACTTTGTAAATTTTCCTTAACCTGTTGTTTTTTATACCTAGGTCTAAGTTTATTCCTTTCTCCTATGACCTTTTCGTAAATAATTTGGCCGGGATAATACTGTTTCTTTATTCTATTTTTGTTATGGGTCGCAAGCATTTTTTCTTGTGCTTGTTTTAATATTATTGATAAATTTTCGTGCTCTACTTTATTATAAAGAACTTCATTTGTTTTAAGATTTGTGACTGAATGAATCGTTGTATTATATTGTTGAGCTGCTCTAAGGATTGTTTCTAAATCACTTACTATATTATATTCTTCTTTTATACATCTAGCTATTTCAATTATTGTCGAATGGACTCTTTCTATTTGCCCATTTGTTATGCTATGTCTTGGATCGCAAAAATATATTTCGATATTTAATATTTGCATAAAGGATTTAAATATTGGAGTTGTGAAACTTGGTTCATTGTCTAAAGTAATCCGCTTTACATCCGTGAAAGTCTGAAGCAATTCTAAAACTTTTTCTTCAATATTGGATTTATCTTCTATATGTTTTATTACTAAAAATTTTGAATATGCGTCTACACATGTGATACATTTTAATTTTTGTGCGTAAAAAATGTCTAAATGAAGCTGTTCCCCTTCCTTTTCTGGGATTGGAGCTTTTCCTACTGGGATTTTTTTAGGATGTCGATCATATTTATTTTTGTTGCATATTATGCAATTACGAATACATTCTTTCATTTTTGTCCTCATTTCTGGCCAATAATAAATTTTTTCTATATGTTTAATATTTTCATTAAAGCTACGATGAGCTCTATTATGAGTTTGTTCCAAGACTGATCCTCTCTATTAGTTATATCCATTGGAAAAAGACTTGTATAAACAAATTTATTTTGAAACCTTTGTTTCAGGGGTTCTTGGATTTCATACAAATCCTCAATAGTGCAATGAATTGCAGTCACCAATTTTGGTTGAATAAACTCCTTCAAGATGGTTAATAAATTTTCTACGGTGTCATATTCTATTAAATGTCTTTTCTTTCCGAAATTTTCAATCATTTCATGGATTGTGAATCTATTTTTACACAAAATTATTTGTTGTTTAAATTGATTTACAGGTTTTTCGTTTCCTGTATTCGAATACTTTCACTACTTTGTGCAGAATGGTTCGATTCATTACTTTCTGAATCCTCTGGATCATCGGACATATTATTTAACTCGAGACGTGACAACGCGTCAGCCACAATATTGGTTTTACCAGGTTGATACACAAATTTCGGAGCAAACTCTTCTATAAAAGCATGCCATCTTTTCATTTTTGGATTAGGGTTACGGGGTGACAAAGCAAATGTCAAAGGTTGGTAATCCGTACGAATTTCCAGATTGGTAACACCATATAAATAATTTCTAAGATTTTTTAATGCCCAGACAATGGCATATAATTCCTTTTCTTTAGTTGCATGCGTCGGTAGTTAATACAAATGTTCTTGAATAATTTGGTTGCGTCACTTCCATTTCTGACGCTAAATGTTTCTTTAATTTATTGAATGCAGAAATACCATCTTGATCTATTTCAATTTTAAATTTTTTTGACATATTCTTAAAAATTCTTCCATTCTCTCCCGAAAGATATTTATTTAGAGGTTTTGCAATTGTAGCATTTTCGATAATAACCCGCAATTCCTAGAAATCCTCTTAATTCCAGGTATCGGATTATTTAAAATTAATTTTATTTTATTTGGATCTGTTTTAATAACATTTTGGGCTATTATACGTAGGAACGTACACTTTCGACAGAAAGGCAACCCGATCGGGACGAACATACTGAACGATACGTTGTACTTTAACATAGTAGGTTTTACTTTTATTGAAAATATGTTTTTCTTTGAATCTATAAAAGGAGAAACCTTTGTAATAGTTTTTCAGTTTTATTCCGAATGTTATCATTGAATGTACATTTTATATTTGAATCTATTAATAAAAATATTTCAAACATTAACTGATCTACAAATTGGGGGCTCGTCCGGGATAATGCAAATTCTGATTCGGAATAAAACTCGCTTGCGCTGAAAATCAATTTGACCTTTTTTACATACATATATAAATCATCTTTAATATAATTATCTTCGCAATATCTGTTTCGATAAAAAATATAAACGGATTAAGAAAAGACTGTTTAAAAAATACATGCAAGCAAAAATTTGGATAGAAAATAGAATGTGTTCTAAAAATTGCATAAAACGAATTGTCTTATAAAAGAAATCGTTTGTTAAACACCAAAAGTAAAAAAAAACGTTTTTATTATACATATGTACATATGTACGTCACAATTTGAATTTTATTCGCCAAAATAAATTCAATATTGGTATATTATGAGAATTGAAAATAATCAAATAAAATCGTAAATAATAAATAAACAAAAGTTAATACTTATAATTATAAATGTGTGTGGTGATTATTGGCATGGTAATAAGCGCCAGCGAACACAATTTTGTTATGGTCTAAAAGGAGTTAGAGGAAAGCAGCAGCCTTATTTGCCGTGAAGTGAAAAGGAGGAAATCAAGAAGTTGGGAAGGAGTAATATTATAAAAGAAGAAGAAGAACAATGCAATGAAAAAAAAATTATGAAAAGAAGGAGAGAAGAAGAACAATGCAATGAAAAAAATTTTAAAAAAAGAAAGAAGATTGCGAACAACATTTTTGCCGTCAAGCGGATGATATAAAGAGCACCAACTTTTAAGAGAAGTAGAAGTGTTTTTTGATTTTTGATTTTTGTTTTGATTTATAAATTTCAATTTTATCTTTTTGTGTTGTTGAATGTCATATGTATGTACATATGTATACGTAAATATTTCATTATTTTGTTGAGTGAGTTTTAGTTTTCAATTTTTATATCTAAAATATTATTAGGATGGATCTACCGACTATATTAAATATGAATTGTGAGACGTTAAGGCGGACTCTTAGGGAACTTGATTTAGATACGACAGGTGTAAAGAAAACATTACAGGATAGACTTATCTTACATTTCAGCCTTGTCTATTCAGATGATGATCAAGTTTCAAATGCTTCAGTTTATGAAGATGTTCCCGTCAATGGACATCCATCCCAAAGTCGGTCCATGTTTACATTTAAAGATATTGAGGAGAGTTTATCGCATTTTAATGGTACAGATTCCGTAGATGTTAGGCATTGGGTAGAAGATTTTGAAGAAAATGCTTCTGCGGTTGGGTGGAATAATGTACAGAAATTCATTTATAGTAAACAATTACTAAAGGGAGCAGCAAAACTATATATTAGAAGTAAGCACGGGTTGACAAATTGGATATTATTAAAAGAAGCATTGATTGAAGGGTTTGGTAAATATAATGAAACCTTGCGGGAATATCTTTATACGTTAATTGAAAGTGCTAAGCCGATACGATTAGATGAAGAGAGTATTATTGATTATTTCATAGAGGGTATTGTGGATTCGAAGATGAACAAGCTTTCGTTGTACCAGGCAAAGACAATTAGTGACCTAAAAAATCAAATTAAAGTGTATGAAAAGATGTGTAACAAACCAAATTTTACAAATTCTTTGAAAAAAACAGTGTCAGTTAAAGAAGAAAAAACAGATCAAGGTAACAAGAGAGAGAAAAGTTGTTTTAAGTGTGGGGAGTCCACCCATTTGGCTAAAGACTGCAAAATGCAGCAATATAAGTGTTTTCGTTGTAATGAAATCGGACATAGAGCGTTTGAATGTAAAAAAGAGTACCAAACTAAACCGGAACGTGGAAATATAATAGATGAAGGTTGTGGTCTCAAGTTTAAAAAAATACGAATGGGTAATTTTGAATATAGTGCTTTGGTAGATACAGGATCCAGCTTGTGTATAATTAGAGATGATGTGATTGAAGAGATGAGTTTAAGTGGAAAACTGCAACGTGAAAAACGTGTTTTACATGGTTTATGTCATAGCAAATTAGATACAATGGGATTTGTAACAGTAGAGATATTGATTGATAATATTGAAATAATGTTAAAATTTTACGTGGTAGATAAAAATGCTATTGATTATCAGATCATAATAGGGAATACAATTTTAGAATTCGTTGATATTAAGGTTTCACAGAGAGGAGTCGAATTCTTTAATAAAGGGGTTTCTTTAAACGTAAACGAAATATAAGACAGTAAACAAATGGTAATGAAAGAGGAGAATAACTCGAATTATGCAAACGTAAGTGGTGAGGTACCATCTTATGATTTACTTAGTGAATTTAGTTGTCTTTGTGAACAGTATCAGGTTGAAAAAGAAGCTAGTGAGGAAGTGGATCTCTCCCATTTAAACGTATTTCATGCATCTACAATAAAGGATTTAATTAATGGATATATTCCAAACAAAAACACTGAAATCTCTGTGGAAATGCAAATTGTTCTTACCGACGATATTCCAGTTTTCCAAAGACCAAGAAGGATGTCATATGATAGTCAGCGTGCAGTAGACAAACAAGTGGCAGATTGGCTGGAGGAAGGAATAATACAGCCAAGCACATCGAGCTATGCTTCACCGATAGTTTTAGTGAATAAAAAAGATGGAACTAAAAGATTGTGCTGTGATTATCGTAAGTTAAATAAGAAAATTGTCAAAGACAATTTTCCGATGACATTTATGGATGATGTTATTGACAGATTGCAAGGAGCAAATGTATTTTCAACGTTGGATTTGAAGGATGGGTTTTTCCATGTACCAATGCATCCCGCGTCAAGGAAGTATACATCCTTTGTAGCTCAGTGGCCAGTATGAATTTTTATTTGCACCGTTTGGTATCAGCAATTCACCAGCTGCATTTTGCCGGTTCATTTCTGTAGTTTTTAGAGATCTTGTTAGAGATGGAACAGTTGCGATTTATATGGATGATTTGGTTATTCCATCCAGAGATAAAAATGAAGGAATTGAGAAACTAAAGCGAGTCTTAGAATTAGGAAGCAAGTATGGTGTACGTTTCAAATGGAAAAAGTGTAGTTTTCTACAACGTAAAGTAAATTTTCTAGGATACATAGTAGAAAATGGCACAATCAAGCCATCGGAAGAAAAGACTAGGGCAATCAAAAATTATCCTTTTCCTAGGGACAGAAAAGAAATTGAACGTTTCTTAGGGTTGACGTCTTATTTTAGGCGATTTGTTAGGAATTACGCATTGCTTGCAAAACCGTTATCTGATTTATTGCGTAAGGACTCAGAATTTAAAATTGAAGATGAGCAGTTACTATCTTTCCAGCAGTTGAAGGAAGCGTTGATGAAGGGTCAGGTACTTAAGTTGTATAATCCGATGGCAGAAACAGAAGTACACACGGATGCATCAAAATATAGTTATGGAGCTGTGTTGATGCAAAAATCGGCTGATGATCAGAATTTTCATCCCGTCCAATTTTTGAGTCGGAAAACTAGTTCGTCGGAACAGAAGTATAGTGCCTATGAACTCGAGGTTTTAGCGATAGTTGAGGCGCTATAAAAGTGGAGAATTTATATTCTGGGATGTAAGTTCAAAATTATTACGGATTGCAACGCATTTGCAATGACAATGCGTAAAGATGATATCCCTCCAAGGATAGCAAGGTGGGCAATGTTCTTGCAAGAATTCGATCATCAAATCGAGCACCGTTCTGGTTCACAAATGAAACATGTGGATGCACTTAGCAGGGTACATTGTTTATTTATTCAAGAGTCATTGAGATATAGATTAAAGAAGGCGCAGGAAGAAGATAGTTGGACTAAGGCGGTTATTAAAATTTTAGAAAATAATACTTATGAAGATTTTTATATGTTTCATGGTATATTATACAAAGATCAGTCAAAAGAGCTAATTGTTGTGCCAGAACAAATGGAGGATGAAATAATTAAGTTGGGTCATAGGCAGGGCCATTTTTCTGCACGGAAGACACAAGAGTGTATAGAGAAATTATATTTTATACCCAAATTAGCTTCGAAGGTTGCAAAGATAGTTTCTTGTTGTATTGAGTGTATTGTGGTTAACGCGAAGGCTGGTAAGAAAGAAGGTTTTTTGTCTCCTATTGATAAGGAAGATGAACCACTATGCACGTTACATATAGATCATGTAGGTCCGATGACTTCGACAAATAAAAATTATAATTATATACTTGTTATAGTAGATGGATTTTCAAAGTTTGTTTGGTTATATCCGACAAAAGATACAGGCGCTTCAGCAGTTGTAGATAAATTAATGAAGCAAGCAAGCGTTTTTGGTAATCCAAAAAGGATTATTACAGATAGGGGTTCGGCATTTACTTCTAGTCTGTTCAGTGATTATTGTAAATCAGAAAATATACAGCATTGCCTTATAACAACAGGTGTACCTCGTGGAAACGGGCAGGTTGAAAGGATGCATCGTATTGTAGTGCCCATGTTAGCAAAACTTTCTCAGGATCATCCTGAACTCTGGTATAGATATGTTGACCAGGTTCAACAGTTTATTAATAGTACTCGAACAAGAAGCACGAAATATGCACCATTTAGAATTCTAGTTGGTATTGATATGCGTGCAAATAACATTCCAGATTTAAATGAATTTATGCAAGAAGCAGTTTTAGATGGTTTAGATTATGACCGAAACGAAATTAGGAAAATGGCAAGGGAAAACTTGCAAAAGATACAGCAAGAAAATCGGAAAAGTTTTGATGCGAAACGTACATTCGCTGAGCAATATAAAAAGGATGACTTAGTTGCAATTAAAAGAACTCAGTTTGGCACCAATTTAAAATTGAAGGCAAAATATTTTGGTCCATATAAAGTTTTGAAAAAGCTCAGTCACGACCGATATGAGGTAGAGAAGGTAGGGGTCTGGTTGTACATCGACGGTGGCAGAGTTCATGAAGAGATGGGGCGAAGCATTCGGGACGAATGCTGAGTCAGGACGGCCGAATGTAGGAACGTACACTTTGGACAGAAAGGCAACCCGATCGGGACGAACATACTGAACGATACGTTGTACTTTAACATAGTAGGTTTTACTTTTATTGAAAACATGTTTTTCTTTGAATCTATAAAAGGAGAAACCTTTGTAATAGTTTTTCAGTTTTATTCCGAATGTTATCATTGAATGTACATTTTATATTTGAATCTATTAATAAAAATATTTCAAACATTAACTGATCTACATACATATATCCCAAAAACTCTATTTCTTCTTGAAAAAATTTTGATTTTTCAAGTGAAATCTTCATATTGGCTTTTTTAAGTATTTCTGTAATTATTTCTAAATCCCTCAAATGCTGGGTCAAATTTCTTGAAAAAATAATTATATCGTCCATATAAACATGGCAAATTTTTCCTATTTGTTCCCGTAATATATCATCCATTGCCCTTTGAAAGATTCCGGGCGCATTCTTCAAACCGAACGGCATTCGTAAAAATTCATACTTACCGTTACTAACGGAAAAAGCCGTCTTTTCTATGTCATTTTCCGACATTAAAATTTGATGAAAGCCCGATTCTAAATCAATGCTTGAGAAATATTTTGACTTGCCCAAATTAGACAAAATTATATTTGTATCCGGAATCGGATATCTATCAGAAATTGTATGTTCATTTAATTTTTTATAGTCGATGACCATTCTAAGCTTTTGTGAGCCATCTTCATTCATTCCCTTTTTAGGCACCACCCAAATTGGTGAATTATAAGGACTTTTACTGGGTCTAATTATGTTTTCATTTAACATTTCTGTGATTTCTTTATTTACAAAGGAGTTTACTGATATAAAGGATATGGATACTGTCTACTCCAGATAGGCTCAACATTTTTTGTTCTTATTTCTGCTTTTACGTTAGTAATAAAGGGAAAGCTGGTATTTATATTTGAATGTATTTTGCTAATTTTTCCTTTTATATATTCTTTAAATTTCAAAAGTTCCTCACCTTGATTTCTATTACTGAAATTTTCAGAAATGTTTTCTGAATTTTCATCTTCACTATTTTTATCTATTTTATTCTTCACATATTTTTTATAATTTGACAATTCTTCATTGTCACTATTTTTTCCACTATCTTTACTAACTTCTGAACCATTTTCATTCATTGTTGAATAATTTTCAACTATATTTCCACTAAAGTCACTGTTTAAACATTCAAGATTTTTGTCATTCAATGAAACAAAATATTTTTTTAATATGATATTGCCGGTAAAATCTTCGGCTGGCTTTGTAGAATTTTTTGTTCCACAACATTTTTTATTTTCTCTTCACATTTATTTTCATTGTTGCCGGACTTAGGATCTTTCTGTCCCAAGGGGTTTAAATTTTCACATGTAGGTATTAGACTTCCTTGTTTTTTTTTAAATTTTTCACAGTTAACTTTTGTTTGCCGGTATTATCGTCGGCGGGAGCCTTAGGATTCTCTAATCCCAAGAGGTTTAATTTTTCCTGACTTTCATTATGAAAGTTTATATTTACGCTTTTTTTCAAAAATATTTTCACCACTTCTTACCTTAAAAAAAATTTTCCCATAGCGCAAATCAATGTGCGCTTCTATTTTCTTCAAAAAATTATAACCTAGGAGCAATTCAGACTCCAAGTTATCTATTTCATAGAAAACTTGCTCTACTCCAAAAAGTGTTATTATATAATAATGTTTAATAATCGAATGACCATTCACTGTTTTTACCCTTTTGTAAATGGCTAATTCTTTTCTATTTTCTAACAATCCTTGCTTTATATAGCAAGAAGTTGCTCCTGTATCGACAAGAGCTTTATATTTTTTATTTAATTTGTTGTTGCAGACTGTGATGTAGGGGAGGTTATCCCCTTTTCTTCTAAAAAATAATCTTCATTTAAATTATTTACTCTGTGATTTTTCTTCTGCGGCATGAAGCTGTTATTGCTTTCTCTAGGTAGCTTTATTCCATGTGAACTTTGAACTAAAGGTCTGTTCACATGAGTAGTTGTATTATTTACAGTGGGTTTTGTATTTTGATTAAAAAAATTTGTACTTTTTTGCCCTCTGGCATTATAATTTCTGTCATACATTCTTGACATACATAGATGGATCTACGTCCATGGGTACAGGCTTTGTATAACTATTCTGTTAATTATACACCTGATTTTTTGGGAAGTCATTTTGTTGATTTGCCTGTGAACTATTCCGATTGGGAAAACGCAAATTGTTGCTTGGATAATTTTGTTTTATTTTTAATCTTTCATTTGAAAAATTTTCAGCAAAACGTGCTCTTTGATTATTTGACTCAAGTTTTTGAGCCTTTGCCAAAGCATCCGGTAAGTCTTGAGGACTCAAAGAGAATATAATATCTCTTAATGGCAAATTCAAGCCAGTAATATAGATTCTAAGGGCATGATCCTTATTTTTCTTATTCAATTCTTTGGTAATATCTGCTGAATTACCATGGGTCATTATAGTTTTATTTATTAATAGAGTCAGTTTTTTGTTTACTAAATTATAATATTCTACCACAGACATTGAGCCTTGTCGCAAGACACTCAATTCCTGTTCGATAATTTGAATTGGACGTTTGTCCGAATATGCGAAATCCAATCGTGCGATTATCGCATCAAAGTTTAAAACAGTGCCATGATTTGTTAAAACATCAGTGGCATCCTGGGTTATTTTGTTTCTTAAAATAGTTAAAGCAGCAAAATATTTCCTGCTCTTTTTGACATAAAGGCTCATAGCATTATGAGCTGCTTCTCGCCAACTTATATAGGCATTTAATTTTCCTGAAAATTCGAGCAATGATTTAATAACGTCAAGAGATTCTTGACAAGCAATATTATCGTCAATAGTTTCAGCTACGTAATCGGTAGCACTATTGGTATTAATTTCTAATTGGTATTTTAATCTGACAATCTCCTCTCTTAATTGTATGTTGCTTTCAGCGATCAACCTTGTGATCAGATCTACTGTTAATCCTTCACCGTTAGCCATTTTCCCTTTATTTAAAATAAGGAAAACTTATTTTCCTCTTTCTGCAATTCTGCTAGAATTCTATCCAACTCTTCAAGATCTTCGTCTAAAACTGGGGTATTATTGTTATGTGATGAAAAAAGGATTATTTCCTTGAAAGAGATCTAGAGTCTCCAGAATTTTAATTATTTCATTAGTAACCTCTTCAGTGGAGAAACTTTGATCATTATTTAAAGAAGGCTTATTTGACATATTTATCTGCCTAATCTGCTATTAATTCTTCTTCTTTTTCTTAATCAAGGGACACCTTAAAACATCATGTTCCCCACCACAGCAATCGCAATATTTTAGCCTCAAATACTTTGGCTTATTTGGGATATTAAACAATTACACAACTTAACTATTAACAAATTCACTTATTTCAATGTTTAATCATACCATATTCCGCATGACCAGTCAACTAACCAGGATAAGCAAGGGCGTCAGTGTTCCGTATTTTATTCTCGAACTGATTTCCAATTTTGCATCACGATGAGTACCAATTGGGTTGTTGGGTAAAGTTGATTTTTTCAATAATTTGTTAAATATTTTTTTTTTTCAGTTCTTGAACAATATTTACGTTGAACAATATTTTTTATGCTCTTAATTTTTGTAAATTTTTTTATTACGATACACAATAAAAATCTTTTTTAATTATGATTATGTCGATTTCCTTGCTGACACTCTTCGCTACAATAGTGGTCACCACATCTCTGGCAAATTCTTGATGTTGGGTTTTGGCATACAATACACCGACCCGTAAGGTTTGGTGCAGGCATAAGGACAGTTTCATTAAGCGCGACTATTTGTTTTAAATTTGGATCTCTAAGCTCTTTAACTAAATGAACACAAAGGACCTACTTGAATGAGGGATTGCGAATTAATATATTTTAAACAGATTTTGCGCATCTACTACTACACCCTCAAGAAGCAAATTAAAACCCTATCTTGTATCAGCTTTGATGTTCCTGCACCAAAATGAACCAAATAATTTAAAAAAAATTGTGTGATTTATTCTAGAATAAGAGTAATAAATATCCTAAATTTAATTAGCAAAAAAAATAAGTCTTCGTTCTTATTAAAGGGACTTCCGTTAAACACTTTTTTGTACAAGTGCATAAAATTTCCATCTAAACACATAAGTAGTATGCGCAAACTTTAAATATATGAATTCGCAATCCCTCATACAAGTAGGTCCTTTGTGTTCATTTAGGTAACGAGTTTACACTGAAAAAAAAATCTACAGTAAACGGCCGTCAAATTGATAGTAAACCCTGTCATTTTTCGTCCAACAGTGGGTAATATAAATTTTGAAAGTGAGCCCCTATCATTCTTCGAATATACTATCATACTGACATGAATTACTGTAAATTTTAAAGTGGACTCATATCATTATGCAAAAATCACATGTTTTTACTGCCAATTTTACAGTATTGCCATTAATCGCTTGAAAGCGGTTTTGATATGTTACTTTCAATGTGCACTTTCAACTTTTTTATTTCAGTGTATACACCCAAATTTAAAACAAATAGTCGCGCTTTATGCAATTCTTCAGTTGATGAAACACAATAAAAAATCTACATACTAATGATCATCCTTAACCAGCCCATTCAATACAAAGAGTTCGCAAAATTTCCATGACCATACCTATGTATGTAAGTACATTTATATGAGTATTTAACAAAAAATAGGGAGCAGGTAGTATTATTTTGTGTATGTTACTTTACGCAAATTAAACTATTTACACATGCGAACATGACAAATCAGCACAAACCCGTCCTTTTGTTCACATAATAAACAGTATACATAATGAATTTCAGCCCTGGCATCTCTTGCTTGAAGCCCTAGCACAAAACTTACCAAACAAATGTAACTGCAATAAACATATAAATGTACAAATACATACTTATGTATAGTAACTTTATAGTAAATGTCTATTTACAGCTTCAATTGCTACCAATAATTGTATTTTATTATTCCCACAACACTGTACAAATAGCTTTTTAATTATTAAGATAATAAGCCAAAAACTATTCAACCGCCATTAACCGAATAAATACAACTATTCGTTACCACTATTCGAATAATGAAAGAAATATTGCTACTGCTTGGGCACACATTTGTACACGCAAACATACATACATACATACAAAACATAAATGCACGCTCGTAGGTATAAGCAAAGAAAACAGCGAATATCGTTTTAAAAATCTATTAACAAAAATATTCGAATAAACAAATAATACCATTCAAATAAACGAATAAAAAAATTCGAATAAATACTATAATAGTGTTTATTCGAATATTATTCGAAAAAAATCCCACTCCTACTGGCAACCTGTCACACGGCAATGTGTTGCACCCTGTTAATGTTGATGGGGTGGAAGGCTGTAGGCTTGGGTCGTTCATGAACGAATTAGTTCATTGAACTAGTTCATGGAAGTGATCGCGAGAGCTAGTTCGAAATTTCAAATGAACTACTTGAACTATGTAAAATTTTAGTCAAAGGTTTCGTCGAGAATGAGAAAATACCGAGAAACTCAAACGCGTGCTAAAGTTGACTGAAATTTACCTGCAATAGTAAAGAACATGCCTATCCGCAGACCCAGATTTTCGCATGCTGGCAACATTGTAATGTAAATACATTTTCTTGCGCAATTTCTTAGAAGCAGCGAAAATACGAGTATAAAAGGTGAAAAAGGTGCCAAATGGCTGTTAAACCATTCAAAAATTTGTATTAACTAAAATGAAGCTCCAATTTTTAAACGAAAGCAGCATTTGTTAGCGTTCACTTTCCGCAAATTTTGCTTAACAAATTGAGAATTAATAAATAAAAAAGCGAAATCGTCAAGATACTTCTGGAACTATTGTAAGTATTTAAATGTGTTGTTGTAAATTGATTTCCATATAATTTGTTTCCGTACGTACATATACTTAGATGCCTGGGGGAAGGAGAATCGTTTGGAACCACTTTAAAGAGCCAAGTAACAATCGTGCTCAATGTAAGCACTGCTCAACTGCAATAAGTTTCAGTGGTCGCTCAGTTGGTAACTTAGGTCGCCATATGAGGCTCCGGCATCCTTTCGTTAGCCTGAATAGTACTGCTGAATGGGCAGAGGTAGATGACATAACCGTGGAGGAATTGGAAGTGGAGAAGAACACACAACAAAAGAAGCAGCCAGATGCCGCCCAGCCGGTAATCACAAATTTTGTTTATAAGGCCCCAACTAACAAAACAGTTGAAAAGATTAATAACCAGTTGTTTAAAATGATCGCTAAGGGACACCATGCTCTGCGTTTGGTTGAAAAGCCAGAGGTAATCAAATTTGTTGCCATGGTCATGCATTGTCCTGGTTATAATTTACCATCGAAAAAAACTTTATCAGAAGTCCTAATTCCTAAAGTTTACGGCGAATTACGACCAAAAATTCGAACTGAGCTGCAAGAAGCATTTGCGGTGTGCTTAACTACGGATTGTTGGACATCTTCTACAAATGCAAATTATATTGGGGTTACTGCTCATTATATTGATAGAAACACAACTCTTTGTTCAGCTCTTTTGTGTTGCAAAGAGTTCGACTCCATTCACACTGGTGCCAACTTGTGTATTTTATTAAAGGCCGTGACTGAAGAATGGAATATATCAATTAAAGTTGCAGCGATTGTAAGCGACAACGCTGCTAACATACTAAGTGCCGTCAGGTTCGGAGAGTGGCGTTCCATCGGTTGCTTTGCACATACATTAAATTCAATTGTTCAGAAAGCCATTTCTGAAATTGCGCAGGAAGTGAATAAAGTTAAAAGTGTTGTAGAGTATTTCAATCGAAGTTGCCAAGGCCTAAAAAGATTACACGAAATACAAATTCAAATGAAAATTCCAACATTAAAATTAAAACAAGACATGCCAACTAGATGGAACTCTACCTACGACATGCTGTCGCGTATTATACAAATTAAAGATGTGTAATCTTATTCAAGATTACTTGGCAAAAACTTTACCAAGCAATGAAAAGCTTTTATTACTACATAAATCTTTAATGCAGGGCATACAGAGCCGCTTTAAAAATCTAGAGACTAGCACGCTTCATGCCGAATGCACTCTTTTGGATCCTAGATTTAAAAAAAGTGGCTTCAAAGACCAAAATGCATGTGAAGCGATTATTAAATCGCTAAAAAATAAAATCCCTCATTTAGATATCCCTCAACGTCAAACAGAATCCGGTAGAGAAATTGTAGCACCCGACACTCAGCGTAAAGATTCAGGCAGTATCCGGGATGAGTATGACTTGCGCGTCAAAAATATTGTAAGACCTCAAAATAAAACTGTAGCCGCTATTGTAGAAATTGACAAGTATTTAAATGAATCATATTTAGATCGCCAACTTGATCCGCTGGAATGGTGGAACTCTCGTAAAAACACATATCCTCACCTCTATCATTATATTTTGAAGAGATTTTGTATCGTAGCAACTTCTGTGCCTTGTGAGAGAGTATTTTCCAGCTCGGGCCAAGTGGTTCGAGACAGGCGAACTTTACTTAAGCCAAGTACAGTTCAAAAACTTGTATTTTTGCACAGCAATATGTAGACTAAAAGAGCATGTGCACTTAATTACTTTAAATTCAACTCGTGTAGTTATTCGAAGCAATATGAATATTTTATATTTTTTTAAGTATTGTTCAAAACAATTTTCTTTCATATACATACATACATTTGAATTGAAGTATCTACTTAAAATGTTATTTATTTTTGTTATCTAATAGATCCTGTATCATAAATGAATACACATGTATCGGTATATGTATGTATACAAACATTTTCGAAAATAAAATTGGTAAATATGTACCATCAAAATCAGGCTTTTCATTAGTAAACAGTTTACATAGTTATACTATATGCATATATTTATATAATTTGTACTTCGGGACATAGGGTGGTATTTGTTGCCTTTAAGAGTCAACTGCAAAAACAATTTGAAAAGCGTAGGGGAAGGTATCAAAAGATGTGCCTCTGGAATATTGATACCAATGTCAAAAAGCATACATATCTTAATACCTCTCCCAACATTTTGGACGTGTTTTAGCAGTTATTTCCTAAGGGAAACAAACACAAATAATTGAACTAAAAACGAACTAAATGAGCTAGTTCATTTTGATGAGCTAGTTCGAAATCTCTGCTCACTTCAATGAACTAAAATTCCCAACTCTAGAAGGCTGACGTTACAAAACTTACACTGAAGCGGTTCGCCGAAACCGGTTTATAAAAAAACAAAAATTGACAACGGATGACGGAAAATCGTTCCAGTATAAATCTAAACAGTGGGCCTCTTCGCCACTCTGAAGCAGCGACCTAAAATTAATACTAAAAGTATTATACGAAACTTTGAGTAGAATATTAAATTTCACCCCCTCCCCACAGTGCAGTATAAAAAACCCCAATGCATTTCTCTATGAAAATTGTTCACCTTGAGGACTTTTTGGATTCCCGCCAATAAGTGTAATATTCCTCAAGAAAACTTTTTCATTTTGAGTTACCGTTTTTTTTATATAACTACATATCTTCCCTATATATATAAAAATGAAATGTCTTTCTTATTACTGCGATGCCTGCTCAAATGGCTAAACCGATCTCAATTCTGTAAAAAGTATTTTCTTTGACCTTCTTTGTGGAAGGTTTATAAGGCAAAAAAATATTCAAAACTTTTTAATTTTGCGGCCGAAAAATGGGGAAAGCTGAGACTTCACAATTTCTTGCTTTTTTAGTACGTTGTATACCACAAAACTACCGATTGGGTTTTGGTGTGTGTTTGGAATATGCATCAGCGCTTTGAAGGGAAACGTTCCTACCATAAATTTACTTGCGGGGTGGCGCTGGAGGCCCGATCCCCGGTTTTGGAGATACAGGTCATAACGTGGACCCGGGTTTCCCTAGCATATGTTTTTACAATGTGGGTATCAAATGAAAGATATACGAGTTTTACCAAGGGGTCAATTTCGGATTCATATCTGAACCCGTTTTTTTGGATATAGGCGAAAATGTGGGCCAGAGGTAGGCTTGCTAGATGTCCGGGTTTCACCCGGATTCTCCAATTTCTCCGGGAATGCAATAAAAACTCCGGGAATCTCAGGCAAATTAATTTTTATAGGCCAAGAGTATTCATAATAGAAGGTTTGTAAATTAAAGACGTATCTAGTTTTGGTACATTAGCACCCTATCGTTATCGAAGCTATTACACTGGTTTACAGCCAAAATAACAGCGAAATAATTATCGATTCGATAGGCAACACCATTCCCTAAGCAAAACAGCTGTTTCACAAAAATTTGCAATAATTTGCGCGTGTTTATAAATTGATTTAATTTATCCAAAAATGTCAACGCCACGAAAAGAGAAATCGTATTGTTGTGTCAAAGATTCTTGGCTGGCTAACGATAAGTTCGGCACTTGGATTAGAAAAGTGGACACATCTACTGCAGAATGTGCAATATGTAAAACCAGATTTACAGTGAAACACGACGGGGAAAAGGCAGTAAAAACCCATTTGAATAGTGATTCGCACCGCAAAAAAGCAAAGGACGTTGCAACAAGTGATATTATGTCAGCTTTTTTTATAAGAAAAGGTAATATAATTCGTTTTTTAATTGATGACGAATAAAAACATCTTAATTTTGTAGATTCTCCCGATGAATTGAATGTAGCCATAGCTGAATTAGCACAAGTTTATCATGGACATTAGTATTGACTGCGGAGTTTAATTGAACTGCAAATTATTTTCGGAAAGCAGCATTGCAAAAAAAGTAAAATGGGGAAAAACCAAGGCCGAGGCATTGGTTGAAAATATATTAGCTCCTCAATCACTTGAATTGGTTCTTAATGAAATTTCAGTACCAAAAGACTCAATTGCCATTGATGCTTCAAATCAAGGTAATCGCAAATTATTTCCGATTGCTATAAAATATTTTAATACAAAGAAGGGCATTAGGGAAAAATTGATTGATTTTTATGAAGACCATAATGAGTCTTCTGAAGCAATAACGAAACAGATCCTCAATTGTCTAGCGAAATATGACCTTGATATTGGGAATGTTAGTTCTTATTCAGCAGATAATGCTGCAGTAAACTACGGTCAGCACAAATCCGTTTATCAAAAACTTACAACGCTAAATTCCAATATCGTTAAAAGTAACTTCAATGCTCACGTAATTCATAATGCTGCCAGAAATGCATGCAAGCTTTTAACTTTCGATGTCGAAAATTTGGTTCTGAAAATATTTGCGGAGTTTTCGAATAGTTAAAAAAAAGTAGAAAAATTAAAAGAATGTTTTGAGTTCTTAGAAATGAAGTACGAAACTGTATTGCGCCATGTCGTCACGAGGTGGTTATCACTTTTCCCTGCAGTTGAAAGAATAATTAATTGTTGGCCCGCTATAAAAACATACTTCCGCCAGCAGGGACAAGATGACACAAATAAGATAATTTGGAGTTTTGTAGAGGACCAAATCGATGCTAATTTAAATCTATTAACTGAGACTGCTACCTTGCCTGAATGCTACTTATATTTTGTCCATTACTTTAATTTTTGAAAGAGCCATTAAACCACTCGAGTCAAAGTCGGTATTGAGTTCAGATGTTCATTTAATAATGTCTTAAGAGTAGGCTACGAGACCAATACTTCGGTTATAAAGTCAATGCTAGTTTGCCTCATCTTGACCCCGAAAAAAGACACGCGTTTGAAGTTGAAGTTACTAAGGTATATTCCAAAGCTATTTCGTAGAGAAATGGTATAACTTTGAGAGCAGCCCATTTCAACATTTCGCTGTAATTAATTTAAAAATTGAATTGGGTTCATATGATGACTTTTTAAAAGCGGCATGCGCAGTAAAACTTGATATAAACCAAGACAACTTGTATGACGAATTACAGATGCTCTCAAAAATTTATTCATCAGTTCAAGGTCTTGATATCCCATTAGATATGAAATGGGTAAAAATATTTGCATCGTCTCCGAAATTCAAAGAACTGCCAAAACTAATTGGCAAAATCCTCTCTATAACAGTAAACAACGCATATTGCGAAAGGGTATTTGCTTTAATGGCAAACATATGGACCGATTCGAGAAATAGGATGAGAGTCGCACTTGTAAAAGCAGAATTATTTACAAAGTTAAATTATGAAATGTCATGTGATGAATTCGAAAAATTTTTACACGAGCCCCAACAACGCAAATTGCTACAAAAAGTATCTAATAACGAAAAGTACTCATTTTCAAAAAAATGATATGGATTTTATAAAAATTTAATTTAATGAATTCATTTGATAATATACATATTTATATATCGTTACGTTAATTCATAAAGGCCCAATTTACAGTACAAATTTCAATATGCACATAGATGTTCTACTTTTCTAACATACTATTAATTTATGTTTTTCTTTTGTTTATTTATTTTATTACACTGTTTTATAAAAACACGAATACGCTATATGGTACAAATTTATGATCTCAATATGAAATAACTATGTAACTAATAAAAATAAAAATAATAAATGTACATACATATATTCATTTTACTGGTGGATCAGTAGTAGAAATGGGGCCCCTTAACAAGAAAAAATCTCCGGGTCTGCTGTCGTTCCAATCTGGCAACCCTAACCAGAGGCGACCCTAGGAGGCGTTTATACGTTATGGGTATAAAATTATTATATATATATTAAAATGTATTAATAAGGGTTTTAATGATAAAAGGTTTTCAAGTTCATATGTGAACTTTTTAAAGAGATATTGACCAAAATGTGAACCAGGTCTTACCCTTGGAGGTGGTCGATACGGGTGTCAACGCTTATGGCTATGCAAATACGTACATAAGTATATAGCTTAGACCTTATGATTTTGCAATTTTCTTCCGTTTTCAGTACTCGGTATGCCACGATTTGGCTTGCGCTTGGAACATCCGTCAGCACCACAGCTAACCGCAACTCATCTTACCTAACGGCAGCTCATCTAACCTAACCGCAGCTTACCTCACCCCACCACAAGTAACAGTAATTGTCAAGCGGGTTTTGCGTTTGTTCTTCTTTCAGTGCAATTAGTTCGCCTATTAAATAAAAACTTACAGCTGCACCCCCGTAAATTTAAAAAGAAAATATGATGAATGAGATATGTTAAAAATATAGTAAACATTGGAAAATTTCTCTAATATAATTAGTGATTGAAAAATATTTAAAAAATTTTTTAAAAATTTTTATAAATATAATTATATGGACCGCTAAGCGCACAAATGTATCTGCAACTAAGAAATAGTGGCTGATAAAATCAGTACTTCCAAGAAGTTTCCATTCATTAATAATAAGCGGAATGTCAGCAGAGGAAATGTATGTACATACATACAGTGGCTCACAGCTTATTTCGTGTAAGCAACATTTTTGATAATACTGATATGAAATTAATATTTTTTGATCTGAACTAAATGAACGAATGATGCAATTATATTGATAATTTAGTTTTAAATACAAAACATGTAAACAAATTTACAAAAGTATTCAAATTCAAAATTTTATTAAACAAAAACCAAAAACACTCATAATTCGTGTGGTATAAAAATTCTTACTAAAAAGTTATAAAAAGTAAACAATAATAAAATTTCAAAAACCAAAACCCCTCATAATTCATGGGTCACAGCCAAGGTTGCCAACTCTCCGGTTTTCGACCGGACAGTTCGGTTTTTGAGGTGAATGTTCGGGTCCGGTTTTGATGTTTACCCGAACATCGAAATGTCCGGTTTTCCGAAAGGAAGTGTCTTTTTGCTGCTCCCGTATCTATACGGATCCGTATACGGTCATGTGCAAATAGCCACAACCTTTTAATGATTCCCCCTGTGGCAACGCATGCATATGCTCTACAATATATGCTACAAAATTGAAGATGGTAACGACGCTCGATCAGCTGTTCAGTGTTTTGGTTTTGCTTTGATTTCATTATTTGTAAAATTTATCTAAATATTTGTTGTGGTAAAATGAGTGAAATTCCTAAAATTGCAATTTTAGCAATGATTGGCTTTCGAACGAAGATTTTAAGCTTTGGCTATTAAAAGAAGACGATAAAACGGCATATTGCAAATATTGTAAAACCAAAATTTCGATCAAATTTGATGGTATAAAGGCACTAAAAAACCACAAGAAAACTGATCAGCATTCAACAAATTCTAAGTCAGTTGAAGGTTCATCGGTGCTATTAAATTTCTTTGTTAAGCCTTGTAGTGATGAAGAAAACAAAATTTCATTTACTGAGCTGTTATCAACTTACCATGGAGTAAAGCATCACCACAGCTATCTTTCTCAAGACTGCGGAAATAAATTGGCCCCACATCTGTTTCCAGACTCAAAGGTAGCATCGAAGTTTCATTGTGGAAGGACAAAGACTGCGGTAATTGTACGTAACGTGCTAGCCCCACATTCCCTTTCAACTTTACTAGCAGACCTGGGAAGTTCTCCATTTTAAATTTCGTGCGATGCTTCAAATAAAGGCAATTGTAAGCTTTTTCCGATTGCTATACGTTATTTTGATCAACATAAGGGACCTCAGATGGCTCTCATTGATTTCTTTGAAGATGCTGATGAATCGTCCGGTGCTATTGCCAACAATTTAAAAAGAATCGTGGAAGGTCTGAATTTAAATCTACAAAACATAGTAGCATATGGTGCAGACAATTGTTCAGTGAACTATGGCAAAAATAAGTCTGTTTTTGTGAATTTACAAAGTTTTATTGGTCGGCGGCAATTAATTGCTGGGCATTGTCTTATGCACATTTTGCATAACACTGCAAAATATTGTACGAAGGTATTATCTTACGATGTCGAGTCCTTAGTAATTAAAGTGTTTGGTGAATTTTCATGCAGCTCAAAGAGAATATCTCATTTGAAAAGCATTTTCGATTTCCTCGAAACAGAGTATCAGACTTTATTAAGGCATATTACGTCAAGATTTTGTACATTGTTTCCAGCAGTGGACAGATTACTACATAATTGGACTGCGTTAAGAAAATATTTTAACGAACAAGATAAATCTGAAGTCAATCCTCTCATCTTTAAATTTTTATGCGAAGGCAGCATACTTCAACCGTTTACATTACCAGAAGCTTACATATATTTCGTGCATAATTTTATGAGTCTTTTTAATAAAAATATAAAGCTAATAGAAAAAAATGGGGCAGTGAAATAACGCCCGGGGAAATAACGCCCGCCGAAAAAAGGAAATAAGGCCCGCGGGCTTTGTTTCTTTTCTAAAAGGAAATAACGCCCGCGGGCATTATTTCTTTTCTGAAAGGAAATAGCGCCCGCGGGCATTATTTCTTTTCTAAAATGAAATAGCGCCCGTCGACAAAAAGAAATAACGCCCGCGGGCGTTATTTCCTTTTTGAAAGGGAAATAACGCCCGCGGGCTTTATTTCCTTTTAGAAAAGAAACAAAGGGCGTTATTTCACTGCCCCGTTATAACTATGTTTAGGAAGGACATCACCGTGGCGGTAGCCACGGCTATGGCACACACCCGGAGTTGGAATGGCGTAGCCCAGGGTTATTTTTTGAAGCGCGGCCGAAGGCCGCCTACGCGGAAAGGTGTTCTGCACAGAAAAAACATGGATCGGGCGGGGCAGTGAAATAACGCCCACGGGCGTCAAATGCAACTGAGCCCAGTGCTAGCCAAAATAGTGATTTCATAAACTTTTCTTCGGGTCAGTTGTGGACTATGTTTTTTGGGAAAACAGAGGCTCCAAATTTGCTAAGTATCATTAAATCAGTTTATTCTGTTCCAGTCTCTAATGCTTACGTAGAGCGAGTGTTCAGCGTTATGAAAAATTTGTGGTCTGACGAACGAAATAAACTGAGTACTGATATGGTGAAGTCCGAACTTTTCGTACATTTTAATTATAAAATGTCATGCCTGGAATTTTCAGACTTCCTTAAAACTGAGAAGGGAGCTTCACTTTTAAAAAGTGTAAAGTCAGATAAAAAGTATCAATTTAAGTAGTACAACCTTGACTTTCATTAAATTAGCCGTTATTTTTGAAAGTGGCACAAGTCCTATTTTCTTTTGTAACGAGATATTGAAGGTTTTTTGTTTGCGCTAATTCGAAATTCAATACAAAATCGTTTTATAGCTAAGTTTCTATTGACGGTATTCTCATAAAGATACACTTTTTTGATTGCCTATGTGCAGATTTAAAATAAGGATGCTTATATCTCACTCAAAGTGGTCATAACTCATTCTTTTCCAAAACTGGACTTGTGCCACTTTCAAAAATAACGGATGAAATATTTTTGTATGTTTTTCTACACGTTTTCATATTTTGTATTATTTTAGTTATTTTTTGAAGTAAAATACAATTTTTGTATGTAGTACTTCATAAGCGAAGAAGACTGAATTTAAATATTACTCCATTTTATTTTTGCTTGTTAAAATTGAACTTTTTTTGTAAAGTTTTTGTTGGTTACGTTAATAAATTTTTCGTGAGCTTGGTTTCTCTTTACAAATAGTTTTTTACTTCACTATCTAATGGCGTTTTCTCTTCTAGAAAAAAAGTTACCCTGGTGCTACCCTCTTAAATTATAGCTCCTGATCTTGGTAGCCTGGCTCATTTTCTGGGTAGTGGTGTCGTTTTCAACAGTGGTACACTTTTTCTAGAAAATTAAATGCAATAGGTCAAAAATAAACCACCTGCTCCCCATCTCCCTTCTTAACAAGTTTCTTTGTATAATGTCCGGTTTTCGACTGTCACAAAGTTGGCAACCGTGGTCACGGCTTATTTCGTGTGTTGATTTTCGTTCATGTGATACATGCAAATAACGGATGCAGAAAACTAACGGTAAATCAAAGAGTGAACTATGAATACTTAAGAAGCAGATTATGTTCTAAAAATAATGCAGATCAGTTGCAATTACGCGGTATATCAACATGGGTCCTCGCACTTCAATTGAAAAACGCGAATTAGTTATTAAACATTTTCAAAGTGGAAAAACGCGAAAACAAATTGCTGAAATGGTTGATTTAAGTTCATCTACAGTTCAATATATAATTCAGCGCTTTGTTCGTGAAAATCGCGTGCATAACAAGGGTCGAACGGCTCCTAATAAAATTTTTAATGAAACGGATGAGAGGTGGATTTTAAAAAAGAAGCAATATTAAGTGCTCCAGCGGTGACCAAAGATGTTGAAATGTTTCTCGGCAAAAAATGTCATCCAGAAACTGTGCGCAGAATATTAAGGGATTCAAATTTTTATGGGCGAACAGCACGGAATAAGCCTTTTATAAATGGGAAAAATAAAAAAGCCCGTTTACAGTTCGCAAAAGACCATTTCAACAACGACAATGCTTTTTGAATACGGTTATTTTCGCCGATGAGAGCAAGTTTAATCTTTTTGTGTCAGATGGTAAAGCATACGTATGGCGGCAACCAAATACTGAGCTCAAAACAAAAAATTTACGAGCAACAGTAAAACATGGTGGCGGTCATGTAGGTAATGGTTTGGGGGTGTATGTCATCTGCAGGCGTTGGTCGATTGGAGTTTATAGACTCCACTATGAATAAAGAAGTGTACCTAGACTTACTGAAACAAAATTTGCTTCAAAGTGCAGAAGACCTGGGTATACGTGACACTTTTCGCTTCTACCAGGACAACGACCCTAAACATATGTAAATCTGGTCTTGTACAAACTTGGCTCATTTGGAATTGTCCACACCTCGTCCAAACACCTGCACAGTCACCAGATTTGAAGGTTATTGAAAATGTATGGCACATTCTGGAAATTAATATTAGAAAACACCACGTTTCTAGCGTCCAAACTCTGAGAGCGGCTTTGAAGGAGGAGTAGGGTAAAATATCGCAAAAATTATACAAAAATTGGTGGAATCAATGCAAAACCGCATGAAAGCTGTAATCGAGCAAAAAGGCTTTTCCACAAAATATTGAAATTTTATTATTGTTTACTTTTTATAACTTTTTAGTAAGAATTTTTATACCACACGAATTATGAGTGTTTTTGGTTTTTGTTTAATAAAATTTTGAATTTGAATACTTTTGTAAATTTGTTTACATGTTTTGTATTTAAAACTAAATTATCAATATAATTGCATCATTCGTTCATTTAGTTCAGAGCAAAAAATATTAATTTCATATCAGTATTATCAAAAATGTTGCTTACACGAAATAAGCTGTGAGCCACTGTATCTATGCGCGTTGATAATGGAATAAGCGCAATTGCAGATGACCGTTTTATTTTAGTCGCAGACGCAGATGTATATGTGCGTAAAACAAAAACAGGCCTAATAATACATTTTTAGTTATTTTTAATTGAGTTTAAAGTAAAATTTTTTTTAGCAGTAATCAGAAGAACAACGCGAAATTCAAGGTCACGTTCTGCTCAAAGTGAAGACGAAAGGGAAGAACGTAATAGAAGTGATAGATTAAAGATGCAGCATAGTGCGGTTGTTAGTAATCGTTCTAGATAGTGAACGTTACAATTTGAACGTTTGTGTTCGTAGACAAGCCCGTGTTAGTAACAATTTAGAACGTGTCGCGTTCGAATTCGATCCCGTAGTTGATTAGGGTTCAAATACATCCATTGTTATTGGCACAATGAACAAAATTTGTCAGTATTGTGGTGCGAAAAGATATAAAAATTAAACAGTGGGATTGTGTTGTGCAACCAGCCGGTATTACAAACCCCACTTGAGCCTTTGATTTCATTAAGGTCCGGATCAATAGAAAAACCGAAGCATTTTTAAAGAAATATCCAAAAGTATAATTTGTGCTTCCAAATTACGTCGTTTGGCGCAACAAATATAATAAATAGTGACTTTGTGCCGACTTTCAAGGTAGTTAATTTAGTCGCGTGATGTCTGCTACATTTTTTTCGCTGCACGTGTGAAAAAATAGCAGCAAGTTTTCAATTTTTTTCTTGGATAAATTTGATATCGGCGTTTAACTCTACAGGATACACTGTGGCCTGATTTAACACACATCGTCACCTTAAAACGCAAAGAGCCTAACTCACACATTTTTTGAAATTGCGAATTTCATAGATTTCGGTAGGATATCCTAAAATCCATTCGTACTTTATAGTTTTGAAGTGTTAGTACGAAACCCAGGATACATTTCCATGTTTATATGCAATTTTCAAACCGACTCTAAACTTTGTTGCGTTTTTCTACAAAGTGATTTTCAAATGCCTCGTAAGAGAGAGTTTTGAAATATTTCGATTCTCCGTTCATATAAACATGGCATATGATACTTTAAAATTATGTGTGAATTAAACTATCGATATGTATTTATAAATTATATGTACATATGCAAATCACCTCTATATGTATTTGGTATCTTCAGGAAAGTGTTATTCACTAGTCAATTAAACTTAAATTTAGAAGGCACTTATTTTAAAATTGGATCAAATTTTCATATTTGCACTGCAAATTATAACTCACATATTTATATGATTCCGTGGTGTAACTTTTATGAAGCCACAAAATTGCTTAGTAGGTATGCGACTTTTGAAATTTACTTCTATACCGGCATGCATTTGGGAAAAACTGTTACGAAATTGGAAGACAACAGCCATATGAGTGTTGTTGTTGCGATGCGACAGCGCTTTACAGTGTACAATTTGCTGTGCAAAGGCGGCCAACCATCACTTTTCTCACAAACAAACAAAAGCATTTATAAACACATAGCCTACTAGTAGTATAGATATTTATAAAAATAGCAGACGCGTTTCATAGCAATGTCGTTTAATTCTCATTCACTTTATTTGCTTGTTGATTGAAATAGTTCGTTTTTAGCTGATGAAAGCATACTTGCCTGGCGTAGAGGTTACCGTAATCATGAAGGCGGCTCCTCCGGAGCAAGGCTTGGCCATTGCACTTCGGCTGAGTTGACTTTCGCGATTATTCCTAATGCGAATAACTCGTAGCCGGAATGGCGTTCGCGCCGTCCCGACTATTTACAAATAAATAGTTTAAAAGTATGTATTTTGTGGTGTTTTTTATAGAAAAAGCACCATAGGCAATGTTAATACGGCATTTGACATAAAAATGAAAGTGTCATGTGGTAAGCGTGCGAATGAGCACGCAAAGGTCGCGGGTTCGAGACTGTCTACTTTTTCTAATAAAAATTTTTTTTTAAGGATAAAATCACCATTCCTTTATTTCAGAGTTTATAATTCAACATCATCACGCTCATATAGCAGCTAGTGATGCTTTGTATGTATATGTGTGTGGGGAATTTTACGAACTAACCACACAAAACTCGGAGGGGTGCAATAGCGCCTTGTGAAATAAGCCCTTTAAGGCCTTATTACACTATTGAAAGTGAAATAAGGCCTTTATTTCAAAAAAGGCTTTATTACACTTCGAAAGAGAAATAAAGCCTTTATAAAAATTTACCCAATTGTGCAATAACGCCTTATTTTTTTTTTTATTAAACATAAGTGACAACCAACTACTGATATGATTGGGGTTATCACGAAGATTTGATTTCCGGCTGTGCGTCCGTCCCCACTCCCATCCGCGTCCGCCGGTTCGTGCGTCCGCGCACATCCGCGCCATCCATCCAACGTCAAGTGTTAATACACGTCCAAAAATCTAGCTACAGGTATCAATAGACGCGTCTTCACCTCCGTAACAATAATCTGGAGGGGGAAATCCGATATTTTTAGAATTTTGCAAGATATTTGCAGTTAAAGTTCAAAATTTTTTGTCTTTTTCATGTGGTTGGTGTAATCACAAATTACCCTGTGAGAAAAGAGTGGGAAACGTGGCACGCGGAAGGACATCACCGTGGCGGTAGTCACGGCTATGGCACACACCCGGAGTTGGAATGGCGTAGCCCAGGGTTATTTTTTAAAGCGCGGCCGAAGGCCGCCTACGCGGAAAGGTGTTCTGCACATAAAAAATGTGGATGGGGCCCCGAATTGGGGATCTGACCCTGGTCAATTTTCGGTTTTTAACTACTAACTTTTCACAGAAACAAAATATTGCTTTTCGCCTTCGGATTATTGTTACGGAGGCCCGATCCACGTTTTTTATGTGCAGAACACCTTTCCGCGTAGGCGGCCTTCGGCCGCGCTTTAAAAAATAACCCTGGGCTACGCCATTCCAACTCCGGGTGTGTGCCATAGCCGTGGCTACCGCCACGGTGATGTCCTTCTGCGTGCCACGTTTCCCACTTTGGTTAACGTGAAATTTGTGTGTAACTATTCAATAAAATACAAAAAGAATTACAATATTATTGTTTCATTAAAAAAAATGAAAGAGCAATAAGGCCTTTAATACTTTATTTCTCTTTCGAAGTGTAATAAAGCCTTTTCTGAAATAAAGGCCTTATTTCACTTTCAATAGTGCAATAAGGCCTTAAAGGGCTTATTTCACAAGGCGCTATTGCACCCCTCCACAAAACTCATATGGGAGAAAACGCGAAAAAAGGCATATTCGACGTATTTAAATCTTCCCGAAAAAAATGTTATCGATCCCAGGGTTTGTTTTTGTCCCGGGGCGTACAAGCAGACGCCCTTTGAAGCGCGTGCGGGGATCTCTCGTGTTTTTCTGTGACACGGAGAGGACACGTGTTTTTACAAATTTAACAACAAATCATCTAAAGTTTTGCCCCTTTTTTTGGGAACATTTTGGGAATGAGACAAAAGGGAAAGAGAATGGAACAACAAAACAAATTTTTTTTTTATTGTTTTCAAAGGTTAATTTTGGAGGAATAATGAAATATTGCTGAAGGTCCAAAATCTTCAAATTTTCTGGCAAGGCTTCAGAAAATATTTTGGAAACTGTTTGATCATTCATCCAATATATGTGGAGTGTAGACAATCTTTGGGACTCTGGTAAAAGTAAAACAGCAGTGGCATTGGTATATTTCTTCTCAAGATCACCGTGGATATGAAGATCTCCGGATTATTTTCAAATAGAACGCGTTGCAATTCTTAGAAATTTCTGACATCTTGGCCATATCTGACATGATCGTCAGCAAGTTTTTTAAGACGGCTCCCATGCCGTCGCAGGCACTCTTACCGTGCCCCGCTTCGCTGAAGTTGTATGTCATGTTGTCAACCTTCGGAAGCAAAACTTGTGAAATACTGGAAATACTAGTAGATAAAAGAACGCCGAAAGAATCGTCGTGACTAATTCTAATACTGATGTGAAAAATGTGAACGCCTCCCTCAAATGTCTATCTATCTAAACATCTATACTAGCAGCGTAGGAACAACAACTTTACATATTGTTGTGCCATCACTTTTCTCACAAACAAACAAAAGCATTTATAAACACATAGCCTACTAGTAGTATAGATATTTATAAAAATAGCAGACGCGTTTCATAGCAATGTCGTTTAATTCTCATTCACTTTATTTGCTTGTTGATTGAAATAGTTCGTTTTTAGCTGATGAAAGCATACTTGCCTGGCGTAGAGGTTACCGTAATCATGAAGGCGGCTCCTCCGGAGCAAGGCTTGGCCATTGCACTTCGGCTGAGTTGACTTTCGCGATTATTCCTAATGCGAATAACTCGTAGCCGGAATGGCGTTCGCGCCGTCCCGACTATTTACAAATAAATAGTTTAAAAGTATGTATTTTGTGGTGTTTTTTATAGAAAAAGCACCATAGGCAATGTTAATACGGCATTTGACATAAAAATGAAAGTGTCATGTGGTAAGCGTGCGAATGAGCACGCAAAGGTCGCGGGTTCGAGACTGTCTACTTTTTCTAATAAAAATTTTTTTTTTAAGTATAAAATCACCATTCCTTTATTTCAGAGTTTATAATTCAACATCATCACGCTCATATAGCAGCTAGTGATGCTTTGTATGTATATGTGTGTGGGGAATTTTACGAACTAACCACACAAAACTCGGAGGGGTGCAATAGCGCCTTGTGAAATAAGCCCTTTAAGGCCTTATTACACTATTGAAAGTGAAATAAGGCCTTTATTTCAAAAAAGGCTTTATTACACTTCGAAAGAGAAATAAAGCCTTTATAAAAATTTACCCAATTGTGCAATAACGCCTTATTTTTTTTTTTATTAAACATAAGTGACAACCAACTACTGATATGATTGGGGTTATCACGAAGATTTGATTTCCGGCTGTGCGTCCGTCCCCACTCCCATCCGCGTCCGCCGGTTCGTGCGTCCGCGCACATCCGCGCCATCCATCCAACGTCAAGTGTTAATACACGTCCAAAAATCTAGCTACAGGTATCAATAGACGCGTCTTCACCTCCGTAACAATAATCTGGAGGGGGAAATCCGATATTTTTAGAATTTTGCAAGATATTTGCAGTTAAAGTTCAAAATTTTTTGTCTTTTTCATGTGGTTGGTGTAATCACAAATTACCCTGTGAGAAAAGAGTGGGAAACGTGGCACGCGGAAGGACATCACCGTGGCGGTAGTCACGGCTATGGCACACACCCGGAGTTGGAATGGCGTAGCCCAGGGTTATTTTTTAAAGCGCGGCCGAAGGCCGCCTACGCGGAAAGGTGTTCTGCACATAAAAAATGTGGATGGGGCCCCGAATTGGGGATCTGACCCTGGTCAATTTTCGGTTTTTAACTACTAACTTTTCACAGAAACAAAATATTGCTTTTCGCCTTCGGATTATTGTTACGGAGGCCCGATCCACGTTTTTTATGTGCAGAACACCTTTCCGCGTAGGCGGCCTTCGGCCGCGCTTTAAAAAATAACCCTGGGCTACGCCATTCCAACTCCGGGTGTGTGCCATAGCCGTGGCTACCGCCACGGTGATGTCCTTCTGCGTGCCACGTTTCCCACTTTGGTTAACGTGAAATTTGTGTGTAACTATTCAATAAAATACAAAAAGAATTACAATATTATTGTTTCATTAAAAAAAATGAAAGAGCAATAAGGCCTTTAATACTTTATTTCTCTTTCGAAGTGTAATAAAGCCTTTTCTGAAATAAAGGCCTTATTTCACTTTCAATAGTGCAATAAGGCCTTAAAGGGCTTATTTCACAAGGCGCTATTGCACCCCTCCACAAAACTCATATGGGAGAAAACGCGAAAAAAGGCATATTCGACGTATTTAAATCTTCCCGAAAAAAATGTTATCGATCCCAGGGTTTGTTTTTGTCCCGGGGCGTACAAGCAGACGCCCTTTGAAGCGCGTGCGGGGATCTCTCGTGTTTTTCTGTGACACGGAGAGGACACGTGTTTTTACAAATTTAACAACAAATCATCTAAAGTTTTGCCCCTTTTTTTGGGAACATTTTGGGAATGAGACAAAAGGGAAAGAGAATGGAACAACAAAACAAATTTTTTTTTTATTGTTTTCAAAGGTTAATTTTGGAGGAATAATGAAATATTGCTGAAGGTCCAAAATCTTCAAATTTTCTGGCAAGGCTTCAGAAAATATTTTGGAAACTGTTTGATCATTCATCCAATATATGTGGAGTGTAGACAATCTTTGGGACTCTGGTAAAAGTAAAACAGCAGTGGCATTGGTATATTTCTTCTCAAGATCACCGTGGATATGAAGATCTCCGGATTATTTTCAAATAGAACGCGTTGCAATTCTTAGAAATTTCTGACATCTTGGCCATATCTGACATGATCGTCAGCAAGTTTTTTAAGACGGCTCCCATGCCGTCGCAGGCACTCTTACCGTGCCCCGCTTCGCTGAAGTTGTATGTCATGTTGTCAACCTTCGGAAGCAAAACTTGTGAAATACTGGAAATACTAGTAGATAAAAGAACGCCGAAAGAATCGTCGTGACTAATTCTAATACTGATGTGAAAAATGTGAACGCCTCCCTCAAATGTCTATCTATCTAAACATCTATACTAGCAGCGTAGGAACAACAACTTTACATATTGTTGTGCTGTTGTTGTATGTACAGAGAAACCTCCCTTGGGCGGACACTCACCGTCGGCCAACTTTTGTCCGCCCAAGAGAGGTGTCCGCTCAAAGGAGTGGATTGCTATTTTAGACTTTTTTCAATTTTCAAAGGAATAAATACTCACCACATTTCATATTAAATAAAATATATTGATATTACATTGCGAAAAAATATATATATTGCTTGAAAAATTCATATCAAAACATGCATGGTTCATTCACATACTTTCAGATAAAGTAAGTAATAACATAAATAAAAATAAATTATACTTCAGATAATAAGTAATATAAATTAATAAATATCAGACTAATTATTAAAAAAATTGCTGAATTGTCGATTGCTTAAGGTTTTTTTGTTTTTTTATTTTCCTCACTAGCGTTAATTATTTCCATTTTTTCCTTTAAGCTCAAGATTGACCTCGCCATCTTATAACACATTAAATGTTTGCGATATGACTGAACTCAATTAACTCACTGTCACTAGTGAACGTTTAACCCTGAAAATTTAGCTAACGAACACGGCGTTATGTAATTAAGCCTCTAATGTGACGCTTTTTACGCTTTTTAAATTTGAGTGTTTATCTAACGTCCATTTGGTTTTATTCGGGGAATCCCCAATTTTCATTTGAAAAATACATATATACAAAAATATGCTTATATGTATAAATACACATATTTTGTCCGCTTAAGAGGGGTTCGCGTCCGCTCAAGAGAGGTTTCTGATTGATTTGTTATGAAAACTGATCTCAGTGTCCGTTGATAAGAGGTTCGTGTCCGCTCAGTAGATGTTTTTTGTCCAATTTTAAAGCAAATAACTGTCCGCGTCCGGCCAAGAGAGTGTCCGCCTAAGGGAGGGTAATTTGTTCTAAAAAATGTACTTAAAACTTGGTGCATGAAAAACTGTCCGGCCAAAAGAGGTGTCCGTTAGGAGAGGTTTCTGTGTATATTAGAGTGGCCGCAATAAGCTAGGAAATTTTTAAAGATTTTAGTATCAATGAGCGCCGGGCTGAAAAAGTTTCTATTTTACGTAAAGAAAGCACATGAAAAATTTGAAACCTCTCGGTAAATAATTAATGGACCCAAAAGTTGCTTAAAGTTTTGTCTTTCGGTCTTTTGTACTTGATTGCCACTTCTAACTATATACATACATTTACATGAGAAAGGAAGTGGTTAATATTGATTGCTAAAAGATATTTAAGACAACCGAAATATAGCAAATTTTTCTCAAATCCACCACAATTGTTTGCAAATCTACCACTAATCAAAGTCCGAAAACTGTGCACGATATGTTGTATGCATAAAAAATAAATAACGACCCTGCGCATGCATTGAAACCGTTATGATTTGAATTACAATGTGTTTTTGCCAAATTTATTTGTTTACGTGCTAATTTCAAGTGTTACTTTCGAGTGTTACAAATAATCGTCAAATATTTAATATAAAAATGGCAAAATCGTTGGATTCGAGACTTTCATCGGTTAACACACGCAAAAGTGATGAGCAACAACGAAAAATTGCATTGATTGGACATGTTTCTCACAAAATTTTAGAAGCCAAATTGCCTTCAAACAGACAAATGTTAGAAGTATTTTTCTACAATATGCGTTTTGAGAAACTAAATGCAAAAGAAAGTGCAAGGCTAGCGATTGAAGCTGTGTCGATATTTTGGCAACAAGCGGGTATTCCAATCCGAGAATCACATAAATGCTCTGGCAAGCTTATAAAAATGTACGAAGATTGAAAAATTTTAAACAAAGTGAAGGTTGAAAAGATGGCAGCGGGAATGAAGAAAAAATTTGATCATTTCCTAAGCGTTTTAGATGATCTTTTTGATAATGCGGCTTGCGATGCATTGAATATGGTGAGGCACGAACAGGACTAAGTGTTTTTAGAAAAGCAGGGGCAGAAAGGACGGCCAGGATCAATATTGGGGATTGACAAGACATTGGCATCCAAAGAAAAAAGATCGGAATTGAGAAGAGAAAAGTAAGAAGCACGAATATCAAAGTAGTTCCAATCGAAAAAAAATTGTTTTCTCATTAAAGTTTGCTCCGAAAGTGAACCCGAAATTGAATCTGAGTATATGAAATCAACTACAGATAGTTTTGACGATATTGATAATGAAACCATACAACAAAAAACAAGTTCTGTTGTAAAAAGAAATTGGATTAAGCCATGGTTATGCGCTGCACTTGATAAAGCAAACGTTGCAAAAAACAAAGATTTTTAAAAATTACACTCACTCCAAATTAATATTTAATGCGACTTTCAGTGTTGCCATTTTGGTGCTTTTTTGGCTCCAAATTTATTTGTACAAATTGTATTGAAAAATGAAGAAAGTTTTTATTTCTTTTATAATCGACGTCGAAATTATTATATTAGTTTCATTGTGTACCATGTGGCAACTTAGTTTCCCTCACCGATAATAAATAGCTAAATCGGTTAACTTTGTCGAGTAACATTCCTAAATGCCATATGTTTATGTTGCAAACAAGAATCAAAATGGAAAGGTAAGTAAATTGTGTGTAAAAAACACTTTCCTACGTTGCTAAAGATTCTGAACAACCTTACCCTCCGATTCTGTCTTCATGATAAAAAATCAGAAAAAATATTTAAAGCGTTTTGAATTCTGAGTCAGAATTAAAATGACTTCATTGGCTTTGACGCAAAAATAAAAATAATTTTTGAGTTTTACTAAAAATGAAATATTTTTTTCTTAACTATTTATCAAGCTTGATAATTTTTCAAAAACACACTTACATATTTTTTTTTGTTGATTAATTAGTTATACTTTTTATACGTTTTAAACATTGTTTAAGTTAAATCTATACTATAATAAATCTCTAGAAAGTCGTACATTAAAAATTTCTTTGAAAAAATGACTGGTGATGACTTGGGGAATGCTATAGAGTTCATCTGATAAATTTTTAAAATTATTGTCTGTCTGCTTGTCTGTTTGAACTTAAGGATCTTGGAAACTAAGAAATGAATTTTGATGAGAGTTTCACTAATGGACTGCTTGAAGCTTAGAAAGGGACCTGCACTTTGTTTTATCAATATCGAACGACAAACATAAAAGATATACTGATTTTAGGGAGGTATGCACCTATGAAATTTTTTTTTACATAAATTTATATGAAGAAAAATTCACTTACTTTGTTCACTTTTTTTCAATTTCAGCTAAATCAAAAATCAATTGCATATGTACACTGCCGTCCTATGTGGGTATCAGCATATCTTTAATAAAACTCGAGATAAGTTGTTTCTGTATATTTGAAATTTCTTTGAAAAATGGGAACTGGGGATGACTTGGGGAATGTTTAGGCAAAGCTAAAGAGTCAAATAGAGGGGAGATGGCAAAATGTCGAAGTTAGACTGGTAAAAAACGCCTTTACTTTAGTTGGTTGCCGTAGACATAAAGGAGATATAATGTGGGAAAATAAATATTGTTCTGAACCTTCTCATCCTGTAAATTGTTTTCGCAGTTGAAGGTAGCAGGAATTTATTAACTAGTGGAACGGCCAAATTAGGAGCTCCCAAAATTGAGTCGGGTAGCGGAAAAAACATTGCCCAAGCTGTTCACAAACTTCTAGTCGAGTGGGGTATTTCTGAAAAAGTAGTAGCTTCAAGCTTCGATACTACCTCTTCAAACACTGGCCCTACACGTAGTGCTTGTATACTTTTGGATGAGCTTCTAGGGCGGAAACTTATCAATCTGACATGTGGCAGAATATAAAACACGACCAATACACTTTCGGTTTAGGTATTCTGCACTTAAAAATCGTTGATCGGGCCCCGTAACAATAATCCGAAGGGGGAAAAGCAATATTTTGTTTCTGTGAAAAGTTATTAGTGAAAAACCGAAAATTGACCAGGGTCAGATCCCCAATTCGGGGCCCCTCCACGTTTTTTATGTGCAGAACATCTATCCGCGTAGGCGGCCTTCGGCCGCGCTTAAAAAAATAACCCTGGGCTACGCCATTCCAACTCCGGGTGTGTGCCATAGCCGTGGCTACCGCCACGGTGATGTCCTTCCGCGTGCCACGTTTCCCACTCTTTTCTCACAGGATAATTTGTGATTATAACAACCACATGAAAAAGACAGAAAAATTGTGAACTTTAACTGCAAATATTTTGCAAAATTCTAAAAATATCGGATTCCCCCCTCCCGATTATTGTTACGGAGGTGAAGACGCGTCTATTGATACCTCTAGCTCGATTTTTGGACGTGTATTAACACTTGACGTTGGATGGATGGCGCGGATGTGCGCGGACGCACGAACCGGCGGACGCGGATGGGAGTGGGGACGGACGCACAGCCGGAAATCAAATCTTCGTGATAACCCCAATCATATCAGTAGTTGGTTGTCACTTATGTTTAAAAAAAAAAAAATAAGGCTTTATTGCACAATGGGGTAAATTTGTATAAAGGCTTTATTTCTCTTTCGAAGTGTAATAAAGCCATGTATGAAATAAAGGCCTTATTTCACTTTCAATAGTGTAATAAGGCCTTAAAGGGCTTATTTCACAAGGCGCTATTGCACCCCGCCTAAAAATTTGTTGTGCAATATGGGTATCTAATAAAATGTGTTAATAAGAGTTTTAATAGGAAATGGGGCTTGGTTCTATGTGCGACTGCGTTTGTGAAAATCGTGGAACAAACGAGGCATGTAATCGAGATTTGGAACGGGAACGTGAATATGATCCTCAGGAATTAAATTTAGCAGTACCCCTACTGAATCAGGAGCAAAGGTATGTTTATGATACGCTTATGAAGGCAATTGATGATGGAAATGGTGGTTTATATTTCCTGGATGCCCCTGGGGGAACTGGTAAGACATTCCTCCTATCATTAATTTTAGCCACTGTTCGTGAAAGATCCAAAATTCAGGTTGCAGTTGCTTCTTCGGGAATAGCAGCCACATTATTAGAAGGGTATCGTACGTCTCATTCTGCCTTAAAACTGCCGTTAAATCTTCAAAATGTTGAATATCGGTATGTAATATTGCAAGAAACTCAGCAATGGCAAAAGTTTTATCAGCAACAAAGATCGTATTTTGGGACGAATTTACGATGGAGCATAAACGTGCATTAGAAGCCCTTAATAGAACATGGAAATATTTACGCAATGACCCGAGACCTTTTGGAGGCACAACGGTTTTACTATCTGGCGATTTCCGCCAAATACTGACAGTAATTCCAAGGTCAACGGCTGCCGACGAAATAAACGCTTGCCTCAAATCATCTCATCTTTGGCGATATGTGAAGAAACTTCAGTTGACAACAAACTGCTGAATGATACATCCGCTGAAGACTTCGCTGAGCAATTGTCGAATATATGTAGATAATGGTAGAATACATTTCCTCTAAATTTTTGTATCTTTGTCTCATCAAAAGACGAACTTATTAAAAAGTCTTTCCTCCTATTATTATTTCATACTTCAACAACAATGAATGGTTGAGTAAGAGAGCAATTATAAAACTGCATAGTTCAGAATCAGATCATTGGAACAATGCATTCATATAAATATAACCAACGAAGATGAAGCCACCAACTATCCAATTGAGTTTTTAAACTCATTGGATTTGCACGGATTACCACCGCACAACTTGCATCTTAAGGTTGGCTCAGTAGTCATCATGCTTCGCAACATAAACCAACCAAAACGGTGCGACGGTACGAGTTTGGTTGTAAAAAAAAGGTCGCGGGTTCAAGGCTGGCTACTTTTTTCCAATTTGTTTTTTCCTTGTTTTGTTTTTTTAATTATTTAATGCAAAACGCCACTTACATCATTATTGCATTTGATTTTTCTTTGTAATGGAATTTATTTCGGTTGTGATATTTTGTTTTGAAATAGAATTACCGATATCTGTAAAGAAATGAATTTTCATAATTTGGTTGGTTACGTTTATCTGTAAACAAATGAATTTTCATAATTTGGTTGGTTACGTTTAGGGACCGATACGCCGAAAGATAACAACGGGGCTAGTGATAGACGGCGAAATGCTAAATTATAGAAGTAAACTTCCCCTGGGTGTGCACCGCACACATTTTCTTTTTTTTTTAAATCGTCGTTAAAACGGCCCGACGGGCACGCTTTACCCTATCCTATTCACGCCAAACTTTACACACCTTATTTTTCTACATAAATGAACCAAACTAGAGGGTAGCGTGAAAGAAAAATTAAACTTGAAAAATAAGGGCCACCCTAATAGTTACTTCAAGAAACTTTTGTAAAATGATGTCAAATATGTAGAAGCTTTCAAAACGATTTTTTCGAAACTTAAGACAAATATATTTGTTTAAGCGACTTAAGCAATTTTTTTCGTTCATTTGATTAATATTATAAATGTGAATGTAGCGATGTTTGGATGTCCAGATGTTTGCTTTTGTTCCCTAAAAATGTGAGAATGGCAAGACGGATTCTGTTGAAATTTGGCACGCCTACAGGTTATATTCTGGAAGGAGCTATAGGCTATTTTTTTTTTATTTTGCGGGCTCCGACCCTGCTAGGGACCGTTACTGTTCGAAATTTGTTTATTCCATATAACTCTAATGCCCATATGCCACTACGTATTTTTCTTGTATTTTTTATGTATTTTGTGCGAAAGAAACGCCCTTATACAATTTCCATATTGGTGCAAACGGGCGAGCTACATATGTTAAAAAAACAAGCAAAACACAGCCAAAATACAATCTAGGCTGTTAAAAACAAACGAAAAATTTTGTATTTCGATAGCTTTTTTCGACAGTTGGCTGTTTTTCGTTAGTTTTTTCTGACAAATATTTTTGTTTTGAAAATAACAAATATTTAAAATGGAATTTGAAATTTTGAAAATTGCAACAAATTGCTTGTTAAATGCTTCTGTTTTACTAACAGATTTAAAAAAGAAGCGCAAAAAGAAGAAATATTCTTCGCAATGGCTTCTCAAAAGAGAAACGGAGGGTAAGTTGTAATCTCTTAAGTATAGTAAAATTTGGTATTTATACCCAAATTTCACCATAGGATTCAGCTGTAAACTATATAGGGAGATTCAGTGCGAAGACACTAAACTGTATAAAAATAACATAAGGATGACTCCAGGTCAATTTGACCTCCTTTTAGGAAAAGTTCGCCCATACATAACAAAGCAAGATACAAAAATGAAAAGCTGTATCGGGCCTGCGGAAAGCTTGCAAGTGACATTACGGTATTTAGCCACTGGTAATTTTCGACCGACTCACATTTTGACAATAAGTAAAGCTTGATTATATAACTATCTTTCCGATGTAGGTGAAAGCCAAATGTCGCTGCAATTACCGTTTCGCATTCAACAATCAACAATTTCTAAAATACTAAAGGAATCGATTCCTGCACAATATATGGCTCTAAATGAAGAGTACTTAAAACTTCCAAGCAGTGAAGACGACTGGCGACAAATTTCACAAGATTTTTATGAAATGTGGGGATTTCCGAATTGCATCGGCGCTTTAGATGGTAATTTACTTGATTAACCATAAATGTGTTTAAGTAAATCCATAATCACATATTGCAGGCAAACATTGTAGAATAGTAGGCATGAAAAAAGCTGGATCTACATATTTCAATTACAAAGGCTTTCATTCATTTGTTTTGATGGCAATAGCCGACGCCAACTACCGGTTTATATATGCAGATGTCGGAGTTAATGGTAGAGTGGGGGATGCAGGGATTTGGCTAAACTCTGATCTGATATACGCAATCGAAAACCACAAAGTACATATACCTCCACCAAGTATTCTTCCAAATACATCAACTTTTTGCTTTCGCTCTGAAAGACTACCTTATGAAGCCCTACTCTCACTTGCGATTATCACAGAGTGAAATCAATAATAATTATATGCTATCTAGAAATAGGCGTGTTGTGGAGAACACTTTTGGTATCCTCGCAAATCGTTTTCGAGTTTTGTTTTCCCCGATACATCGTATTCCAGCTGTAGCCATTCAGATTGTCGTGGCATGCATATGTAACATAATTGTTTAAGGTCAGAAAATATGGAATCAAAAACCAATTTTGATATGATTTCTGATGCCGAAATCGATCAAATAGTAAACAGCAGTTATACCTCAACTTCATCTGAAAGAAATATGACGAACAGAAGTGCTGATGAAATAAGACAAAAATTTTAAGAACTATTTCGCTGCATTAAACTAAGAATATGTTTAAATAAACGTTTTTTTATTACTATAACTTATGGTGTAATCTTTATTTTTTTTTTACCACCACTTGTTGAAACTGCCAGTTTCTTTGGACTTATGTTAATAGAGGTAAAAAACATTGCCGATGTTAAAATTGGTCAAATAATAGCTAACAGTGACAAATTTTTGCTTTGAGTATAAATTCACTTTATTATTTTAATTTAGACAGTGAATCTAAAGAGGTCGACTGCGATAAGAGTGATGGTACATATGTGTAGGTGTATGTGCATAATGTTTCTTAATACAGGCTACTTCAAACAAGGTACGTATACACGGTAATGCAAAAGGGTGCGTATAAAAAGGTACATAAGTAATTTTATCCAGCTGTTTCATATCGGTAAGTATAAATAAGGTAAGTATAAAAAAGGTAAGTAATCATAAATGTATTGTAAATAGGCATATTAATTATTCATATTTCTCTTTCAGGACGTCTTCAGTTGCATTGGCCATTTCGTTTTAACTGCTCCATTTGTAAATTTATTAATATGTTATGCATGTCTCTTTTCGCAGTAAGCTGAAGATCAGCATCTAGCTTAGCTATTTCTTCAGCAACGTAGATGCCAAAAGTGTTTGCTTTTTCTTTTTGTGATGCAGCACAAAAAGCATTGCTCAGTTTTTGGGACGCTTCAATTAAAGCTGACGCATTTTTATTGATATCAACTTCTTTTTTCACCATTCGCCGTTTTTTGATGGTGTGGTTCATTTTATTAGTCGCAACACTACTACTTTGAGTACTACTACTTTGAGTGTTATCTAATGGTGGAGACACGATAATATCCGAAACTATTTCGAAACTGTTTGGAGTTTCAGCGTCTATTTTCGCATTCTCTGTTAGAGGCTGACTGGACACGTTGGTTACATTAATTCCGTTATTAGTTTCTTTTTCTGAGTTTGTCAGTCCCACGTCGCTTTCAATGTCTAGGAACTCCCTAAATAGCCTTCCCTCGTCATTATCGCCTTGCTCAGATATAAGAAACTGAAAAATTACATGCAAGCCGCTATTATTAGAAATTTTACATATGTACATATATATGTGAGTACATTATTCAAAATTCTCCAGGCATTGAGATTGTATAGGTACGTGGCCGAATATGAAGGGATTTAGGAATCATCGTGTTTCTCGAAGTTTTCAATATCGGAAAAGGGGGCTTGGTAGTGACTTTGGTCACTTTATACAGCAACCAGAGCTAGGTAACTTAGGATAACGATAACATTTCAGTTACGATTACTGTAAATGTAATCATTCAAAATATTGTAATAGTAGTCGTACGAACGTAATAGTAATCGTATGAATGTATGGATTATAATTACAGTAATCGTAATTGAAATGTAGTCTTTCCTAAGCTCCCCAGCTCTGATAGCGACCTACCTTGACCTATAGTGTGCACTAAGCTTCGTTCAAATATATATATTTTTGGTCAAGGTATCTTGTACTCGGACAATCGGATGAACATGGCTCTATTCATTCTCAAAACTTCAATATACAGAACTCTAAAACTGTCTTGATTTCTTTATGCCGTTTCAACCCCCACTATCTGGACAAAATTCTGAAGCATTACCTCTAAACTTCTTTTGTTAAAATTATTGATTGATGGCGTTTGCTGGCTCACGACCACCAGAAATTTTAATGCTTCAAAAAATTTCCAAGGACTCTTTTCGTCCACGCCTGCACCGCTTCGTTTTGCATTCGCCACACGTTGCCTCTCCGCACTGAAATACGATTTCAGGTTGCACCAATTATGGGTAAGCTCGTCTAAATTTGGGAAGTAAGTAAATTATTAACGCACTAATACCCCTTCTTTAGTTTAAAGTACTGATAGTTGTCATAGCTAAATTCCAACTGCTCCTATAACTTTTAATAGGGCATTAAGATATAGCAATTATCAGTAGTTTGGCGGCCACCGTGGTGTGGAGGTAGTGATGCCGGCCTACCACACCGAAGGTCCGGGTTCGAGCCCTGGTACAGGTTGCATCAAAAAGTGGTTTGAAAAAGTTTTTTCAAAAGGGGGTCGCCCCTCGGCAGTGGTTTGGCAAACTCTCCGAGTGCATTTCTGCCATGAAAGGCTTCTCAGCAAAAATTCATCTGCTTTGTAGATGCCGTTCGGAGTCGGCGAAAAACCGTAGGTCCCGCCAATTTGTAGGAAAAAATTTCAAAGCGGCCCACCACAAATTGGAATAGAAGCTCGGCGCAAAAATCTCCTAGGAGGTTAATGATATAACTGTTGTATATCGCGCCATATATATATATATATATATATATATATTATCAGTAGTCAACTTCAAGAATCGGGTTGCAAAATTTAATTTAACTGTCTTAAAATTACCATATTCAAACTCTGCATTAGCAGTAAACCGAGAATTCATTTCGCTGGCCAATTCCAGCCAAAATTGTTGCTTTTTGAATTTGAGTTTGTAGGAAGGCAGCGTGTGGTTCCAAATGAAACCTGAACTTTGAACTCTAGTTATGAGGTGATGGACATACTCGTCTTGCCATTTAAGTTTCATTTTGGATTTGCAACACAAAATATTTAAAAATCAAATTGTTTAGTTTAATTTGTTATTTGTTTATTTTTGAATTTGATTTTCGTTCAGCTTTCAACTTAACGTCAACCTAATTGAAATTACAGGCACTGTTTGTCCCTCTTCAACAAATGCGAAATTGTTTTTGTAATCTGATTTTCGATAATTTTTCGTCAGTATTTTAAGCATTAAATACACGAAAAATACAAGAAAAATACGTAGTGTCATATGGGCATAAGTATATTGAACCTATACTTATGATATTTCGCATATAGGTATAGAAAGATTGTACAATATGGGTATCAAACGAACGGGGAAGGCCGCAGGTTTCATTTTGGCTTCGATATATTTCGATAAATTGATCGATAACTAAGTTATCGGTAAAAATGCGATTGCCCGAAAACCTTAATATTCCCCTACAATATGGGTATCAAACGAAAGGCGATGGTCCCAGGTTTCATTTGGACTTCGACAGGTTTCGATAAATTTACCGATGACTAAGTTATCGGTGAAAATATGATTTCCCAAAAACCTTAAACTTGCCCTACAATATGGGTATCAAACGAAAGGGGAAGGCCGAGGGTTTCATTTGGACTTCGATATATTTCGATAAATTTATCGATAACTGAGTTATCGGTGATTTTCCAAAAAACTTAACATTACTCTATAATATGGGTATAAAACGTAAGGAGAAGGCAGCAGGTTTCATTTGGACTTCGATATATTTCGATAAATTGACCGATAACTGAGTTATCGGTGAAAATGTTATTGCGCAAAAACCTTAAAATTACCCTACAATATGGGTATCAAACGAAAGGGGATAGCTCCAGGTTTCATTTGTACTTCGATATATTTCGATAAATTTATCGATAACTGAGGTATCGGTGATTCCCCAAAAAACTTAACGTTACCCTATAATATGGGTATAAAACGAAAGGAGAAGGCCGTAGGTTTCATTTGGACTTCGATAAGTTTCGATAAATTGACCGATAACTGAGTTATCGGTGAAAATGTGATTGCCCAAAAACCTTAAACTTGCCCTACAATAAGGGTATCAAACGAAAGGGGAAGGCCCCAGGTTTCATTTGTACTTCGACATATTTCGATAAATTTATCTATAAATGAGTTATCGGTAAAAATGCGATTGCAGAAAAACCTTAATATTACCCTACAATATGGTATCAAATCAACATTTGAATTTGCATTCATCCTGGCACAATTTGTCAAAATTGAATTCTTGAAAGGCCCCCTAACGTTAACAACGAATACCGCAAAAGAAAATTTTTAAAACCCGGTTTTCAATACTCTTGTTTCAAAATTTTCAAAATATTCGAATTTGGTAAATTCTTCAGTAGGCAATAATATTAAATATATATGAAATCTTTAAGTATATTATTGATTTTGAAAGGCCCCCTAACTACTTACAGCCCGAGCAACGCCGGGTACCCTGCTAGTATTATATAAATATGAAATCTTAAAGTATATTATTGATTTTTTTGCTAGTGAATAAATATAAGTTCGATCTTTATAAGCGTGCCCAAATATCGGGAGAATGGGAAGATATCGAATGGTAAAAAAAGAATACAAAAAGCTAGTAAAAACTAAAATAGTTAATTATATTGAATATAATATTGACAGTAAAATGATGTGGAAATATCTGAAACAGGCTATATACAACAGTGAATCTGAAATTGCAAAAAACCTTAATAAATAATTCGTAGATAGTATATCAGAAGCGTTAACTCTTCTAACCATGTAAACACTATTTTTAAATATTCCAAAGTGAAAACAGTTGATTTATTAGAAATTGTCAGTAGGTTTAAAGCAAAGAGAGGTGGTCAAAAAATAATGTCTGATGATGTGTTAAAGATGCAATTTCATATTTAGGTTTTTTCTATTCTGAAATAATTAACGAAAGTTTGAGTAATGGTATAATTCCTACAGCGTGGAAAACCTCAACCATTGTCTCAATTGAAAAAGTCAAAAATACTATTAAAGCAGAATAGCAATTAATACTTTGCCGAGCGATGAAACATTTTAGAAATTGTGGTAAAAAACCAATTAGTTCAGTACTTAGAGAATAACAAGATACTTATGCCTCAGCAATCAGGATTTAGGAAACAACATTCATGTGAAACAGCTTTGAACATGGTTTTAGCCGAATGGAAAGAAGAACTAAATAATAAAAATTCGATCATGGCGATATTCGTGGACCTCAAAAGAGCGTTTGAAACTATTGATACAAAAATATTACTAGAGAAATTAGAATGCATTGGTATAAAAGATTTAGAGTTAGATTGGTTTCGGAACTTTCTAACAGAGCGAAAGCAAAAACAAGAATTGGTTCTTCTTCATCTGACGAAGTGGATGTTAGGATTGTCTTACCCCAAGGCTCAGTTCTGGCTCCAATATTATTTAATATTTATATTAATGATATTAGTACGATTTTGAGATTAAGCTCTATTAAATTATTTGCGGACGATGCACTTATCTCCATTAGCGGAAAAAATGTAAACGATATTAGAGAAAAGTTACAATACCATTTAAATGCTCTCTGCATTTGGTTATGTGCTAATCGCTTTAAAATTAATATCGAAAAAACGAAATACATGCTGATAACAAGAAAAATATTGATAATATAGCAACTATTAAAATAAATAACGTAGAAATTGAAAACGTACAGACGATTAAATACCTTGGTATTATCATAGATTGCTAATTAAAATTTGATGCCCATATTGATTACACGATAAATAAGATAGCGGTATTATCATAGATTGCTAATTAAAATTTGATGCCCATATTGATTACACGATAAATAAGATAGCTACAAAATTATGGTTCATTCAAAGAACGTGTAAAAGCTTGAATAATAGTTACAAAATTAAAGTATACAGATCTATTGTTGAGCCGTACTTTATCTATTGCTCTACTATTTTTTTCATAATGAAAGACTCACAAATTGAAAAGTTACAAAAAATGCAGAATAAAGCTATGCGCTTTATAATACGCAAACGTTATGATACTCCCATAATGGATATGCTGCTTAATTTAAATTGGATGAGTGTAAAACAACAGATATACTATTTATCATACTATGAAGTTTATTTATGTATAATATAAAAAAACGGTAACCTGCCTGATTATCTAAGATCAAGCCTGAAATTTAACTATGAAGTTCACAACAGAAATACAAGAAGAAGAAATGATTTCAATCTACCCAATTATAAGACTGAATCTGAAAAAAATAGCCTTTTCTATAAGGGACTAAATGTTTCAATGAATTACCGGAAATGGTTAAAAATTGAGATAATAATTTATTCAAAAGAAGGTTATATGATTATGCGAAATCTTTGGATATAAGATAGACTCTCTGATTGGAATGGTTTTGTAGTGCATGTTTCAATCAAATTCGATTCATTTAATTTTAATTTAAATACTTAAGGCAACCACTAGCAATTTGAAGAATGTGTTTTTCTGTTTTATTATTTTATTACTTTTTCTTTTGTTATTATACTTTTATGTGTGATCTAGGCTCTAAGAGTCGTTTAAATAAAATAAATAAATAAACAATTGTACTCGCATGGATAGAGAAACCTCCTTGCTCCTAGTCAACTTTCGTCTCACACCAAAAATTATCTGCATGGGTGGGGCCAAAGGCTGGCGAGCTATCGTATATTCTGAGATTCTATCGCAGGACCCATCTAAAGTCGCGCCTAGTTTCATCCATGGAAATGCAGTCTACGACCTAAGTCCTGGTGAAAAACTATCCGAAACAGCACTATAGGGCAGGATATGCACAATTGAAAAGTAGGGAAGAGCTCGAAAGAAAGAGTAAAATACTCCCGACATTATAAGGGCAGGTATAGAGTATAGTGAGCGCCATCCGATGATTCTCTCTTACAACTGCAGGCTATCTCGTCTGACAGTCCTACCAATTCATCAGATATATCTGGATGGAGAAAATCAGCTTCTTATCAGACTAATTCGCACCATTACTTGATTCCCAACGAAAAAACCATGATCAAAGCCATCATCCACAATTACAAAATCTGCACTATCCACCGGAAACGGGTTCAGGCCCAACTAATCGGCACCCTTTCTCGGACGTACTACCTTCACCTGTGCATTCACGTTTACAGAGGTAGACTTTGCTGGACCCTTCGAAGGACCGAGAAGGCCCTTGGAAAACATAAACTACTCCCGATATACTTCGAGATTGCCATGTCAAGATAAGGACAAATATTGTACATCGAATATACCTCAACCCATTCCACCTCGTGGGTATCTAACAGAATAACCCCCTCCCCACGATCCAATGGTTTTTTTGCTCATGAAGTAAGTTAACCGTCCATACTATTATCAATCTTAATGAGTTTCCTTGAAGGGCACTCCGAGGTAACTCGGAGAGCGAGTCACGACGTCCTTTTTTTCTGTCCACCTTTTTTTCGATTCCTGCCACAGGCGACCATTGAACCCTAAAAGCGGGCTCTGCTTTAGAACATGTACAATTGCGACGACTAAATACGCCAAACTACTCAAACCAAAAGTAATTTTTTGAAAGCATTTATAGGACTGGAATTGTAAATGGCACAAATATAACGCTATACCATATTCATTTAGAAACCATACGCAACAAGCAAATTAAACGAAAAATACATTTCCATATCTCAAATGCTTAAGCTGCTTTCAAACACCGAAGACTCGTTACACTCTAATCTTCTTTCCAGACATTGGCATTTTAGTTTTAAAGCTAAATGATTTATAAAGATGCCTAAAAACCAAAACACTTATGCATAAATAAAACTAAACATCCAAATTGGAAATTTGTACTTAGGTAGGTAGGTAGGATGTCCTTTGGCGTAATATAGGCTAGTTCGCCGAGATTCCGGAGAATACCCGACCCCAGATACTTCAACCTCTTACCCCACAGAGGGGGCATGCAGATAGGAGGTGCCTCACCGTTTCAGGCTCCTCTTCGTCTCTACAGCTTCTGCAGAAGTCATTAAACGGGATACCCAACCTTTCTGCATTCCTTCCTAAACCTATATGCCCCGTTAGAAGCCCTATAAGTAGAGAGAGCTCTTCTCTTCTGATTTCTGACCATATGAATTTTGCATGACAGCAGGTACTGATCTTATCCCACCTGTCACTTGCTTTCTGGAGGAACATGTGTCTCGTTAAGAGCTTACTAGTCGCCAGGACTGTGAAAGCGGAGCGGATGTGCCCCCTCTAGCAAGCTCGCCTGCCTTTTCGTTTCCCGGTATGCCCCTGTGTCCCGGCACCCATACCAGGTGAATCGAGAGCTGCTCAGCCATCTCGTTAAGAGATTTACAGCAGCCCTCCACAGTCCTGCAATTGTACGTACTTGCCCCCAACGACTTGAGAGCTGCTTGACTATCAGAGAAGATGTAGACATCACCGTTATTGATATCCAATGTCTTCAGGTGCTCTACAGCTTCCTGTATCGCGGCCACTTCCGCCTGAAAGACGCTGCAGTGGTCAGGCAGCCTAAAACTAAGATTTAGGCCAAGCTGAGGAGCGCATACCCCTCCTCCCACCTTATCGTCGAGTTCTGAGCCATCTATATACAGATGGATTGAGCCATTATCCAGGGACGGTCGGATGTCCCAGTATTCTCTCTCCGGAATTGGAATATAGAATTTTTTCCCAAAACAGTACTTCGGTGTACAGTAGTCAGAGCCTTGACCCTTACCAGGGGATCCCCATCCTGGTAGATTCCTGAGTCGCAATGCGGAACATACCGCAGCTAGTTTACCGCTCAGATCAATCGGCAAAATATTCAAGATTGCATTTAGTGCGTCCGCCGCAGTTGTGTGTAACGCCCCGCTGACACATATGAGCGCGCTTCTCTGCACTCTTTGCATTAGGATAGTATTGGAGTTTTTCTCCAGTCCCGTCCACCAGACTAGGACTCCATACAAAAGAATCGGTCTAACCACAGCGGTGTAGAGCCAAAGTGTAACTTTGAGGGTCAACACCCATTTTTGCGTTACGGCCCCCCTACAAGAGTATAGGGCCACTGAAGGTTTTTTAGCACGCTCCTGGATATTCTCTTTCCATGAGAGCTTTTTATCGATAATGACACCCAGGAACTTAGCGGAATCGCCAAGTTTGAGGGTGGTATTACCTAATGCTGGTATCTGCAGTAAACAGGACCAGCTCTGTTTTAGCCGGGTTAACACCTAGACCTTTACCACCGGCCCACCTTTCCACTAATCTAAGGTTTCTCTGCATGATATCACAAAGCGTTTGCTGGTATTTACCATTCACCACCACCGCAAGGTCATCCGAGTACGCAATGACCTTGGCCTCCCTCCACCGACAGGGTCTTCAGCAGTCCATTGACTGTAGCTACCCATAGAAGAGGAGAAGGATCCCACCTTGCGGCGTACCTCTGTTGACGACCTCACCTACCGTCATCCCGGCTAGAACAGCTTGCACTCTCCTGCTCGTCAGCATTTGGTTCACAAGAGACACTAACCAAGGTTCAATATCCAAGGTCGTCAGAGCTTTCGTGATGGCTTCCGGCGTGACATTGTTAAAAGCCCCCTCAATATCCAAGAAGGCTACTAGTGTAAATTCTTTATCGGCCAAAGATTTTTCGATGTGCGTAACAATTTCATGCAACGCTGTTTCTGAGGATCTACCTTTCATATAAGCAAGCTGCGAGAGCATGATTTTGTTCTCTAATTTCTCCCTGAGATGCGGTTCCATGAGCCGCTCCAGACCTTTGAGTTGGAATGACGCCAGACTAATTGGTCTGAAATCTTTCGGGCCAACGTGAGATATTCTACCCGCCTTAGGTATAAAGATTACGCTGGAACTCTTCCAGGTCGTAGGAATGTAACAAAAGGTCAGCACTCCCCAAAGATAATCTGCAGCCACGGTATGCACTGTACCATGGACTGCAGGAGATGTATTGGCGATATACCGTCAAGCCCCGATGATTGGAAAGGCTTAAATGACAAAATGGCTCATTCTATTCTTTCATTAGTTAGGTACTACCCTAGGTCATATGCTCCCTTACCTGTATCAGTTAGGACCCTATGCTCGTTTTCCGCGTCTGGAAAGTGAGTATCAAGGAGAAGTTGCAACGTTTCCTCCCCCGTATTCGTCCAAGTCCCATCCAGCCTTTTCAAACACCCCGGGCCACAACGAGGTAATTTTGATAGGATTTTCCGTAACCTAGAACCCTCCGACACAGACTCTATACCACTACACAAATCTCTCCAGGAGGTTCTCTTAGATTTCCTGAGTACTCCTTTGTACTTTCTCAGGTGCTCCTTATACGCATCTCACTTTGAAGCCTCCCTCGAGGCTTTAGCACTATTAAAAGCTTGTCTACAAAGCTTCCCATACCTATCTAGCTCGGGGTTCCACCAGGGTGGTTTTTGCTTACCCCTAGCCCTTTTAATGGGGCAGGCTTTAACCCCGCCGCTGCTTTACTGTGGTGGAGATTAATCTGTAGCACCCGCACCATCAGGGTTGCTACACCTCTCCACCACCTTGACATTGCCAATGTCTTCATCAGACATCGACTTATCCCCCGAGTTCGCCTCGCATAACCTCCCGAAGCCCAGAGAAGAACCTAGTGAGAGGGCGATGCGGTGTCGTCCTGTTCCGTACCGTCCATCGGATCGGCCCGGCTAGGTTCGACATCCTCAACCACCCCCTCGCTGCCGTTCTTCTCCAGCTCCTCCTCCAGGTCCTGCACTGACCTAAGGTCGTTGGAGTACACCCGGACCCTAACCTGGACGAAGCCGAAATTCACCATCCAATTCGACTTTTCCAGAATAGGGCGGTCCCTCGTTATTCAGCATCAGGACCGAATGACATGGCAGCCGACCTTGAATCCCCACAGGCCACCACCTTAACCGAACCCTGGAACCACCCCACTTCTTTCCAGGAGGGGATGGGACCAGGAAATTCGCCCAAGACGCTGACCGAGTGGGTAGCCATCTCAGCCCGCACCCAGTCCCAGTGAGACCGGAAACGCCTCTCCCCATTGGGATTCCAGTCAAAGACCCCAGAAGTATGCTACCTCTAGCAACCTCTGCAAACGTGGGGCCTAGAACTCTAGCCCTTTTTGGGTTAGAGTCGCTTGACCCAGCTTCCATGGACCTGTTACGTTTCTCGGTCCCCTTTTCTTCTACCGGACGACTGCCGTTGAAGTCCGGACATACCATTTTGGCCCACTCTAATTCGTCCTTTAACTCTGCAACATCACCAGGCAGCGCCTTGGTAAGTAAATCTGGCATATACCAGGACCTACTCAGGATCATATGCGCAGTACGTTTGTGCCTAGACCGTACGTTATCTAATTTTGGCCTATCGCAGGCCTTACTGAACATTGTGGGCGTAGGGACGGGGTTCCTCGAGGCGAGCGCACCGACCTCGACGTTAACCCCAGTATCGAGCCGCTTACTGGGTACGCCTACGCCGGCGGTCTCAGCTCTCTTGACCGCCCCTCCGTCACCCGCAACCGCCAGATTACCACTAGCACCAGACTCCGGCATCGCCTGGAGGCTGCGTGCTCTCTCCATGTCCGCCGCAGCGCGGCCTGCATCGCACGAGCGCCGTAACCTGTGGGGGTTCTCCCCTCCGACTTTGTTGGAGTGTCGGCCTCCTTATTTTTTTGTTTTTATACCTAGTAGTGCTTCGCACACAAGGTATATTAACTTCATTCGCCTATCGGTAGTATGTAACGGCATAAACGAATCGAGATAGATATTGACTTATATATATCAAAATGTTCAGGAGCAAAAGAGAAATTGATTGAGCCATGTCCGTCCGTCTGTCCGTCTGTCCGTCCGTCCGTCTGTGAACACGATAACTTGAGTAAGTCTTGAGATATCTCAATGAAATTTGGTATGCCGGTTCCTTTTTATCTCGGAGCGCTATTGAAAATAGGCAAAATCGGTTAAAAGCCACGCCCACTTTCTATATACATATATAATATTTTCGAAAATACAAAAAGAGTGATTATTCAGTACATAATACACCTATAGGGATAAAATTCGGTGTGTACGTTGGCGTTAAGGCTATTTGAAGAAATTTTTTTAAAAGGGGCATGCCACCGCCCTTTTTTGATTAAGTCAAATTTGGAAATATTATTTTAATCATAAATCAAAAACCGCTCAAGATAGAAAAATAAAATTTAGCACACATATTATACAGGCAATATTCCGAAAAAAATTAGCGAAATCGGGTAAGGCCACACCCAATTTTATACAAAAGATTTTGAAAAGGATCATATATACATTGAATATGCAATAACTTTGCTTAAACTACCTGTATATCATTTCTATTTCAACTCTAAAATGTTCGTGGGCAAAGAAAGTCGAATGCACAAAATTTGTGGAAAATGGGCGTGGCCCCGCCCCTTTATTGTGGATTATTCCACAAAACTTTCCATGCCATAACTCCGGTAAAAATTGATTTATTAAAACGATATTTGGAGAAAGTGTTTAGCATATAAAGCTTACTCTTTGCTGTAAAAATAAACAAAATTGGTAAACGGACACGCCCACCCTTTGAACACAGTTCTGAAAAATTTCTTTATAAAATTAAAATCGCGATATTTCCATAATTGTATAAGTTATATAAATAAGATTTTACACACATAATAAGCTTTTTAAGCAAAACTAAACTGTAAAAAAATTTTGTGGATTTTGGTGAAGTAGGCGTGGCGCCGCCCACTTTTCAGCAAAAAAGTTCAGCTATTTTCAAAAGTATTTAGTATACTCCTGCCAAAAATTACGCAAATCGAATAACAAACAAGCAAGATTTACTGCCTTTTTATTAAACGGTTTTATTTAGCTCACCCCGTTTGTTTTATTCTTTCTTGGGTCAAATTTAGTAATTCAAATTTGACCCTCTTCCTGTCAACCGATTAATCTGAAATTTTGCATACACTTTGGATTTTGGTGACAATACAGTTATGTTTGGGTGTTGCCACTTGGGGTGGTTTACAGGGTTGCCACCTATCTCAATTTTTTCTAAATATAGAGCTAGATATGCCAATATGGGTATCAAATGAAAGGTATCTTCGTCCGTATTCCAAATATGACAATTTCAAGCAGGGTTGCCACCTAGAGTTGCCACCTAACCGTATTTTATGTTTTTCCTTATATCTCGGGATCGGCTTGACCGTTTTGAATGAAATTTAGCATATCGATAGCATGATTCATTCTTAGATTATATTCGTGGGTATTGCCACTTGGGGCAAATGCAGTAGGCTACTTCTTTTAAAAATTTTTGAGACCACGTATAATTGATAAATGTCAATTACAAATTTCAAATTTAATTTTAAATCTTTGCAAATGCAGTAGGCTACTTCTTTTAAAAATTCTTGAGACCGCGTATAATTGATAAATGTCAATTACCAATTTCAAATTTAATTTTAAATTTTTGCAAATGCAGTAGGCTACTTCTTTTAAAGATTTTTGAGACCACGTATAATTGATAAATGTCAATTACCAATTTCAAATTTAATTTTAAATCTTTGCAAATGCAGTAGGCTACTTCTTTTAAAAATTCTTGAGACCGCGTATAATTGATAAATGTCAATTACAAATTTCAAATTTAATTTTAAATCTTTGCAAAATGAAGTAGGCTACTTCTTTTAAAAATTCTTGAGACCGCGTATAATTGCAATAATGAAGCACTAAATGAATTAAAAAGAATGCGAAATAAAAACTAAAAACTAGAAAATAAAAAAAATAGGTAAAAAACTTTTTAAGTTAAACGGTTTTATGTTAAACATACATTGCAATATTTAAGATAAATGTACTAAAAACCAAAACATAATAAAATAGATACAGTCGTGCAAATTATAAACATATGCATAGACTAGATTAAAATAAAACCGGGGAGCACGTCAATTGTCTACAATTGTTGATTAAAATGTTTGTTTTGTAATGTTGCACTATAATTAGGCAGTTGTTCAACCGACAACGATAGACGTGTGATAAGTAGGGCTATAATGTGGAAACAAGCTAGCAAGCTCGATTATAAGCGAGTTTTAGGGTTTCATAGTGGTGAGCGAGTAGTACTTTTATCATATGTTTTGTCGATTAAAGGCACACTACGAGCAGTGGAACGATTCCTCGCCAGCCAGCAGTGTGAATGTCCAACGATAAACTAGCTGAAACATTTCTTTACTTTACATGGAGTGTATAACTATTGGAATTTCCATGAGCAAGAAAATAGTAAGTAATTTCCTCACCGTCTGCGGGCCAACTGCCTAACGACGAATTAAACGATTCTTCTATCGCACATTAAGTCGATAATTTGTAGACAATTGACGTGCTTCCCGGTTTTATTTTAATCTAGTCTATGCATATGTTTATAATTCCCACGACTGTATCTATTTTATTATTTTTTGGTTTTTAGTACATTTATCTTAAATATTGCAATGTATGTTTAACATAAAAAGTTTTTTACCTATTTTTTTTTAATTAATTTTCTTTTATTTTCATACCTTTCCTTGATATGGGGAAAGCTAACAATTAGTTGCCTTTATAACAAATTTTCAGTTATTAAAATAGACCTGAGTAAATTTAGATACCAAAACAGATCACTACTAGGTATTTAATGTTCGGTTACAACCGAACTTAGACTTCCTTACTAGTTATTACTGTTTTTATACATGTTTGTGGTCCCACGAATAGCGGAGAGAGAGGGTCGTCCGCGGCCCCTGCGGGTTGGGGTTTAAAATATGCCCGCGGTAGGCATACCTGTCGTAAGAGGCGACTAATATGCACAAAGGTAATAATGTGCAACTTGATGGTTGATCTACGGACCTGATGCCTCTCACCTCTCATTACCCATCTTCTCTTTCCTTTCGGAAGGAGGGATAACATGACCTAGAAGGTTTCACTGGTCATAACGAATCGCTACCACGACAGTCGGGCAGTACCGCAAGGGAGTACCGGAGCGTACCGGGTTCATATCCGGCCAAGGACTGTTGATTCGACAACACTCCCCAAAACCTTCGGGGAGTGATTTTGTTGGAATAAATCCACTGCAAATTAAAAAGAAAAGGTAAATGATAAGGTTAAAGTGAAGAACAAAAAAGTGCCAAAATCAATAATAAGAAAATTGATAAATTGACTGTGGAAATAAATTCCCTAAAAGCTGCTGTTGTTAGTTCCGGTGCTTCACCTTCTAACAGAAATTGTTCCTCTACCGAAACGGTTCCATCTCTACTGTCCTTCCTTCTCTTAATTCTACTGATGGTGCTGTTACACCTATCTTACCTTCGCTCGTGCAATCACAATCCGATTGCTTTTGCTCATGTACCTTGGCTAAGTCTGCCGTTTCTGCTAATGGTGACAACCTTATACCGGGCACTCAATCCGCTGTTATTGCGGGTGGCAATAACACTGTGTCCGATTCTCAATCCGCTTCTACCGTTGGTGGTGAGTGGCAAACCGTGCCCTTTAACAATTGGCGCGGTTCTGATAGGTCTAAAAAGAATAAAAACAACCCTGAAGTTTCGAATACTGCCGTAAATCTTGACTCTTCTACTGAGTGTTCGCACACAGTGACCCCGCAAACTGATGTTATCAGGGTGGTCAGTGGTGTTCCACCGCGAATGGCCATTTTTGTTTCTAGGCTGCATGCGTCGTTGACTCAGGCAGATATTAAGACATATGTTTGCTCCAAACTTGGTGTCGCCCCTACTAGCAACATTAGCGTTTATAAATTAAATTTCAAGTCTGAAAGAGACATTTAATCTTTTAGGGTCTCAGTGCCGGACTCATTCTTCGATAGGGTACTTGACCCTAAGTTTTGGCCGGAACACTCTATTGTACATTTGTACACGAGTAAGCCCAAAACGGGAACTGGCTCCGCTTCAAAAAACTGAATAGCTTAACTAAACTGAATAGCTTAACTACGTTGTCAACTTTAGTTATCCACTACCAAAATCTCCGTGGTCTACGCTCCAAATTGAATCCCCTTTTTCTTAATAGCTTGACTTTTACTGCCCATGCAATAGCTTTTACTGAGACCTGGTTAAAGCCAGACAACTTTAATTCTGAAATTTTCTGCAGCAATTACGTCGTTTATCGGCGCGATCGTGAAACTAGGGCAGGTGGCGTCCTCATAGCTTTTGACTCACGTCTTCCATCTGAGTTGGTCAGCTTGGCCAATGTGTCTGATATTGAAGTTATCGCTGTGAAGCTTTCATTGCCTGGTTGCTGCGTATTTATCTCCTGCTCGTACATACCGCCTCAATCGAATTTACTTGTTTATAATCGTCAGATCGCCTTTTAGTTCTTGGTGATTTTAATTTACCCGTAGTGAGTTGGGTCGGCTCAAGTGACTCAAACATTTTAACCCCTACCACACAGCATGATTTTCTCATTGACCTTTCTGACACTTCTCTTGTACAAATTAACAACGTACAAAATTGTAAAAATAAAATACTTGACTTGGTGTTCGTGGACGACTCTGTAGGGGTCGCTCTTAATCGCATTACTCCGTTATCTGTACCTAAAGATACCCTTCACCCTACACTTGAGATTGCTTTGGACACTAGGCAACCCAGGGGGCTTATTACTACCGAAGGTAGACAGCGTCATGCTCAACGAGTTGCTTGCCACCCATGACTGGACGAAGCTCTATGCTTGTAATGACATCGAGTCGGCAACCTCCTTTTCGCTTCATTAGTGTTGGTATGGCAAAGCCGCCCTGGTGGCCTAAACAGCCGGTGAGACTCGGCACTATTAAGTCTAAGTTTTACAAGCGTTTTAAAAGTACAGGTGCATCTGCTAAGTATTCTAAATATTTGGTGGCGCGCTCCAACCTTCAGTTGCTCAACCAACAATGCTACAAAAGCTATTTAGTGGGCTGTAAAACCCAATTCTTTACCAACCCGAAAAAGTTCTACAATTTTGTCAATTCGAAAAGGAAAACTACCGGATTTCCATCTTCCTTCGCCTTTGGATCCAAGAGTGCTAGTTCGGATCAGGATATTTCTGAATTATTTGCAGAATTCTTTATGTCGACCTACACATCAAATAAGTTCCAGTCCAGTCCCTACCCTTACAATTTAAATAGTTCTAATAGCATTCACATGCCTGTTTTGGATAAACATTCTGTTCTACAAAGTCTTCTTGCACTGAAACCTTCATTTTCCCCTGGTCCGGATGGTGTTCCCAGTTGCGTGTTGAACTACTGAGCTATACATTTATCTGACCCAATTTTTTAACTGTTTAAACTATCTCTTAAATCTGCTGCGTTCCCTACAATCTGGAAGCAATCTTTTATTATACCTTTACATAAAAAAGGTAGCAGGTCAAATATTGATAATTATAGGGGCATAGCTAAGCTCTCAGCTATTCCTAAAACAATTGAACACATAATAACTCGCCAGCTGCAATATCGGTGTAGGTATTTATTATCACCGTGTCAGCATGGTTTTGTACCCCGACGACTAACTTGCTTGGGTTCTCCTCCTTTGTTATGGACGGATTCTTGAAAGGTAACCAAACGGATGTGGTCTATACATATTTCAGCAAAGCTTTCGACTCTGTCAACCATGAGCTTGTAATCCATAAACTCGATTTACTGGGTTTTTCAAATCATCGAAATCGATTTACTGGGTTTTTCAAAACATGGCTTGCAAATTATCTTACAAACAGGACTCAACAAGTGTTGTTTAAAAATACTTTGTCTAAGTCCATTGACGTAACATCCGGTGTCCCCCAGGGTAGTCATCTTGGCCCCTTACTCTTTACCCTGTTCATAAATGACCTACCCCAAATCATCTCTCATTCTCGAACTCTTATGTATGCGGATGATGTGAAACTTTGTTTCACCTATTCGCCTACTGTACCTTACCGTGGAGATCTCTTTCAGGCCGATTTGGAGTCATTTCGCTGCTGGTGTGCAGTAAATTTATTAATATTGAATAGCTCGAAATGTAAGCTAATGACTTTTCATCGAGTAAAGCCGGTTTTGGTCTCCTACGTACTAAACAACTCTCTTTTGGAACGCATATCTGTTGTAACTGATTTAGGTGTTATTTTTGACCCTAAACTAAGTTTTAATATGCATATTTCATCTATTGCTAACAAAGCCATGGGTGTGCTTGGTTTTGATAAATGATGGGCTAAAGAATTTGACGACCCGTACCTCACGAAAGTTCTTTACACATCGCTGGTTCGTCCAATACTTGAGTATTTCTGGTGTCCCTTGTATCAAGTCCATATACAGCGGATTGAGTTAGTATAAAAGCAATTCTTGATTTTTGCTTTGCGGGGTCTTAACTGGAATCCAACTACTCACCTGGCCCCTTAATAGAAGTAGGCTTCTCCTCTTAAATTTACCTTCTCTGGAAAATCGTAGGGTTTTACTAGGTGTAATGTTCCTCCATAAGCTGATTGTTGGTGAAATCGATTCATCTGATCTTGTTAGTCGACTGAGTTTTGCTGCACTATGTGCCTTTTCAATTACCCCTTTGTCGACAAAACTTTGCTAAAAACCACCCTCTAAACCTTTGGTGTTCATTTTACAACGAGTTATATAGCTGCATTAGTTTCGAATGTTCTTTTGCCTCACTTCAAAATTTAATACTTGCATTCCTGCTAAACGCTGACTAATATCATGTAAGTGTTCCACCCGTAGTTGCTCTGAACGCTGCGTGGAATCGCGTACATTCCTCCGGCATCACACATGTATCAACGTATACAATTAATTAATTAAATTGTCCGCTGCGCGGAATCACGTCTATTCCGCCAGCAAATCTCATATCGCTCTGGTACTCGACTTTACATAAATAAATATTCGACCGTATGTCAGGGTGGATTGGAGACTCGGCCTCTTCAACCATCCTATGGATAATTCAAGATTTCAAGGCACAATATTAAATGATAAATATTCCGTTGTTGCCCGAACGCTGCGTGGAATCGCGTCCATTCCACCAGCTTCTCTCACAATATCAACGAACACACTTAAACAAATAATTACTCGACCGTATGTCAGGGTGGATTGGAGACTCGGCCTCTTCAACCATCCTGTGAATAATTCAAGATTTCCAAGCTCAACATTCATTAAAAATTATATCGCATGTGATGGGGGATTGGAGACTCGGCCTCTCCAACCCCCCGGTGAGGATGGAACAGTCAATGATTTTCAAGAGCATCCTTATGGATGAACCGATCGTTTTATAAGATGGACAGCAATCACGGCCACTCTAATCTTTCCAGTTAATAACCAACTAGTTATGATGACAACATTGCGTGAATAATCGACCATATGTGTGGGTGGATGGGAGACACTGCCTCTCCAAACATCTCATGTAATACTTTAATTCATATTGTTAGTTTTTAAGTTATGTGCAATTTTAATAGTCGATCTCTTTGTTTGTGTCGACTTAGAACAAATTAATAAATAAATAAATACATAAAAACTATCAGGGGCAATCTGTGGATACGGAATTATATCACTGAAATTCCAGGCAACCGCAAATAACTTATCCCTTATTTCTATTTGACTATCATCAAAGCGATGTAAAACAAGTAAGGAAAGGGCTGTCTTCGGCTGTGCCGAAGGCTTTATACCTTTCATGAATACGCATATCTTTTTTAAGTGTCCTACATGGCCAAACCACATTTATCGGAGCAATCGGTTATATGGAAGCTATATGTTATGTTACTCCGATCTGTATGATTTTCATTGCACACATCACATTTATAATAAGTACCAATCTTGCAAAATGTTACGATCCTAGCTTCTTAACTGCAAAACTTATAGCCCAAAACCCATTTATCGAAACTATCGATTATATGGGAGCTATATGTTTTGTTCGTCCGATCTGGGTGATTTTCACTACACAGGTTACAAATATAATATGTACTAAACCTGTGAAATTTCGCTCTCCTAGCTTTTTGATTGCAAGAGTTATAGGCCAAACCCCATTTATCGGAACAATCGATTGTATGGGAGCTATGCTTTGTATCGGTCCGATCTTAGTGGTTCCGACAAATGATTAATATAATACAAAATGGCGGCTCCATACGAAATTTCATCGAGAAATTTCTAAAATTGAGGGACTAGTTTGCGTTCAAACAGATAGACGGACGGACAGACGGGCATGGCTAAATCAACTCAGCTCGTCGCCCTGACCATTTCGGTATACTTAATGGTGGGTCTATCTCTTCTTCTTCTCATACTTACAAACATCGGACCAAAGTTATAATACCGTTTCATGTTCATGAAAGGTATAAAAATATTATTCAACAGGGGATTATTACTCAACACATCTGCTCAATCCACCAGGCGACATTCATCGCATAGTCTAACGGAAGTAGCTTACATTCAAGAAATGCAAAGTGCGCCTCAAACACCCACTTCAGCAACAAGCGGGGTCAGTATTTGCACCAGAGGCGGTGGTGCATCACCGGATAGCGAACAAAGTGGTCTGGGCACATCAAGCAAAGTGGGCTCAGCAACGTTAAAATTTTTGTAACGTATCTATTAAACGGCTATATACAGCATTGTAATAAAATAAAGTTGGAGCCAGTGAATGCTGCAAGTTTCGCAAAATAATTCGTTCCGTGTTCTCCGGTTGGTGTATACGTCGTTTAGGGGCTCGCGATAATTCTAAAAATCACTATTATGGCATACGCATCAAAACCGACTCCACATAACTCTTCGGAAGTATAATGAATGCCGAAAAAATAGGGGGGGAAGAAAAATTTTGGGGGTTGTAAATTAGGACAAAATAGTTCCTCCAAAACCAGATAAATGTTGTTTTTCCTTTCTTGTTCTTAGGTGGCAGGACATTGGTTGGTTTCTGACACCGCACAACCCAAGCTAATCATGTATCGTATCAGTCCCACTCGGCTCTACCTGGAGTGATCCGGAAACGCGAACAGAGAAAAACCAAAATTCAATTGTTTTCAATTCCATTTATTTGGTTATAAGTATTAGTGCAATAAGACGTCCATGTATTTTTTACTACAATCATTATTACATAATACACAAATCCCATCAAACATCTAATTACAATTATGTAAATATCTATAGAAGTTGTTATTGCAACCGATATAAATTATTATTATTTATATATTTAATTAGTTTGGAGAGGGAATGCAATGTTCGAATCCTCTCACATTGCTCAGCAGGCAACAACAACACATGCACATAAATAACCACCAGAAATGTGCGCCAATTGCTTATGTAAGCAAATAAAACTTTCAACGTTTCCTTCTTTACATACAATATTCTTTGTTCCGTGTTTAATATATTTTACGTACACTAGAGGTTGCCCCGTTCGCCCAAATTGGACGAAAATATAAATTGGCAAATATATAAATACGGCGAGCATTCAGTGAAAGAGAAAAAACGAATACTTGTGTGCGCATACACAGCATGTTATACCTAAGCGGTTTTTACCTAATATTTCTCACCTGTGCGATGTAAACAAAAAACGAATACGATTCTGCAAACCAGACGTTCAATACGAACATTTTGATATAGGTTTGACCGTAATACGTGTTGTTTTTCCCCTTCAAAAAGGGATAACAACGTGATTTTCCTTACCGTATTTATATATAGATATATATATTTAACTTGTATAAAATCTTATGTATTCATATTTTATTTGGAACGGTGAATTTGATTGTTTCGAAAAGCACGTACATGGGAATGAGAAAATAGCAAATTTTAACGTTGCCAAAAATAAACTTTTGTTTAAATCAATTTATTGAATTCAAATGTTTTTTGATTTTTCGGAAGCTTAGCCGTGAATATTGTTTAAAATTGGTTTTCTGCGTTGACCCCATAGGTTTTATGCGTTGACCCCATTCATATTGTTTTGATGGCGGCAGTTTTGCCACCAAACACTCCGTAAATGCCGATAATTACAAGAGGTCTGCAAGAAAGGTAGTACAGACTCTATAAGCGATAAGTCAGAGTACGGATGTACCAACAATGACACGTTAGAATCAGATATGGATGAACAAAGTATAGACGTTAAATTGCATTGTTGGTGTCCAGCATCACGTCGCCCTTCAGGGTTAATATTTCCCAGTGATGTTCCAAAAGTTATTTAGGAGTTAGAGTTTAACTTCGGCCGCCCTGAATTACTAATTAAAGCCCAACTACAGAAAGTTCAGAAGTTTTCATGTATCGGTGAATCGCGCACGAAATATGGTTGCAGTTTTTAAGTCCACAAGCTGTGTGTCCATCACCTTATGAACCCTACGGAGTGTTTGGTGGCAAATCTTCCGCCATCAAAACAATATGAAGGGGGTCAACGCAGCAGCAATACTCTTACAAATAATGTACGTTGGGTTTTGCACAGCAACGAAATACAGGCTGAAGCAAAGGTTTTGTTTATAAAGTGTGGCCAGTCACATAAGTTGGGTGATTGTAGCCAGTTTCTGTCGTTAGATCTTCCCACCAAATGGAGTTTTGTTAAAGAGAAAACTGGCTGTGTTTTGGTTGTCTCCGTAAAGGCCATAGTTTAGGAAATTGTCGTTAACGAAAAGAGTGCACATTGGAAGGTTGTCGCTCCATCAAAGGGATAGGGATGTGCTATCGTCCGTATCTTCCGCCGCAGAAGCAGAACGAATTTCGAACTGTACATCTGATGGGCAATTGATACTTTTTAAAATCGTTCCCATTACATTGTATGGTCCAAATCGATGGCTGTCTGTCTACCCAATGATTAACGAAGGGTCATCTATTACGTTGTTAGAAGAAAATATTGCAACAAATGAGGCCTTCATGGTCGTAATATGCCACTTACTTTGCAATGGTATGTCGAAAGTCAAGTCAAAGAACAATCCAGAGAAGTTTCATTGAGTCGTTTGATTTGCCAAGTCAGTCATTCGGCAAACAACAGTTCCCACACTTACAGTCTTTCCCCATTGGAAGTTATTCCGACGTTAAACCAGTATTGTTGCTGGTTCTAGACCAGTGACGATTTTTGTCTAGCCCGCGGGCGCTCACACGTACAATGGAAGTGCTCTCTATACATTGTGGAAAATTAGAGTGGGTTTGCCAATCACTTGATCAACGACTGTTGACTGCTAAACATGCAATTTGTATTTACGCGCTGATTGACAGCTTTGGGATGTTTAATATTGAGTTGGAAGAATTTTTGTAACTGATAAAAAATTTAATAATGAAATGTTTAAGATTATTTGGTTCAAAACCATAAAAATATTAATTTTAAAATATAAAAATTAGTTTAGGTTTTATATTATTCTACGGTTTCCATTGTGCCATTTTCCTTTTCGTACCTTTCCTTTATTCTCCTCTTATTTCTTTTTTACTTTACTAATTCCCTTTCGATTTTTTTTTGTTTTATACACAATTTTTTTTTGTCGCGTTTTTTGGGAATTTTTTTGGGTGTATCAGCAAGTTCTCTCATATTTCAACACAAGCGCAGAATTAGGTAGTGTGCGTTTGAGCATCACTGGTCTGGACAATAGTTACCTTGCCAATGCTAATGGAACGGGGGATGCAGGGCCGAATCAACCAATCGCTATATTCACGCAATTGGGATGGATAGCGTATGGCCCTAGTCAAGAGCATCAAATTTCGACACCCAGAGTACTGCATATCCGTCAATCGCAGTCATTGAAAGAGTTGCACAGGTTAGTGCAAGAACATTATTCCATCGAAAATTTTGGTGTACGTAGGGTAAACGTCACGCTTGAGTCAGATGAAGATCGCCGGGACAGGGCCACGCTACCAGAGATTTGGATAATAGATACGAAGTCGGATTGCTATGGCGAAGTGATGCAATCACACTTCCGCCTAGCGTTGACATGTCTTATCGCAGGTTAATGAACCTCGAAGTACGAATGCTCAAAGATGTTGGTTTTGCCGCAAGTTACAGACTCGAAATTAATGAATATATCACTAAAGGTTATGCCAGGTTGTTGCCACTAGAAGAGGGGGGGATTTAAGGGCCTAATCCGTGGTATATGCCGCATTTCGGTGTAGTTAAACTAAGAATAGTTTTCGACGCCGCTGACGCAACTTCCAACGTATCATTAAATTCAGTTTTTCTCTAGGGTCCTGAACACGAACAATCATTTTAAAAAAATTCCGAAAGAGTATTGAGGCAGTCGAAGCTGAGATTTTAGAGATGTTTTCATAGGTGTGAATAAGGGATGGAGATCCAACCAAGCCGATACAAACTTACGCCATGACTTCGTTGATATTGGGAGTAATTTGTTCGCGAGGTTGTGCAGAGTATGCGAAGAATAACAACGCTGCCAAATTCATGTCAACCATGCCACGAGGCGCTACAGCCGTAGTTCATAACATGTATGTCGACGACTTAGTAATTAGCTTCAATACTCCCACTGAAGCCCAGCAAGTCATTAAAGAAGCTGTCACAATAAGTTCAGCGGCTAGCTTTAAATTAAGAAACTTTTTGTCCAATAACAATAGTGAATATGGACCACGAGCCTACGGCGGATAAGGTCTTAGGCATGTTATGGAATACAGTTAATGACTCCCTTGAATTCCACACAAGGTTTCAGAAAATCACTCGAGACCTGTTAACCTTTGTAGTTATAATGTCAAATATATCAAATAGTAAAATTAGTTAAACACTGAGAATAAAAATTCATTGTTGTTAGTAAATTTGGATTTGCATACACAACACCATCCCCCGCTTTATTTACGGAAATCATCTGCTTGATAGCGGTGTACCGACCTGCGTGTACGGCTGCTTCGTCGAACTTCTTATGTGCTTGCTTACTGCTCTTGAGAATGCTCATCAGCATCTGTAGTTGTATCTGGTAGCGATAAGTTGGTAATTGGATATGTTTCTTCTCCCTCTTCTTCAATAGGTTTTGAATCGTTAGCATGGCGATACTTCATTTGGTTTTGATGACGCTTATAGTAGCCCAAACTAGTTTTTACCACATACATAACTTTTCCAAGACGTCTGTCGACGAACCCTTTTAACCACTTTTCCCACGCCCATAGTTGCGGATGTATACACTGTCTTTAGGTGCAAATTTGGATGTATTTTCTTCACCATAAGTTTTGCTATTATATAATTCGAGAAAGTTCACTGCACCCACCTTTGCACTCACTACCTTACTTTAAATAAATAAAAGAAATTAATTTTGGTTTTAAATCGTAAATATGTGTATTTTGGCTCAGGCGCTAAGTGGGCGTTTTGCTCGAGATTTGCGAAGTTGTGATTTTTGTTTACAAAAGTCTGTGTGTTTGGTGTTGACAAATTATATGTGCGTGACTGTGTAAGTGTGTGTGGTGCGGTGAATGTTGGCGGCAGGGTTGTACCCGCCTGTGTTGTGGCTAATCTAGCCATCTCGGCCCCCCTAGGCAAGTGATCAGCCTAGCAATCGTTGCAGCTGCTGCAGGGTCTCCACAACATTATTCAGACCAGTTGGTCGACGTCGGCCTCTACTCGCTGGCTGTCGCTGGTAGGTTGATGCGGCTGAATGGCGATAACGGGCCGCGGAATGACTCCATATTCGTGGACGCTGTTGCTGTGGCGAGGTAGGCCTATGTGGTCCAGATAAGCGCGGTCGTTGCGCTGGAGGTGGCTGGTTTCTTGATCGCGCCTGTTGACGCCCTGCTTGGGTACGGTGCAGGAGCGTATGGTGCGGTATAGTTTAACGTTTAGTTCGAGGAAACGAAAGTCCTTCGAGCTAACTCTTTAGGAGTGAGGTATGTATTTGTTTCGGATAGCAACATCGCTTCGTTGGATGAATTGCTCCGTATTTGATTTTATATTGTTTTAAAGTATTTACGCGATCGGTATTAGCGGTATTAGACTCGGTTGGTAGAAAACAAAGTTTTACGAGCGGTCGAGTTAGTTTGCCGTTTTGCGTACGTAGGTCAACTACTCGGATGTGACCGTAATGTACCTTTTCGATGCGAGCTAGCTGCCATTCGGTAGGAGGTAGACATTCGTCATGAATTAAGACGCATACTCCAATTTAAGGTGCTTCTTGAGTACTTTTCCACCGATATCGTTTGTGAAGGTCTTTAAGGTATTCTTCCTTCCATCGGCGACTAAACTCATGATGGAGGATTTTGATCCGTTCCCATCGATTTATGAGGGAGAGTGAGGCCACGTTTTAATCTGGTAGGGCCAGAAGTGGCGCTCCTCTAAGAAAGTGCCCCGGGGTGAGGGCTGTAAAGTCGGATGGATCTTGCGAGAGTGCTGAGAGCGGCCGTGAGTTTAAAACGGCTTCAACTCGAATGAGTCTGTAAATTTCGAATGTAAATTTGTTATTGCCAGCGGTTTTCTTAACATGCGATTTAAAGCTTTTCCCATAGTCCACCCATATGTGGGGCGCTCGAGGGGATGAATTGCCAATGAATGCCTTGAGGTGCGTATTTTGAAATGACATGCGGCGAGACTTCTTTTGCGAACTGCACGAACTCTATTGCGGTTGCGCGTTGGGCACCGATGAAGGTTTTACCGTTGTCGCTCATGATTTTAGAGGGAAATCCCCGCCGTCCGACAAAGCGTGCAAATGCCGCGAGATAACCTGCCGTTATCAGATCTGAACATAATTCTAGGTGCACGGCTTTTGTCGTAAAGCATACAAAACCAGCCACGTAACCTTTCATTGTGGTAGAAGACCTTAACATCGAGGCCTTTGGCTGGAAAGGCCCGGCAGAGTCTACACCAGTGATGGTGAAAGGCATAGAATAATTGCTGCGTTCGGGTGGTAGAGCTGCCATGATCTGCGTGCGCATCTTTTGCTTGTGTAGCGTACAGACTTTACACATAAAGATGCATTTTTTGATCAGAGGCTTCAATCGAGGAATATAATACTCTTGTCGGATCATTTGTTGCATTAGCCTGTGCTCGGCGTGTAGCATTAAGAGGTGAAGATAATTTATAAAGATTGTGGCAAATGCGGATTTTTCCGGTATTATGATTGGATGCTGCTCATTATAGCTCAGACTGGAGTTCGCAAGCCTGCCATTGGCACGAAGCAGTCCCTTAGAGTCTACAAAGGGGTTAAGTACTAAAAGTGTGCTCTTTTTGTAAATAGGCTTCGACGCCCTTAACAGTGTTTGTTCACTACTGTAATAGCGGGTCTGCGTGGACTCGATTAGGGCTATTTTTGCCCGTTGCAAGTCTTGATGCGTAAGTGCATAGCTTGCGGTATTGGCTATCCCTTTCACCTTATTCTTTAAGCGATTTACAAATTGTAACATATACGCTATTACTCTTGAGGCTCGGGGGAACGACGAAAATCGCTCTAGGATGTCTGTTTCCTCCAACGTTGTATGAAAGCCTTCTATTCTTCTACATTCTGGGGCTATTACTTTGCGCGCAGGCGACTTTGGCCATGCGTCAGGTGATTCGACCATCCAGTTGGGACCATTCCACTATAGTGTGGTGGTTGTAAGGTGCAGGGGTTTGCAGCCTCTTGTTTCAAGATCCGCAGGGTTATCAGCACTGGCTACGTGTCGCCAAGTTGCTGGCCCAACCAAGTCAATGATTTGAGCGGTGCGGTTAGAAACGTATGTTTTCCACGTATGTGGTGGCTTTTCTAGCCATGCTAGCACGTTTTCTGAATCGGTCCATAGATATAGTTTCCGATTGCTCAGGTTTAAATGTGCTTGCACGGTCGAGGCTAGTTTTGCGAGCAGGAGTGCGCCGCATAGCTCGAGCCGTGGGAGGCTTACGGTCTTAAGAGGTGCGACCTTGGCCTTTGCCACTAATAAGTTACTTGTTGTTTTGCCATCGTACTGGGTTCGCACATAAATAGCAGCGCAGTATGCTTTCTCAGAAGCATCGCAAAAGCCGTGGATTTCGACTTCATGATCGGGTGAGAAATTCACCCACCGAGGTATTTGTATCTCGGAGATAGTGTGCAAGTAACTTGCAAATTGGGACCATTTTATTAAGCGGAGTGGTTTCACCACTTCGTCCCAATCGGTTCCATCTAGCCATAATTCTTGAATGAGGATTTTAGGTGCAAGCCATCCTGCGGGGTCAAAAAGTTTTACCACAGATGACAGAATTTGTCTTTTCGTTTTTGCGGATTTTGCAGATACCGACTCAAGAGCAGTGTTGCCATTTTGGTGCTTTTAGAGCTAGATCTAGCTCTTTTTATTGACGTTTAGCTCCAAAATTCTGTTTTAGCTCCTAGCTCTTTTTCTAGTCCTTTTTTTCATTTTTAGCTCTTTTTTGGCTCCAAATTTATTTGTACAAATTGTATTGAAAAATGAAGAAAGTTTTTATTTCTTTTATAATCGACGTCGAAATTATTATATTAGTTTCATTGTGTACCATGTGGCAACTTAGTTTCCCTCACCGATAATAAATAGCTAAATCGGTTAACTTTGTCGAGTAACATTCCTAAATGCCATATGTTTATGTTGCGAACAAGAATCAAAATGGAAAGGTAAGTAAATTGTGTGTAAAAAAACACTTTCCTAAGTTGCTAAAGATTCTGAACAACCTTACCCTCCGATTCTGTCTTCATGATAAAAAATCAGAAAAAATATTTAAAGCGTTTTGAATTCTGAGTCAGAATTAAAATGACTTCATTGGCTTTGACGCAAAAATAAAAATAATTTTTGAGTTTTACTAAAAATGAAATATTTTTTTCTTAACTATTTATCAAGCTTGATAATTTTTCAAAAACACACTTATTTTTTTTTTTTGACTTAGTTATACTTTTTATACGTTTTAAACATTGTTTAAGTTAAATCTATACTCTAATAATCTCTAGAAAAGTCGTACATTAAAAATTTCTTGGAAAAAATGACTGGTGATGACTTGGGGAATGCTATAGAGTTCATCTGATAAATTTTTAAAATTATTGTCTGTCTGTTTGAACTTAAGGATCTTGGAAACTAAGAAATAAATTTTGATGAGAGTTTCACTAATGGACTGCTTGAAGCTTAGAAAGGGACCTGCACTTTATTTTATCAACATCGACAAACAAAAAAGATATACTGATTTTTAGGGAGGTATGCACCTATGAAATTTTTTTTCTTACATAAATTTATATGAAGAAAAATTCACTTACTTTGTCAAAAAAAAAACTAAGCGCCCCTCTCTAAAATTTTTGTTCACTTTTTTTTCAATTTCAGCTTAATCAAAAATCAATTGCATATGTACACTGCCGTCCTATGTGGGTATCAGCATATCTATATATGAGTGGCTCAGTGCCACCCTTGCCTAAGCCTCATTTTAGTCATTTCCTAATAATTAGTGACAAAGTTAATGGGTAATTAAAAATTAAACAGCCTTTTTAGGAAGGTTTGAAACAATTAATTAATTTAATTAATAATTTCGTTCAAAAATTAGGGATGTGCAACTTTGGCACGGATAGTTTGGAGTATTTCTAAGTAGTATAGCATAATAATTCCATATATGTATGAAATTGCGAGGGTTAGGCAATGATGGCACTGAGCCACTCATATGTAAAAGTAAGTTGTGTTAGTTACACCATCTATAACTCAAGAACGGCTGAACCGATTTGGTTGAAAATTGGTGGAGAGGTAGTTGAGAACCAGGAAACGGACATAGGATACTGTTTATCCCGTTTTTCCGGTTTCCGAGATAGCGCCAATATGTGGACCAGGGGTGACCCTAGAATATATTCGTACAATATATGCATCAAATGAAAGGTAGTTTCAAGAACAAGTAGGTATAAGTTCTATGTGTGAATGCATCTCCGAAATTCCGACCAAAATGTGGACCAGGGATGACCCTAAAAATGTGTTGTGCTATATGGGTATCAAATAAATGTGTTAATAAGAGTTTTAATAGGAATGTGCGAATGCGTTTGTGAAAATCGTGGAACGAACGAGGCATGTAATCGAGATTTGGAACGGGAACGTGAATATGATCCTCAGGAATTAAATTTAGCAGTACCCCTACTGAATCAGGAGAAAAGGTATGTTTATGATACGCTTATGAAGGCAATTGATGATGGAAATGGTGGTTTGTATTTCCTGGATGCCCCTGGGGGAACTGGTAAGACATTCCTCCTATCATTAATTGTAGCCACTGTTCGTGAAAGATCCAAAATTCAGGTTGCAGTTGCTTCTTCGGGAATAGCAGCTACATTATTAGAAGGGTATCGTACGTCTCATTCTGCCTTAAAACTGCCGTTAAATCTTCAAAATGTTGAGGAATCGGTATGTAATATTGCAAGAAACTCAGCAATGGCAAAAGTTTTATCAGCAACAAAGATCGTATTTTGGGACGAATTTACGATGGCGCATAAACGTGCATTAGAAGCCCTTAATAGAACATGGAAAGATTTACGCAATGACCCTGGAGGCACAACGGTTTTACTGTCTGGCGATTTCCGCCAAATACTGACAGTAATTCCAAGGTCAACGGCTGCCGACGAAATAAACGCTTGCCTCAAATCATCTCATCTTTGGCGATATGTGAAGAAACTTCAGTTGACAACAAACATGAGAGGTGCATTGCTGAATGATACATCCGCTGAAGACTTCGCTGAGCAATTGTCGAATATATGTAGGTAATGGTAGAGTACATTTCCTGTAAATTTGTGTATCTTTGTCTCATCAAAAGACGAACTTATTAAAAAAATTAATGAACAATCAATCAATTAACAAATTACAAAGCCAATCCTTGAAAGTTTGTGGTCTGAATCTCGAGAATCAATGTTTTACCCATGGTCAATTATATGTTGCATGTTCAAGAAGCGGACGAACATCTGCGTTGTTTTTTTTGCGCCTGATAAAAAAAAATGTCGTGTATCACAAAGTGCTTAAGTGAAGAAAACAAGAGATTCCAAAAAAGCCTATTAAATAATAGTTAAAATATGTACTAGATCTCTTTTATTTATCCTAACCATAATAAACAAATGAACTTCTTAAAATAAAAAATGTACTTAATTATTATTACTAAGAAGGAACAAAATTCGCTGGGAGATAATAACAAATTATTTTCAGATAAGCAGGTAAACCAAATTTAAGGCTAACAACGTCTGCCGGGTCTACTAGTCTTTAATAAAACTCTAGATAAGTTGTTTCTCTATATTTGAAATTTCCTTTAAAAAATTACTGGGGATGACTTGGGGAATGTTTAGGCAAAGCTAAAGTGTCAAATAGAGGGGGGATGGCAAAATGTCGATGTTAGACTGTTAAAAAACGCCTTTACTTTAGTTGGTTGCCATAGACATAAAGGAGATATAATGTGGGAAAATAAATATTGTTCTGAACCTTCTCAGCCTGTAAATTGTTTTCGCAATTGAAGGTAGCAGGAATTTATTAACTACTTAGGTACATACCGAGCAAAGCTGGGTACACTGCTAGTATGAAATAAATGTAAAAACTGACATACAATACTGAAGTGCCTTTTAACTAATTTTTTACATGTTTTGGATTTTCTTGAATAAATCTAGCTCTTTTTTTTCTCAAATCTAGCTCCAAAATAAATTGTATCCAGGCAACACTGCTCAAGAGTGTAAGAAAATTGGTCTGATATTGCATTCCATTGTATGCCCAGAGTTTTAGTGGTGCTCTCTTTTCCGAACTTTAGAAAATTAGTATCTAGCAAGTTTTCTTTATTTATTTTTACCAGTATTTCTGGATGGTTGGAAGTTATCTTTTTTAAAGGGAACCCTGCTGAATCGAGGGCTTCGATAACTTGCGCTAGTGACTAGCACGCTAGAGGAAGAATGTGGCTTCCAGACAGTATATCGTCTGCGTATGTTTGAGAGTTTAGCACCGGGGCGGCTAGTGGTCGTTTTTCTTTCGTATCTTTTGCCAGTTCGTGTAGTGTACGAATGGCTAGAAAAGGGGCGCAGTTTACGCCAAATATCACCGTTTTTAGCTTGTAGTCGCGGATTGGACTGCTAGGTGAATTTCGAAAGATAATGCGCTGATAGTTTTGGTCGTCTTCATGTATTAGGATTTGCCGGTACATTTTGTCGACGTCACCATTGAATACGTATTTAGACATCCGCCACTGTAAGATAAGTAGCATTAAGTCGGGTTGTGATGTTGGAACCGTGTATAACACGTCATTTAGGGAGTTAACTTAGCTTGTGGATTTAGATGCATTGAACACCACTCTTACTTTTGTTGTAAGATTTTCGGGTTTTATAACCGCGTGGTGTGGGAGATAAAATGAGGCGTGTTTGCCTTTTGTAATTTTTTCATAGGAATTTACTGATTCCATATGATCTAGTGTTAGGTATTCCTCAAGAACGTTGTCATATGAGGTTTTTAGCTCGCCTTTTTTAAGTAGGTTTCTTTCCATACTTAGAAACTGCTGTAGTGCTGGTTCGTGAGTGACCTAAGGCGAGTGTATCAGGAAATTGTTGTTTGAATGGTAGTCGTGCTGCGTACCGCCCGTTCTCTGATCTTACAGTTGTGGCTTGGTCAGGCGCGTATTCAGGGGGGGGTTTCGGGGGTTCAAACCCCCCCCCCCCCCGAAATTTCCGAAAATTAAAAAATATACGTCTGTACTAGAATAATTACTCTATTTACCTTTAAAACCCCTGTTAAGAAATTAGCATTAATAGCAATAATGAAAATACGAAAGAATAAAATGAAATAATATTTCACACTGAGAGAAGTTATTGGTAGTCGCTAATCAATTGTCAGAGCAAGTCTGAGAGGTCACAACTAAATTCCTGCAACGGTTCACTCATTTGGCCCTTTAAGAAATTCGCGCCAAACTAACTGCTTTTCGAGCTATGAATACAGCGGGCAAAAATCGTAAAACTGAGTGTCCCTCGTTGCCAAAGGTTTAGCCAAAAAAATGAACAAGAAGTTAAAAAAAATTTCCAAAAATTACTAAGCTGTACACAACGCAGTCGTATTAAATTATTAGAGAAAGTAACAATTAAATTGTACTTATGCTTGTGAGGTGATACTAAAAAGTGACGCTAATTTGGCAAAAAAAGATTGAAAACGTTTAAAAGAAAGCCCGGTATGCTGTTGAAAAGAAAATGATTAAGAAATATTTTCAAGTATTTCTTGACTATGAAACTGTCATGAATAGCCAACAAATGTTGACGTTCCGTTTTGCATGTTGAATAATTGCAATTCTCCGCTTTTTATATGAATTGCAATGTTATTTCATTATATTTTTTATTTTTATTTTTCCGAAGCTTCAGTTTTTCTTCAAGAAATAAAGCGACAACTATTTACTTCTTGCCAAAGCCTGAAGAAATCATACACAAAATTTCAAAACAATCAATAAAAATAAATATTGAGATTTTTACACAAACAACAAGCTTGTGTTTTTGGTCTTTATATTTGAAGTATCCTGGTTCGGTACGAGCTATAGACCTATTAATAATTTTTTCTGCAGCGAAAAATTATTGTTGTTTTTGGGTTTCTTAATAATTTTTTTATTAATTATTAAAAGTTTTGTTGAGTTGAACAGGAAAAATTTAGAGACAACGCCATAGCTTTTCTTATAGATCCATTTCGGAAGCTGCTAACTTCACTCATCAGAGAAATTTTGGCACGCATTGCTAACTATTAAGCTAACAATACGCTGGGTTTTTTGCCTTCTAAACGCCCTGTTCAATCAACTTATGGTTGGCAAACTGTGACACCAAAGCAGACTTGCAAAAAATCCATCATGACACCAAATCTAAAACGTCAAATGGCGTTGTTGGTACATGAATTGGTAAAAAGTTGATTGAACAGGGCGTTTAGAAGGCAAAAAACCCAGCGTATTGTTAGCTTAATAGTTAGCAATGCGTGCCAAAATTTCTCTGATGAGTGAAGTTAGCAACTTCCGAAATGGATCTATAAGAAAAGCTATGGCGTTGTCTCTAAATTTTTCCTGTTCAACTCAACAAAACTTTTAATAATTAATAAAAAAATTATTAAGAAACCCAAAAACAACAATAATTTTTCGCTGCAGAAAAATTAAATATTGTTTTGTACACGGCTAAAAGATTTAGCCTAGATTTAAAACTTTTTGGGGCTACATATACACCTAGACCAGTATGTTTGCGTTCAAAGTGTTGTTTGGAATTTCCAGTAAGATTAACTTCCTTTGACTAATTTCACTATTTTTGTATGAAAGAATGTGCAAAAAAACAATAAAAATACTGCAACTCAAAGTTAAGAACTTTGTGGAAAATTCATGAAAATTCAAGAAAACTCGAACAATTTTCATAAAAATTTCTAACTTTTTAGTAAAAATCTTAAGCCGCTAGAAGAATTACTCGATTTTTGGCAATTTTTTTTCTAGCCAAGTGCATTATCTCCCAGCCAAATTTATAAGCGTAATATCTTGGTCGGCTTTTGACAATTGAACGAGCAGCAAAACTGCATACTCGAAAAAAATAAAAAAAATTTTACGAGAAAGTTAGAAATTTCGATGAAATTTTTTCGAGATTTCTTAAATTTTCCACAAACTTTTGAACTTTGATTTGCAAAAGTTTCATTATGTATTTGCACATACTTTCATTCAAAAATAATTAAATTAGTCTAAAGAAGTTAATTTTACTGGATATTCCAAAAAAACCCTTTGAACGCAGACATACTGGTCTAGGTGCATGACCAAATTTGGTTTAGAATTAAATTTACGCTGGTTGTCATAGAAATGCGCCTAATAAAAATTATTTAAATTTTATACCGAAAATGTTGTTAACAATTTTTTATGTTTTTTTAAAAAATGTTAGGTCTCGAACCAGCGTGCCCCAAATCAGTGCGCAATGCTCTACCTACTGAGCTACGGCGCGCTCATGATTTTTGTGCGAAAAGTACAGTGTTTGTTTATCCCGGTTAAGTTTTAAATCTAAACCGCAAAAAATTGAGAAAGGTTTGGAATTTATTACCAAAAAGTTTTAAAAATTGTGTAAACCAATGAATGGTTTAAAATTTAGGCTCAAATTTTTAGCCGTGAAGAAAGAGGAAAATTTCAAATAAATAAAAGTATAAATATGTAATATGTGAAAATATAGGTAATTCTTATTTACTGACACTTTGGCCAAACCCCCCCCCCCCCCCCGAAATTTTTTTCTGGCTACGCGCCTGGGCTTGGTAGAAGGTTTCACAATACTTATCGTCAGCTGTAGTAACGGGAATTGGCGGGAGTTCTTCAACTTCCCAGAATTTTTTCAATTGTGAATTGAGATTGTCATTCGAAATATCTTCCACTTGCGTTGTGAACGTGGAGATTTTATCTTTGACTTGACCGCTTAAAATCCAGCCAAAGATGGTATTTTGGGCTAATAGGTTGTTGGAAATTTTCGCAACACCTTCAATTACACTGGTTTACAGCCAAAATGCACCAGAGACGCCATAGTGAAATTCCTATGTAAAATCACCTCCAAAAATCAAGGTTATTTTTACTTGAATGGTACCGTTTTTGAGATATTTACGATTTACCGTTATTTCAAAAAACAAAAAAGATGGCTCCACTTAATCGTGTATATCTCAAGAACAAATTGAGCTATTCGAAAACGGTTTGAAAAATTTGAAAGCTTATAAAATTTACTATAATCAGTACATACAACACTTTTTGCTAGGTCCTGCAGATTCAAACATAGTAACCAATCATTACGGATTTTTAAATTTTTTTTTGTAAAAATATAAAAAAATTGGTATTTTGCGAGGAAGCATCTCGAAAACTTTATGTTTTTTTGCAGATATTTTTCCCCCCTCTAAGCTCTGTTTTATTACAAAAAAAAACAAGCTATCAGTGAACAAAATCGATGAACTAATACAAAAGTTATAAGCATTCAAGTAAATATATCCATTTAATACTTAAGTACCCTACAAATAATAGCATATGTACATATGGTTCTGTCTTAACTCTATGATCTTATTTTATAATTGAAAAAGTTATGTGTCTTGTTTTGACGCTTATTTAGATTAGGATCGGTTTCTCTTATGAGAAACCAACAGTAGTCGCCCATCATAGCGACATCTCAGAATCCTTGATACCGACTTTCAATCACTTTCATTTGCTGGTGAAACCTTTCGCCATGCTCGTCACTTTCGTCGCCAAGATTTAAGTGGCAGTGTAAGAAATGAATTTTTAAAGACATATTTACTCCTGAAAGAAAATAAAAAAGTAAATTAGATAAATACATAAGTGACACATTAGTATATAATTTTCTTAGGCTGGATTTATCTTTCAATTCAGAACAAATTTTTTGTTTATATTTTTCCCGTTCTTGTTTGTTCGGAACTGGACGATGAATTCAGATTTATGGCTATATATTCTCATGTAAATTTATGTAATATATAATTTATTATAATATGTTTTTTTATTTACCCATTTCCGCATAGTTTTTGATTAAGTCGTTCACTATCATCTCCTAGTTAGGACTTTTGTGTTTGCCTAAAAAAGAAGTAACGACCTTTTCAAAAGAATCCCACGCTGCTGCCTCCACTGGTTCTTTGAAATGGTTATTGGTCATCATTTTCCTTATTTGCGGTCCCACAAAAATGCCTTCCTTTATTTTTGCTTCTGAAATCTCTTTGAAGATTGTCTTCAAATGATGAAAAGCTTCGCCTTCTTTGTCCAAAGAATTCACAAAGTTTTTGATAAGGCCGAGCTTGATGTGAAGCTGAGGTAGAATTATTTTTTCCTTCTTTATAAGTGGAGAGTATTTTATGTTATCTACCCCAACTTGAAACTCGATTCGTTCTGGCCAATCCTTTATGATGTAGTGGTCTTGACGAGCTGGTCTATCCCATTTGCATAGAAAGCAACAGTATTTTGTGTATCCACTTTGTAGACCACATAGCATTCCAACGACTTTAAGATCGGCACATATTTTCCAATCATGTTCTTCGTATTTGAACAATTTTTGCATTATCTCATATGTTTCCTTCGTATTTACTGCATGCGCGATCGGGATAGATGGCTTTTGGTTGCCAATATGCAATAATACGGCCTTTAAACTTAATTTATTGCCGTCTATGAACAATCGCCACTCTTTTGAATCATATGGTTCACCAAATTGTTTGAATAGACCAGCAATGTCTTTGCAGTAACAAACACTGTCCTCCTTCGTATAGTACTTGGAAAATTCTTCGTGACGAGTTCTATAATATGTTACCTTAACATCGGATGAAACAAATTTAAATTGTTGCATTCGAGAGGCTTGTAGTTCGACCTTTTCCTTTGACAATTCCAAATCCCTTATCCAATCATTGAGTTGTGCTTGTGACAAAGAATTTCTTTCGTTTTCCGTTTGAAATTCAGTACAACATGATGCCGCCTAAACATTCCCCAAGTTATCCCCAGTCATTTTTCAAAGAAATTTCAAATATACAGACACAACTTATCTAGAGTTTTATTAAAGATATGCTGATACCCACATAGGACGGCAGTGTACCTATGCAATTGATATTTTATTCAGCTGAAATTGAAAAAAATTGATCAAAAATTTTAGAGGAACGATTAGTTTTTTTTTGACAAAGTAAGTGAATTTTTCTTCATATAAAATTGTGTAAGAAACAAAATTTCATAGGTACATACCTCCCTAAAAATCAGTATATCTTGTTTGTTTGTCGTTCGGTTTTGATAAAACAAAGCTTGAAGCAGTCCATTAGTGAAACTCTCATCAAAATCCATTCCTTAGTTTCCGAGATCCTTAAGATCAAACAGACAGACAATAATTTTAAAAATGGATCAGATGAACTCTACAGCATTCCCTAAGTCATCCCCAGTCATTTTTTCAAAGAAATTTTTAATTTACGACTTTTCTAGAAATTCGTTATGGTATAGATTTATGATGTTTAAAACGTATAAAAAGTATACATAATTAACTCAACAAAAAAAAAATTATTCTTGAAAAATTATCAAGCTTCATAAATAGTGAAGAAAAAAATTTAATAAATAAAACTCAAAAATAATTTTTATTTTTGCGTTAAAGCCATATCAAGGCAAATTCATTCTTATGGTAATGTCAAGTGAACAGCTGACTTCCTCTTCTTCACGTTTTTAATCCGCCGTGTAATGTAGAATGTCATAAAAAGAAGGATTTGACGGTTGACTTTGAATATTGTATTTGGTATTTATTTTCAAAAAACTATCGCAACTTACCAAAAGGATACGATGGCGATGGTTTTAACTAAATTTTATGCACGCATGAGTTGTCCAAACACGTATTTATTGTTCCAGATACCATTAGTTCAATTAAATTTTTATGAAATATAAAAAAACAATCGATGGTTGTCATTTCAAATTTTTTATCACTATGACATTCTAGGTTACAAACACTTGAAACGAATAGAGGCGAATATTGCCGAATTCGCTCTCCCATTACCATAACAATCAATTTGCCTTGAGCCATATGAAGTCATTTTATTTCTGACTCGAAATCAAAAATCTTGAAATATATTTCTGATTATTTATCATGAAGACAGAATGGGGGGGTAAGGTTATTCAGAATCTTTAGCAACTTAGGAAAGTGTTTTTTACACACAATTTACTTGTACTTACCTTTCCATTTTGATTCTTGTTCGCAAAATAAACATATGACATTTACGAATGTTACTCGACCAAGCTAACAGTATTTGTTATCGGTGAGGGAAACTGAGTTGCCACATGGTACACAATGAAACTAATATAATAATTTCGACATCGATTATAAAAGAAATAAAAACATTCTTCATTTAACAATACAATTTGTCCAAATAAATTAGTAGCGAAAAAAGAGCTAAAAATGAAAAGAAAATACCAGAAAAAGAGCTAGGAGCTAAAACAGAATTTTATAGCTAAACGCCAAAAAAAGAGCTAGATCTAGCTCTAAAAGCACCAAAATGACAACACTGAATATGCATAACCAAAAAAATTTCCTGGGGTATAGTTTTAGGCATCAGAGTATGCAGTTTCAGAAAAGTTAAAAAACATTTAAATTTATGATGTATGGGTCTAGGTATCTGTTTCAGCAAATATGTTTATCTTAGTGAAAAATGTATGCGAATGCAAATCTAAATTAAAACCCCCCCATGGCTAATTCCTGCGCACGGCCCTGCTTTGCACCCTGTTTTAACCGGGTGCTTTCCGCAGGGCTGCCTTGAGGCTTTTCTTCTTGACCCATTTTGGGTATGTGTTAAAGTAGATGTGGTGATTTTGGATCCGTTGACATTATGAGCCGAAACTGAACCTCTTTTGCGATAAAAATTTAGATATATTTGTTGTTGTTTTTTTGGTTAATTTACCGAGCTTTTGTGTTTGCGGGGTTTATTTTTTTCGCGCGACTGTAGTTTTTCAGTCGTTACCGATTTGATTTTTTTTTTTTGACAGATAAGTCGATATATAAATGCAAATATTCATGAATAAATGCTATTTTTTAAAGGACCGAGATTTTTTAATTTACGCTACTATTATTTTGTACGCGACTGTAGTTTCTAAATTGGTTTTTTCTTGTTAAGAAATGTCCAAGACTAATTGTAATTCTTACCGCTTATTTTTTCCTAATATATTTTTCAGGGACCGTAACTGTTATAAGTTTAATTATAGAACTCGACATTTGATCATTATTTTCTGATTTTTTTCAATAAAAATCAACAATAATCTTTACGCTTAAGTTTTATTTTTTTGATTAAGCGTAATGATCACTTTTTGAGTTTTATTTTTTTGAGAGGAAATAAAACTTACCCTTGAGTTTTATATTTTTGCTCGACAGTAAGCGTTATTCTTTGAGTGATATTTTATCGTTCAAGGATAAAAATTAAGTTCCGAGTTTTAAGTTTTTTCGTAGATCAAAAAACTCAAAAGGCCGCTTCGCCTTAATGGCAAGTATATGTATGTATATGACCAACAACTTTCCTTAAAGCCGCAGCGACCTTTTGAGTTTTTTGATCCACGAAAAAAACTTAAAACTCGGAACTTAATTTTTATCCTTGAAAGATAAAATATCACTCAAAGAATACCGCTTACTGTCGAGCAAAAATATAAAACTCAAGGGTAAGTTTTATTTCCTCTCAAAATAATAAAACTCAGGGAATAAGTTTTATGTTTGACCAAAAAAATTAAACTCAAAAGTAATGATTAAGTTGTAATTTATATATTTAGGATTTACTCAAACTTTTTTCAATCATTGTAGATTTCGGTTAAGCATGAAGAGACATGCTCATTCATGTACTTGAAACTGTTCTACGATAGGAAGGAGCCTTTGAGTTTTGACATTAAAAATACAAAATTAATCGTTATTGGGGGTCCCTGATATTTTTTATAACTACTTACAGTATTTTTTGTAAGGTTTATGTCAATTTATAAGTACTTTCACTATTTTTTGGTGGGTATATTTAGACCGGTTACCCAAATGTACTTATGGATATGTATATATGTAGGTATTTTCGGTTTCTTATTAGTTAGCGGGGGTGACTTTTTGCCCATAAGCAGGTTCAAAGCTAATTTCAATGCAATTAAGTGCAAGGAGCTTTGTTGTTTATTATACCTAGTAGTGCTTCGCACACAAGGTATATTAACTTCATTCGCCTACAGTTAGTATGTAACGGCATACACGAATCGAGATAGATATTGACTTATATATATCAAAATGTTCAGGACGAAAAGAGAAATTCCGTCCGTCCGTGCGTCTGTGAACACGATAACTTGAGTAAAATTTAAGATATCTCAATGAAATTTGGTATGCAGGTTCCTTTTCACTCATCTCGGAGCGCTATTGAAAAAAGGCAAAATCGGTTAAAAGCCACGCCCACTTTCCATATATATAATATATTCGAAAATACAAAAATAGTGATTATTCAGTACATAATGCAACTATATTGATAAAATTCGGTGTGTACCTTAGCGTTAAGGCAAAAAATAAATTTTTGATTAAGTCAATTTCGGAAATATAATTAATCATAAATCAAAAACCGCTCAAAATAGCAAAACGAAATTGTACACACATATTTATATTAATACAGGCAATATTTCGAAAAAACTTTGCCGAAATCGGGTAAGGCCACGCCCAATTTTATACAAAAGTTTTTGAAAAGGATCATAGATATATTGAATATGCAATAACTTTGCTTAAACTACCTGTATATCATTTCTATTTCACCTCTAAAGTGTTCGTGGGCAAAGAAAGTCGAATGCACAAAATGGTGGATTATTCCACAAAACTTTCCATGCCATAACTCCGGTAAAAATTGATTTATTGAAACGATATTAAGAGAAAGTGTTCAGCATATAAGGCTAACTCTTTGCTGTAAAAATAAACAAAATTGGTTAACGGACACGCCCACTTTTTGAACAAAGTTCTGAAAGTTTTTCTTTGTAAAATTAAAATCGCGATATTTCCATAATTGTATAAGTTATATAAATAAGATTTTACACACATAATAAGCTTTTTAAGCAAAACTAAACTGTAAAAAAATTGTGTGGATTTTGGTGAAGTAGGCGTGGCTACATAAAATACTATATCTACCTCTATCTAATTACATTGTACCAACACTGATTGATTATGTGCTACGTTCGAACACTGATGAATTATTGAATTCCGAAAATTGAGTAAAGAATTAATCTACTCATAAACACACATATTTGGATATAATTGTGCCGGTTTGTGTTACTTTGAGAGAAACCGTTCTGCATATACTTTGCTAACCAAAGTCAACTACCGCTAAATCAGGTGATGGTACAGCTGAGGCGCTACACAACCAAACTTATATATGTACATATTATTACTTGCAATAGGAAGATGCAGTTTTTGTTTTCTATATGATAAATCAACCACCGCATATTCAATTGTACATACATGCTGGGTAATTTAATGGCAGAGCGAGCTTTTGCATATTAAGTGGTTCAACTGTTTTGTCACTTCTATTTTCGTTAATTGTTGGAGTTGACGTTTCGCACCGGCACAAATTTCTCATAAATTATACTTTGTTATACGCAAATAGTTGAATAAATATCATAAATTAAATTGGAATTTTTTCTAACATCTTTAAACATTGGATTGGAGGTTGGTGTCTAATTAATTGTAGTTTGGCGTCTAATTAATTGGAGTTTGGTGTCGCAAAAAGTTGTTCTTTTTATTTCATTTGGAAATATGTATGTATTTGGTGTATTTGGATGTGCTACGGCAGTTGGACGAACCCGCAGTTGAAGTGCGTATCGAGCAGATGGACCGGCTGGAAAAGAAACTTGGCCTCATTCAAACTCAGGTGGAAGGTGAGGACGATTCCAAAGATGTAGGTTTTGAGTTTACTACGCATTATATAGAAGCCAAAACGAAGTTGAAGCGTCAACTATATTCATGTCGTGCTACAGCATCTGAGCACTCAACCACCCAAATCGTAGAACAGCCTTCGATAATTGTAACACCGCCCAAGCAAAAGCTACCAATACTTGAGATACCGAAATTTAATGGTAATTATAAAAATTGGCCTGACCTTTTTTCTATGTTTAACACAGTGGTACATCGTGATGTTGATTTGACTCGTGTCGAAAAATTCCAACATTTGCGTTCAAGTCTTCGCGACGTTGCTTTGGAAACCATACGTTCATTAGAAATTTCAGAGCAAAACTACGAAAAGGCAATTGAGTTATTAAAGGCTCGCTTTGATAACAACCGATTGAATTTTCAAGCGCATATTAGAGACATCGTTCAATTCAAGGCAATGGAAGGTGAATCAGTGACAAAGCTTCGTGAATTAAGTGATGGTATCTATCAACGCTCATTTACGTGCATTGCATACAATTGGTACAAAGGAGCAGATCGCGGATGGTATGTTGATTCAAATCGTATTACAAAAAATGGACGTTGCGTCGAGGAAGAAATGGGAAGAAGAAACTCCGGTAAATGAACTGCCATCATGGGATTCGATGGCCAAATTTCTGGGAAAACGCTGGCAGCGCTTGGAAAACGTCGAAAACGCGGAAATCGCATTAAAGCAGGAAAAGCAGGTAGGAAAGCGATCTAATTATTGTAGTAGTCGAAAGGTATCGCTGGCATCGACTTCGGGTCAATGTTTATCGTGTAGTTCTAGCCAGCATACAATCTCTCAATGTGAAAATTTTCTACGGCTTTCATCCTTGTTGCAATACAAGGAAGTGAAAAAATTACAACTTTGCTTAAATTGTCTTAGGGCTGGTCATTCGGTAAAAAATTGTAGATCTGGCTGCTGCAAATATTGTTCATCGAAACATAACACGTTGCTTCATCAAGGTAGTGTCGCTGCTAACAACGCATTGGTACCCACTTCACACTCGACGTCCAACTATGGACTTACCGCTAACAATTTACATACATCGCATTCGGCATCAAATTATCAGACATTGTCCTCAGGTTCTGCATTGGTGAGTTCTGAGTCTAATACAATTAATATTAATCAAGAATTCGTTATATTAGCTACCGCAGTCATATACGTAAAAAATCGTGCTGGGTCGCTGGTTCCTTGCAGGGCGTTGCTTGACTCTGCATCCCAGCTAAATTTTGTTACAAATCGATTAGTTAATCAGCTTCAATTGAAAACATTAAAATCTTCTTTGCCCATTTCTGGTATAGGCCAAAATGGTTTCGTTGCCGATCATATCGTTGATCTGGAATTCCATTCACGCACTAGTAATTATTGCAATAAATTGTCAGAAGTCGTCACACATACCATCACCGACGTGCAGCCAAGCCGTTCTTTAAAATCCCTGGACTGGAACATACCATCCAACCTTCATTTAGCGGATCCTTTGTTTTTCGAACCCCAGCGCATTGATATGCTGATTGGTGCTGGTTTATTTTTCGATCGCCTATGTATGGGACAAATACGTTTGGCAGAGGACCTACCAGTTCTACAAAAAACTAAATTAGGATGGGTTGTGTCTGGAGGCAGTACAACACGGTCATCAAAACATGCATGTTTGTCAGCACTAAAAGCTTCAGGTGAGATAGAAACAGATAGGGAATTAAATGATGTCGTAAAATCTTTCTGGGAAACGGAAGAGCGAAGTAATATAGCACCCACAACTACTAGTGAAGAAGACAGCTGCGAAGACCATTTTGTCAAAAACTATCATCGTTTGGAATCAGGCGCTTACTCGGTACGACTACCTCAAAAGATGCCAGTAGAAGAATTGGGATACTCATATCATCAGGCGGTAAATCGGTTTAGATCCCTTGAGCGTAAATTGCCGCGTAATACTGAACTAGAGCAACATTACTCTTCCTTTGTACACGAATATATGGATCTTGGCCAGTCAATGTTATACCAGACCAGGTACGTGTACACTTTTTGCCACATCCATGTGTTCACAAAGACGATAGCAAAATAACAAAATTGCGAGTTGTGTTCGATGGCTCTGCGCCAACAACAAATGGGCGCTCGCTTAATTCAATTTTAATGGCAGGTCCTACAATACAGCCTTCGTTACTTAGGATTCTTTTACAATTTTAGTTCCTTTAAAATTGGTTTGACAGCGGATATATGTAAAATGTATCGCTGCATAGTATGGAGGGATAACCCTACTGAAGATATTCGTATATATAAACTGGACACTGTCACTTATGGCACTAAGCCAGCTTCTTTTTTAGCAATACGTGCAATGCAACAACTTTGCATTGATGAAGGCCCACCCAATTGGAGCCAAAATCATTAGTAATTGTTTTTATGTTGATGACATGATTTCAGGTGCGAATTCATTGGACGAAGCTCGTGACATTTTACATCAAACAAGGGAGCTGCTGTCTCTAGGAAATTTCGAATTGAGAAAATGGTGTTCAAATGATAAGCGCTTATTGGCGGATATAGCTGAGTCAGAAAGGCAAACCTTCTTAACGTTTCACGATGGCACTATCATAACAAAAACTCTTGGTTTAATTTGGGAGCCTAAATTAGATATGTTTATTTTTTCGTTCTTACCTTTTACAGCACCAACAAAGGTAAAAAAACGCACGATTCTCTCTACTATTGCCAGATTGTGCGATTCAATCATTGTAGATTTCGGTTAAGCATGAAGAGACATGCTCATTCATGTACTTGAAACTGTTCTACGATAGGAAGGAGCCTTTGAGTTTTGACATTAAAAATACAAAATTAATCGTTATTGGGGGTCCCTGATATTTTTTATAACTACTTACAGTATTTTTTGTAAGGTTTATGTCAATTTATAAGTACTTTCACTATTTTTTGGTGGGTATATTTAGACCGGTTACCCAAATGTACTTATGGATATGTATATATGTAGGTATTTTCGGTTTCTTATTAGTTAGCGGGGGTGACTTTTTGCCCATAAGCAGGTTCAAAGCTAATTTCAATGCAATTAAGTGCAAGGAGCTTTGTTGTTTATTATACCTAGTAGTGCTTCGCACACAAGGTATATTAACTTCATTCGCCTACAGTTAGTATGTAACGGCATACACGAATCGAGATAGATATTGACTTATATATATCAAAATGTTCAGGACGAAAAGAGAAATTCCGTCCGTCCGTGCGTCTGTGAACACGATAACTTGAGTAAAATTTAAGATATCTCAATGAAATTTGGTATGCAGGTTCCTTTTCACTCATCTCGGAGCGCTATTGAAAAAAGGCAAAATCGGTTAAAAGCCACGCCCACTTTCCATATATATAATATATTCGAAAATACAAAAATAGTGATTATTCAGTACATAATGCAACTATATTGATAAAATTCGGTGTGTACCTTAGCGTTAAGGCAAAAAATAAATTTTTGATTAAGTCAATTTCGGAAATATAATTAATCATAAATCAAAAACCGCTCAAAATAGCAAAACGAAATTGTACACACATATTTATATTAATACAGGCAATATTTCGAAAAAACTTTGCCGAAATCGGGTAAGGCCACGCCCAATTTTATACAAAAGTTTTTGAAAAGGATCATAGATATATTGAATATGCAATAACTTTGCTTAAACTACCTGTATATCATTTCTATTTCACCTCTAAAGTGTTCGTGGGCAAAGAAAGTCGAATGCACAAAATGGTGGATTATTCCACAAAACTTTCCATGCCATAACTCCGGTAAAAATTGATTTATTGAAACGATATTAAGAGAAAGTGTTCAGCATATAAGGCTAACTCTTTGCTGTAAAAATAAACAAAATTGGTTAACGGACACGCCCACTTTTTGAACAAAGTTCTGAAAGTTTTTCTTTGTAAAATTAAAATCGCGATATTTCCATAATTGTATAAGTTATATAAATAAGATTTTACACACATAATAAGCTTTTTAAGCAAAACTAAACTGTAAAAAAATTGTGTGGATTTTGGTGAAGTAGGCGTGGCTACATAAAATACTATATCTACCTCTATCTAATTACATTGTACCAACACTGATTGATTATGTGCTACGTTCGAACACTGATGAATTATTGAATTCCGAAAATTGAGTAAAGAATTAATCTACTCATAAACACACATATTTGGATATAATTGTGCCGGTTTGTGTTACTTTGAGAGAAACCGTTCTGCATATACTTTGCTAACCAAAGTCAACTACCGCTAAATCAGGTGATGGTACAGCTGAGGCGCTACACAACCAAACTTATATATGTACATATTATTACTTGCAATAGGAAGATGCAGTTTTTGTTTTCTATATGATAAATCAACCACCGCATATTCAATTGTACATACATGCTGGGTAATTTAATGGCAGAGCGAGCTTTTGCATATTAAGTGGTTCAACTGTTTTGTCACTTCTATTTTCGTTAATTGTTGGAGTTGACGTTTCGCACCGGCACAAATTTCTCATAAATTATACTTTGTTATACGCAAATAGTTGAATAAATATCATAAATTAAATTGGAATTTTTTCTAACATCTTTAAACATTGGATTGGAGGTTGGTGTCTAATTAATTGTAGTTTGGCGTCTAATTAATTGGAGTTTGGTGTCGCAAAAAGTTGTTCTTTTTATTTCATTTGGAAATATGTATGTATTTGTTGTATTTGGATGTGCTACGGCAGTTGGACGAACCCGCAGTTGAAGTGCGTATCGAGCAGATGGACCGGCTGGAAAAGAAACTTGGCCTCATTCAAACTCAGGTGGAAGGTGAGGACGATTCCAAAGATGTAGGTTTTGAGTTTACTACGCATTATATAGAAGCCAAAACGAAGTTGAAGCGTCAACTATATTCATGTCGTGCTACAGCATCTGAGCACTCAACCACCCAAATCGTAGAACAGCCTTCGATAATTGTAACACCGCCCAAGCAAAAGCTACCAATACTTGAGATACCGAAATTTAATGGTAATTATAAAAATTGGCCTGACCTTTTTTCTATGTTTAACACAGTGGTACATCGTGATGTTGATTTGACTCGTGTCGAAAAATTCCAACATTTGCGTTCAAGTCTTCGCGACGTTGCTTTGGAAACCATACGTTCATTAGAAATTTCAGAGCAAAACTACGAAAAGGCAATTGAGTTATTAAAGGCTCGCTTTGATAACAACCGATTGAATTTTCAAGCGCATATTAGAGACATCGTTCAATTCAAGGCAATGGAAGGTGAATCAGTGACAAAGCTTCGTGAATTAAGTGATGGTATCTATCAACGCTCATTTACGTGCATTGCATACAATTGGTACAAAGGAGCAGATCGCGGATGGTATGTTGATTCAAATCGTATTACAAAAAATGGACGTTGCGTCGAGGAAGAAATGGGAAGAAGAAACTCCGGTAAATGAACTGCCATCATGGGATTCGATGGCCAAATTTCTGGGAAAACGCTGGCAGCGCTTGGAAAACGTCGAAAACGCGGAAATCGCATTAAAGCAGGAAAAGCAGGTAGGAAAGCGATCTAATTATTGTAGTAGTCGAAAGGTATCGCTGGCATCGACTTCGGGTCAATGTTTATCGTGTAGTTCTAGCCAGCATACAATCTCTCAATGTGAAAATTTTCTACGGCTTTCATCCTTGTTGCAATACAAGGAAGTGAAAAAATTACAACTTTGCTTAAATTGTCTTAGGGCTGGTCATTCGGTAAAAAATTGTAGATCTGGCTGCTGCAAATATTGTTCATCGAAACATAACACGTTGCTTCATCAAGGTAGTGTCGCTGCTAACAACGCATTGGTACCCACTTCACACTCGACGTCCAACTATGGACTTACCGCTAACAATTTACATACATCGCATTCGGCATCAAATTATCAGACATTGTCCTCAGGTTCTGCATTGGTGAGTTCTGAGTCTAATACAATTAATATTAATCAAGAATTCGTTATATTAGCTACCGCAGTCATATACGTAAAAAATCGTGCTGGGTCGCTGGTTCCTTGCAGGGCGTTGCTTGACTCTGCATCCCAGCTAAATTTTGTTACAAATCGATTAGTTAATCAGCTTCAATTGAAAACATTAAAATCTTCTTTGCCCATTTCTGGTGTAGGCCAAAATGGTTTCGTTGCCGATCATATCGTTGATCTGGAATTCCATTCACGCACTAGTAATTATTGCAATAAATTGTCAGAAGTCGTCACACATACCATCACCGACGTGCAGCCAAGCCGTTCTTTAAAATCCCTGGACTGGAACATACCATCCAACATTCATTTAGCGGATCCTTTGTTTTTCGAACCCCAGCGCATTGATATGCTGATTGGTGCTGGTTTATTTTTCGATCGCCTATGTATGGGACAAATACGTTTGGCAGAGGACCTACCAGTTCTACAAAAAACTAAATTAGGATGGGTTGTGTCTGGAGGCAGTACAACACGGTCATCAAAACATGCATGTTTGTCAGCACTAAAAGCTTCAGGTGAGATAGAAACAGATAGGGAATTAAATGATGTCGTAAAATCTTTCTGGGAAACGGAAGAGCGAAGTAATATAGCACCCACAACTACTAGCGAAGAAGACAGCTGCGAAGACCATTTTGTCAAAAACTATCATCGTTTGGAATCAGGCGCTTACTCGGTACGACTACCTCAAAAGATGCCAGTAGAAGAATTGGGATACTCATATCATCAGGCGGTAAATCGGTTTAGATCCCTTGAGCGTAAATTGCCGCGTAATACTGAACTAGAGCAACATTACTCTTCCTTTGTACACGAATATATGGATCTTGGCCAGTCAATGTTATACCAGACCAGGTACGTGTACACTTTTTGCCACATCCATGTGTTCACAAAGACGATAGCAAAATAACAAAATTGCGAGTTGTGTTCGATGGCTCTGCGCCAACAACAAATGGGCGCTCGCTTAATTCAATTTTAATGGCAGGTCCTACAATACAGCCTTCGTTACTTAGGATTCTTTTACAATTTTAGTTCCTTTAAAATTGGTTTGACAGCGGATATATGTAAAATGTATCGCTGCATAGTATGGAGGGATAACCCTACTGAAGATATTCGTATATATAAACTGGACACTGTCACTTATGGCACTAAGCCAGCTTCTTTTTTAGCAATACGTGCAATGCAACAACTTTGCATTGATGAAGGCCCACCCAATTGGAGCCAAAATCATTAGTAATTGTTTTTATGTTGATGACATGATTTCAGGTGCGAATTCATTGGACGAAGCTCGTGACATTTTACATCAAACAAGGGAGCTGCTGTCTCTAGGAAATTTCGAATTGAGAAAATGGTGTTCAAATGATAAGCGCTTATTGGCGGATATAGCTGAGTCAGAAAGGCAAACCTTCTTAACGTTTCACGATGGCACTATCATAACAAAAACTCTTGGTTTAATTTGGGAGCCTAAATTAGATATGTTTATTTTTTCGTTCTTACCTTTTACAGCACCAACAAAGGTAAAAAAACGCACGATTCTCTCTACTATTGCCAGATTGTGCGATTCAATCATTGTAGATTTCGGTTAAGCATGAAGAGACATGCTCATTCATGTACTTGAAACTGTTCTACGATAGGAAGGAGCCTTTGAGTTTTGACATTAAAAATACAAAATTAATCGTTATTGGGGGTCCCTGATATTTTTTATAACTACTTACAGTATTTTTTGTAAGGTTTATGTCAATTTATAAGTACTTTCACTATTTTTTGGTGGGTATATTTAGACCGGTTACCCAAATGTACTTATGGATATGTATATATGTAGGTATTTTCGGTTTCTTATTAGTTAGCGGGGGTGACTTTTTGCCCATAAGCAGGTTCAAAGCTAATTTCAATGCAATTAAGTGCAAGGAGCTTTGTTGTTTATTATACCTAGTAGTGCTTCGCACACAAGGTATATTAACTTCATTCGCCTACAGTTAGTATGTAACGGCATACACGAATCGAGATAGATATTGACTTATATATATCAAAATGTTCAGGACGAAAAGAGAAATTCCGTCCGTCCGTGCGTCTGTGAACACGATAACTTGAGTAAAATTTAAGATATCTCAATGAAATTTGGTATGCAGGTTCCTTTTCACTCATCTCGGAGCGCTATTGAAAAAAGGCAAAATCGGTTAAAAGCCACGCCCACTTTCCATATATATAATATATTCGAAAATACAAAAATAGTGATTATTCAGTACATAATGCAACTATATTGATAAAATTCGGTGTGTACCTTAGCGTTAAGGCAAAAAATAAATTTTTGATTAAGTCAATTTCGGAAATATAATTAATCATAAATCAAAAACCGCTCAAAATAGCAAAACGAAATTGTACACACATATTTATATTAATACAGGCAATATTTCGAAAAAACTTTGCCGAAATCGGGTAAGGCCACGCCCAATTTTATACAAAAGTTTTTGAAAAGGATCATAGATATATTGAATATGCAATAACTTTGCTTAAACTACCTGTATATCATTTCTATTTCACCTCTAAAGTGTTCGTGGGCAAAGAAAGTCGAATGCACAAAATGGTGGATTATTCCACAAAACTTTCCATGCCATAACTCCGGTAAAAATTGATTTATTGAAACGATATTAAGAGAAAGTGTTCAGCATATAAGGCTAACTCTTTGCTGTAAAAATAAACAAAATTGGTTAACGGACACGCCCACTTTTTGAACAAAGTTCTGAAAGTTTTTCTTTGTAAAATTAAAATCGCGATATTTCCATAATTGTATAAGTTATATAAATAAGATTTTACACACATAATAAGCTTTTTAAGCAAAACTAAACTGTAAAAAAATTGTGTGGATTTTGGTGAAGTAGGCGTGGCTACATAAAATACTATATCTACCTCTATCTAATTACATTGTACCAACACTGATTGATTATGTGCTACGTTCGAACACTGATGAATTATTGAATTCCGAAAATTGAGTAAAGAATTAATCTACTCATAAACACACATATTTGGATATAATTGTGCCGGTTTGTGTTACTTTGAGAGAAACCGTTCTGCATATACTTTGCTAACCAAAGTCAACTACCGCTAAATCAGGTGATGGTACAGCTGAGGCGCTACACAACCAAACTTATATATGTACATATTATTACTTGCAATAGGAAGATGCAGTTTTTGTTTTCTATATGATAAATCAACCACCGCATATTCAATTGTACATACATGCTGGGTAATTTAATGGCAGAGCGAGCTTTTGCATATTAAGTGGTTCAACTGTTTTGTCACTTCTATTTTCGTTAATTGTTGGAGTTGACGTTTCGCACCGGCACAAATTTCTCATAAATTATACTTTGTTATACGCAAATAGTTGAATAAATATCATAAATTAAATTGGAATTTTTTCTAACATCTTTAAACATTGGATTGGAGGTTGGTGTCTAATTAATTGTAGTTTGGCGTCTAATTAATTGGAGTTTGGTGTCGCAAAAAGTTGTTCTTTTTATTTCATTTGGAAATATGTATGTATTTGGTGTATTTGGATGTGCTACGGCAGTTGGACGAACCCGCAGTTGAAGTGCGTATCGAGCAGATGGACCGGCTGGAAAAGAAACTTGGCCTCATTCAAACTCAGGTGGAAGGTGAGGACGATTCCAAAGATGTAGGTTTTGAGTTTACTACGCATTATATAGAAGCCAAAACGAAGTTGAAGCGTCAACTATATTCATGTCGTGCTACAGCATCTGAGCACTCAACCACCCAAATCGTAGAACAGCCTTCGATAATTGTAACACCGCCCAAGCAAAAGCTACCAATACTTGAGATACCGAAATTTAATGGTAATTATAAAAATTGGCCTGACCTTTTTTCTATGTTTAACACAGTGGTACATCGTGATGTTGATTTGACTCGTGTCGAAAAATTCCAACATTTGCGTTCAAGTCTTCGCGACGTTGCTTTGGAAACCATACGTTCATTAGAAATTTCAGAGCAAAACTACGAAAAGGCAATTGAGTTATTAAAGGCTCGCTTTGATAACAACCGATTGAATTTTCAAGCGCATATTAGAGACATCGTTCAATTCAAGGCAATGGAAGGTGAATCAGTGACAAAGCTTCGTGAATTAAGTGATGGTATCTATCAACGCTCATTTACGTGCATTGCATACAATTGGTACAAAGGAGCAGATCGCGGATGGTATGTTGATTCAAATCGTATTACAAAAAATGGACGTTGCGTCGAGGAAGAAATGGGAAGAAGAAACTCCGGTAAATGAACTGCCATCATGGGATTCGATGGGCAAATTTCTGGGAAAACGCTGGCAGCGCTTGGAAAACGTCGAAAACGCGGAAATCGCATTAAAGCAGGAAAAGCAGGTAGGAAAGCGATCTAATTATTGTAGTAGTCGAAAGGTATCGCTGGCATCGACTTCGGGTCAATGTTTATCGTGTAGTTCTAGCCAGCATACAATCTCTCAATGTGAAAATTTTCTACGGCTTTCATCCTTGTTGCAATACAAGGAAGTGAAAAAATTACAACTTTGCTTAAATTGTCTTAGGGCTGGTCATTCGGTAAAAAATTGTAGATCTGGCTGCTGCAAATATTGTTCATCGAAACATAACACGTTGCTTCATCAAGGTAGTGTCGCTGCTAACAACGCATTGGTACCCACTTCACACTCGACGTCCAACTATGGACTTACCGCTAACAATTTACATACATCGCATTCGGCATCAAATTATCAGACATTGTCCTCAGGTTCTGCATTGGTGAGTTCTGAGTCTAATACAATTAATATTAATCAAGAATTCGTTATATTAGCTACCGCAGTCATATACGTAAAAAATCGTGCTGGGTCGCTGGTTCCTTGCAGGGCGTTGCTTGACTCTGCATCCCAGCTAAATTTTGTTACAAATCGATTAGTTAATCAGCTTCAATTGAAAACATTAAAATCTTCTTTGTCCATTTCTGGTATAGGCCAAAATGGTTTCGTTGCCGATCATATCGTTGATCTGGAATTCCATTCACGCACTAGTAATTATTGCAATAAATTGTCAGAAGTCGTCACACATACCATCACCGACGTGCAGCCAAGCCGTTCTTTAAAATCCCTGGACTGGAACATACCATCCAACATTCATTTAGCGGATCCTTTGTTTTTCGAACCCCAGCGCATTGATATGCTGATTGGTGCTGGTTTATTTTTCGATCGCCTATGTATGGGACAAATACGTTTGGCAGAGGACCTACCAGTTCTACAAAAAACTAAATTAGGATGGGTTGTGTCTGGAGGCAGTACAACACGGTCATCAAAACATGCATGTTTGTCAGCACTAAAAGCTTCAGGTGAGATAGAAACAGATAGGGAATTAAATGATGTCGTAAAATCTTTCTGGGAAACGGAAGAGCGAAGTAATATAGCACCCACAACTACTAGTGAAGAAGACAGCTGCGAAGACCATTTTGTCAAAAACTATCATCGTTTGGAATCAGGCGCTTACTCGGTACGACTACCTCAAAAGATGCCAGTAGAAGAATTGGGATACTCATATCATCAGGCGGTAAATCGGTTTAGATCCCTTGAGCGTAAATTGCCGCGTAATACTGAACTAGAGCAACATTACTCTTCCTTTGTACACGAATATATGGATCTTGGCCAGTCAATGTTATACCAGACCAGGTACGTGTACACTTTTTGCCACATCCATGTGTTCACAAAGACGATAGCAAAATAACAAAATTGCGAGTTGTGTTCGATGGCTCTGCGCCAACAACAAATGGGCGCTCGCTTAATTCAATTTTAATGGCAGGTCCTACAATACAGCCTTCGTTACTTAGGATTCTTTTACAATTTTAGTTCCTTTAAAATTGGTTTGACAGCGGATATATGTAAAATGTATCGCTGCATAGTATGGAGGGATAACCCTACTGAAGATATTCGTATATATAAACTGGACACTGTCACTTATGGCACTAAGCCAGCTTCTTTTTTAGCAATACGTGCAATGCAACAACTTTGCATTGATGAAGGCCCACCCAATTGGAGCCAAAATCATTAGTAATTGTTTTTATGTTGATGACATGATTTCAGGTGCGAATTCATTGGACGAAGCTCGTGACATTTTACATCAAACAAGGGAGCTGCTGTCTCTAGGAAATTTCGAATTGAGAAAATGGTGTTCAAATGATAAGCGCTTATTGGCGGATATAGCTGAGTCAGAAAGGCAAACCTTCTTAACGTTTCACGATGGCACTATCATAACAAAAACGCTTGGTTTAATTTGGGAGCCTAAATTAGATATGTTTATTTTTTCGTTCTTACCTTTTACAGCACCAACAAAGGTAAAAAAACGCACGATTCTCTCTACTATTGCCAGATTGTGCGATTCATTGGTATTGATTGGACCTGTTATTGCCAAAGCAAAAATATTTTTACAGCACCTTTGGAAGGAAGATTTACATTGGGATGAAAGCCCAAAACAAACAAACCTAGCTTACATTTTATCAAGGCGGGCGAGCCCACAGGAATTATTGAATATGGCAATGTGGAAATATGGACCTTCCTTTCTTGCGAATGACCAATGCAAATGGCCCGCATCTCCTGCTTTGCCGAAGGAAACACCAGAGAAGCGAAAGGGTGCGTTTGTCCATGTAGCCATACAAGATTTATCGGTAAGGTGTAAATACATCAATTCGTTTTCGAAGTTGCGCAATGTATATGCATACGTATCTCGTTTTTTACAACGTCCCGTCATGAAATGTACTGGACCACTAATTCGCATGACTCAAAGGACACACCTGAATGGTGATTACAAACGTTTAGAAGCTAAACAACCAGTAATGAATTTATCAAATATTCGATCTTTAAACCCCTTCATCGACGGAAATGGCCTGCTTCGAGTTGGTGGTAGCATTCAAAACTCGTCGTTGGACTACTCCGCAAGGCATCCAATAATTTTACCCCGCAAACATCCCGTAACTGATTCAATTATCACTTTCTTTCATCAACAGCTGCTCCATGCCGGTCCACAATCTTTGTTAGCCTCTATTCGCCTGCAGTACTAGCCCATTGGTGGGCGCAAGACAATTACTCGGGTGATTAATAAATGCGTTCGCTGTTTTCTTGCTAAGCCCAAGCTAATGGAACATTTAATGGGAAGCTTCCCATCGAAACGAATACAATGCAATCGAGCATTCGTAACTACTGGAAATGATTTTTGTGGACCGTGTTCTTACAAGTCCGAGGTCAGAAATCGACTTCCTATCAAATGCTATATATGCCTTTTTATATGTTTTTCAACAAAGGCCGTTCATTTAGAGCTGGTTAAAGACTTATCAACTTCCTTTTTAGCCGCACTAAAACGCTTCGTATGCACGCGTGGAAGGCTCCAAATCAACTGGTCTGATAATGCGACTAATTTCATTGGACTAATCAAATATCATTTTTATCGTGATGCAGGTCTTTCAACTCTAAACTTTGAAGAACTGCGCACACTGGTTTGTCAAATTTCAGCAATGATAAACTCACGACCACTTTGTCCTATTTCGGATAATGTCGACGACTTGGAAGTACTTACTCCTGCTCATTTCTTAATTGGTGCTTCATTTACAGATATTGTGGAGCCAGACTTAACACAAATAGAAATAAACCGACTCAACAGATGGCAACGTATGTGCTCTATGCAGCAGTACTTTTGGAACAAATGACAGTCTGAGTACTTAACTCTCCTGCAGCAGCGTACAAAATTAACCTCACGTAAAACTAACCTTAAAGCTGGCGACATGGTTTTAATCAAGGAAGAGAACTACCCACCTCTTCAATGGCCTCTTGTCAGAGTTCTGGAAGCAATAAAGGGAAGTGATGGAATTGTTCGTGTGGTCGTGCTAAAAACCGCACATGGTACATACAAGCGAGCAGTCGGAAAGCTATGTCTCTTACCCATTGAAGACAACATTTTGAAAGCCTGACTGAGCCTTTCAACGGGCGGAGGATGTTGAATCACCTCATTATAATACTACATAAACTACTATATCTACTACTATCTAATTACATTGTACCAACACTGATTGATTATGTGCTACGTTCGAACACTGATGAATTATTGAATTCCGAAAATTGAGTAAAGAATTAATCTACTCACAAACATACATATTTGGAAATAATTGTGCCGGTTTGTGTTACTTTGGGAGAAACCGTTCTGCATATACTTTGCTAACCAAAGTCAACTACCGCTAAATCAGGTGATGGTACAGCTGAGGCGCTACACAACCAAACTTATATATGTACATATTATTACTTGCCATAGGAAGATGCAGTTTTTGTTTTCTATATGATAAATCAACCACCGCATATTCAATTGTACATATATGCTGGGTAATTTAATGGCAGAGCGAGCTTTTGCATATTAAGTGGTTCAACTGTTTTGTCACTTCTATTTTCGTTCACTGTTGGAGTTGACGTTTCGCACCGGCACAAATTTCTCATAAATTATACTTTGTTATACGCAAATAGTTGAATAAATATCATAAATTAAATTGGCATTTTTTAACATCTTTAAACATCGGATTGGAGGTTGGTGTCTAATTAATTGGAGTTTGGCGTCTAATTAATTGGAGTTTGGTGTCGCAACATTTTGTTCTTTTTATTTCATTTGGAAATATTTGGTGACGTGCATAGGCTGCGCCAAAGTACACAGCGCAAATCTTGGCTTATTATTTATTTAATTTGGACTTGTGTGTGCAAAGGCTGCACCAACAAGCAAAATCCACAATACGCATAATTTTGAACTGGCTACTAAAAAGGCTTAGCAACAGTTATGTAAATAAGATTTTACACACATAATAAGCTTTTTAAATAAATTTTTTATATTTGGTTGAAGTAAGCGTGGCGCCGCCCATTTTTCAGTAAAAAAGGTCATCTATTCTCAAAAGCGATTGCTTGAAATTTCACGAAGGTATTTCAGTGAAAGTTAGTGAGATGCTTCCCAATAGTATATAGTATACTACTGCCAAAAATTACGCAAATCGGATATCAAATACGCAAAATATACGGGCAAGTAGTTAACACCCTCCTGCCTGTTTATACCTAGTAGTGCTTCGCACACAAGGAATATTAACTTCATTCGCCTAACGGTAGTATGTAACGGCATAAAGGAATCGAGATAGATATTAACTTATATATATCAAAATGTGCAGGACGAAAAGAGAAATTGATTAAGACATGTCCGTCCTGTCCGACCGTCCGTCCGTCTGTGAACACGATAACTTGAGTAAAATTTGAGATATTTCAATGAAATTTGGTATGCTGGTTCCTTTTCACTCATCTCGGAGCGCTATTGAAAATATTCAAAATCGGTTAAAAGCCACGCCCACTTTCTATATATATAATATTTTCGAAAATACAAAAAGGGTGATTATTCAATACATAATACAACTATAATGATAAAATACGGTGTGTACCTTAGCGTTAAGGCAAAAAATAAATTTTTGAAGAAATTTTTAAAAAGGGGCGTGGGTCCGCCCATTTTTGATTAAGTCCATTTTGGAAATATAATTAATCATAAATCAAAAATCGCTCAAGATAGCAAAACGAATTTGAGCACACATATTTATATTAATACAGGCAATATTTCGAAAAAAAATTACCGAAATCGGGTCACGCCCAATTTTATACAAAAGATTTTGAAAAGGATCATAGATACATTGAATATGCAATAACTTTGCTTAAATTTGCTGTTTATCATTTCTATTTTACCTCTACAGTGTTCGTAGGCAAAGAAAGTCGAATGCACAAAATTTTTGGAAAATGGGCGTGGCCCCGCCCCTTTATGGTGGATTATTCCATGCCATAACTCCGATAAAAATTGATTTATTGGAACGATATTTGGAGAAACTGTTCAATATATAAAGCTACCTCTTTGCTGTAAAAATAAACAAAATTGGTTAACGGACACGCCCACTTTTTGAACACAGTTCTGAAAAATTTATGAAATAACCCCCCCAAACTTTGACTAAACACCATAAAAAAAAAATTTTTATAAAAGATGGTACATGCATAAATATTTGTGTAAATACATGTTGTAAAATCTATGAATATTCGGTTGTACATTGCCAATGTTTGTCAACATCTACTGATTATGTTTATAAACAAGCAGTGTGGAGACATTTCCCTAAAAGTATGCTGTGGATATTAGCTGAGGTTTTTTTTAATTTAAAATAATTCACCAACATAACGAATATTTAATTCACCATAATCCCATTCGTTCCACCAAAGCTACAATGTAGCTGCTACATGACGAAAAATATGAGTTCAGTTGCAATTCAGAATATGTGAAAAGGAAAAATGCTGCAGTAGTGGATAATTGACAGTCTATAGAAAAACAGTTCTTGTCGACGCTGTTGGTGGTCAAATTTTCATATTTGACAGGAGAGAGTATGTCAAAAATTATTTTAGAAGAGTTGGAGAGAATTGGACTGGACCTAAATAAAATGCGCGGCCAAGGGTGCGATGGTGCTGCATCAATGAGTGGCCAATTTAAGGGTGTACATTCTCACATTTCTAGGAAGTACCCTAAAGCTCTATATGTATGTACATTGTGCAGCGCACTCGCTAAACTGGGCCGTTTCAAGTTCGTGTGGGAATGTGTATATAAGTAATTGTCTTGGTGTTATAGGTAAATTGTATGATTTTTTCAATACACCTAAAAGGCAGAGTGTTTTACAGGAGTGTCTGGAAAAATTAAAGATTTTTGACCACAAAAAATTAAAAAAAATGTGTCCTACTAGGTGGATTGAAAGATATAATTCAGTATTTGTTTTTACAGAATTTTTTGATGGGATATTGTTGGCTTTACATCAAATATTCTGTTGGGATAATAATAATGTTGCTGAAGATGCTAATCTACTTAACTGTGCCATACAAAAAAGTGAGTTTGTAATTGGTCTGCAATGCTTTAATCAAGTGTTTAGCAAAGCCAATATCTTATGTAAATTTCTTCAAACTCGAAGTATTGACTTAAAACAAGCAGTTAACTTAGCCGATATAACTTTGAAGGATTTATGCTTGATAAGAGAAAATGCCGAACAAGAGTTTAGAACTTTGTATAATATTGCTCAGAAGCAAGCAGAAACGAATGGCTTCACTTTAAAAAAACCAAGGATTTCTAATACGGAGACATTAGGCGTCGAAGCTTTTTACCGTATTTATCTCTACATCCCATTTTTAGATGCATTTATTCCTAGTCTCCATGATAGGTTTCTGAAGCATAAAGACTTACTCATTGGATTCAAAGTTCTTTTTCCAGGAAAGGTGTTTACACTTGACGATGATGCTATAGTTACTTTAAGAAAGTTGTATAATTTTTATTCCGATGACTTGGAGGGAGATTTCGAAGATGTTAAAGCAGAAATATACGTTTGGTATAAAACTATTTCAAGCTCGAAGCTCGAAGATAGGCCAAATACAGTTTTACAAGCTATTGAACTTTGTGGAAAGGAAATTTTACCAAATGTATTTAATTTACTGAATATTCTAGTAACTCTTCCTATTACTACATGTCGAAGACTGAAAACGTATTTAAGGAGTACAATTTCCCAAGAGAGATTAAACGGGCTAGCACTTCTCTATATGTATAGAGAACTTACACCTTCAGTGGAAAGTAGTGCTTCGCACACAAGGTATATTAACTTCATTCGCCTAACGATAGTATGTAATTGCATAATCGAATCGAGATAGATATTGACTTATATATATCAAAATGTTCAGGAGGAAAAGAGAAATTGAGGTAAGGTCCACGCCCAATTTTATACAAAAGATTTTGAAAAGGATCATAGATATATTGAATATGCAATAACTTTGCTCAAACTAGCTGTATATCATTTCTATTTTACCTCTAAAGTGTTCGTGGGCAAAGAAAGTCGAATCCACAAAATTTTAGAAAATGGGCGTGGCCCCGCCCCTTTATGGTGGATTATTCCAAAAAACTTTTCATGCCATAACTCCGGTAAAAATTAATTTATTGAAACGATATTTGGAGAAATAGTTCAACATATAAAGCTTACTCTTTGCTGTAAAAATAAACACAATTGGTTAACGGACACGCCCACTTTTCGAACACAGTTCTGAAAAATTTCTTTGTAAAATTAAAATCGCGATATTTCCATAATTGTATTGGTTATATAAATAAGATTTTCCACACATAATAGGCTTTTTAGGAGAAACTAAGCTGTAAAACATTTTTGTGGATTTTGTTGAAGTAGGCGTGGCGCCGCCCACTTTTCAGCAAAAAAGGTCTGTTATTTTCAAAAGGGATTGCTTAAAATTTCAAGAAGGTAATTCAATGAAAATTAGTGAGCTGCTTGCCAATAGTATGTAGTATACTCCTACGCGAATCGGATAGCAAACACGCAAAATAAACGGACAAGTATTTAACACCCTACTGCCTCTTTTATACCTAGTAGTGCTTCGCACACAAGGTATATTAACTTCAGTCGCCTAACGATAGTATGTAACGGCATAATCGAATCGAGATAGATATTGACTTATATATATCAAAATGTTCAGGAGAAAAAGAGAAATTGATTGAGCCATGCCCGTCCGTCCGTCCGTCTGTCCGTCTGTCCCTCCGTGCGTCTGTGACCACGATAACTTGAGTAAATCTTGAGATATCTCAATGAAATTTGGTATGCCGGTTCCTTTTTATCTCGGAGCGCTATTGAAAATAGGCAAAATCGGTTAAAAGCCACGCCCACTTTCTATACATATAATATTTTCGAAAATACAAAAAGAGTGATTATTCAGTACATAATACACCTATAAGGATAAAATTCGGTGCGTACGTTGGCGTTAAGGCAAAAAATTAATATTTGAAGAAATTTTTTAAAAGGGGCGTGGCACCGCCCTTTTTTGATTAAGTCAAATTTGGAAATATTATTAATCATAAATCAAAAACCGCTCAAGATAGAAAAATAAAATTCAGCACACATATTTATATTACTACAGGCAATATTCCGAAAAAACATTAGCGAAATCGGGTAAGGCCACACCCAATTTTATACAAAAGATTTTGAAAAGGATCATAGATACATTGAATATGCAATAACTTTGCTTAAACTACCTGTATATCATTTCTATTTCACCTCTAAAATGTTCGTGGGCAAAGAAAGTCGAATGCACAAAATTTTTGGAAAATGGGCGTGGCCCCGCCCCTTTATTGTGGATTATTCCATAACTCCGGTAAAAATTGATTTATTGAAACGATATTTGGAGAAAGTGTTTAGCATATAAAGCTTACTCTTTGCTGTAAAAATAAACAAAATTGCTAAACGCACACGCCCACTTTCTGAACACAGTTCTGAAAAATTTCTTTATAAAATTAAAATCGCGATATTTCCATAATTGTATAAGTTATATAAATAAGATTTTACACACATAATAAGCTTTTTAAGCAAAACTAAACTGTAAAAAAATTGTGTGGATTTTGGTGAAGTAGGCGTGGCGCCGCCCACTTTTCAGCAAAAAAGTTCAGCTATTTTCAAAAGCGATTGCTTGAAATTTCAAAAAGGTATTTCAATGAAAGTTGGTGAGATGCTTCCCAATAGTATTTAGTGGTGACATGTTATAGCCCCAAGTGGCAAAATCCCAAGTAAAAAAATTGGGATTATGACACTCTCTTGCAGTGTCATAATCCCAATTTTTTTACTTGGGACTTTGACACTGTAGACTGGGTGTCATAATCCCAAATAAAAATGAGACAAAATCCCAATTTTCGGATTTTCACTAAAAACTTTTCACAGAAACAAAATATTGATTTCCCCCCTTCGGATTATTGTTACGGAGGCCCGATCCACGTTTTTTATGTGCAGAACACCTTTCCGCGTAGGCGGCCTTCGGCCGCGCTTCAAAAAATAACCCTGGGCTACGCCATTCCAACTCCGGGTGTGTGCCATAGCCGTGGCTACCGCCACGGTGATGTCCTTCTAATTTTTCAGCTCAAAGGTGTCAAAAACCCAATTGGGAGTATGACACTCCACTGCAGCGTCATATTCCCAATTAAAAAAATTGGGATTATGACACTGCAGGGGGTGTGTCATAATCCCAATTTTTTTACTTGGGATTTTGCCACTTGGGATTTTGTCATGGCACCTATTTAGTATACTCCTGCCAAAAATTACGCAAATCGAATAACAAACAAGCAAGATTTACTGGCTTTTTTTAATTAATTTTCTTTTATTTTCATACCTTTCCTTGATATGGGGAAAGCTAACAATTAGTTGCCTTTATAACAAATTTTCAGTTATTAAAATAGACCTGAGTAAAGTAAGATACCAAAACAGATCACTACTAAGTATTTAATGTTCGGTTACAACCGAACTTAGACTTCCTTACTAGTTAGTTTTAGTTTAAATACGGAGAAAATGCAATGAATTGAACTTTAAAAAGAGCCTTTGTTTAATGTGTGCATACGTAGGTACGTATTGAAAATCTCCCCTCCCCCCAATTATTTTTCTGTGTGCGCCACTGCTTACAACAGAAGTGTTTTTAATCGAAAAAAATCAGTTGATTTTATAACAACTTTTCTGAGTAAATTGGGATACCAAAACAGATCACTACTAGGTATTTAATGTTCGGTTACACCCGAACTTAGACTTCCTTTCTAGTTTTTTGTATATTTTTCTTCTGGGATGCTGGACTATAGATTTTTCCCTAATTTGTGTGTCCGTATATTTTTGTTGATAATCACACAGTATTTTTACTGGGAGAGCGGAAAATAGCTTCGCTAACAATTTAAATATTTTTATTTTTCTTTATTCTTTCTACTGCTTATTTTGTTAGTGCAATCCTGCCTTTGCTTGACTTACATATATGCGCAAGGGAATGCAAGCTAAAGGGGGTATTGCCGTGTACTTTGCAAGTATCTTGAATATATTTTGTTCCTGTTAATTTTTGTTTGTGTTGGGCAACACGAAAAATAAGCAGAAAGCAGCGATTTGTAATTTAGTTAAGTAGGTACTAGCGGACCCTCACCCGCTTCGCTGGGTGAAAGAAAAATAGAAATGTTCTTTGTTTTCTTCTGGTTTTATCATTTAATTCATTTTGTGACTTATTCTAATAACAATATTTTATTTATTTTAGTGACTTATTCTAATTATTGTAAACTAACAACTTATTCTAAAGCCTTCTGATACACAACATTTTTGGTTTCATTTTCATGAGATGTATAAATATATAGTAGCGATGGTTAAGAACATCCTACATACAGTTGTCCATGTCCAAAGCATGGATAAGTTAGGTCAATTCCACACAATTGAAGTGTTTGACCTTGAGTCTTATTGATTGTAATAGCAAAAGCAAGGCGAATGGGAAATTGAATTCGCTTAGAATCAAAAGGCAAATCTGTTGGAATCATTGGGATACGCGGAATCAAAACAAATTTGCCTTTCAAAATTGTGGCTTCAATTAAATTGTTCATTGTCAGTTTCACTGCTAATCTTGACCCATTGCAAAGTTTCGGCTGATTGATATTTCGCAACATAATGATCACTGCGCCGACTTTCAATTGCAAGTGATGTGGTGGCAAGCCAATCAAATCAATTGAGTTTAAAAATTCAATTGGATAATTCTATACATCGTCGGGATTAGGTTTTATTTTTAACTCAAAGTCAATATATTATTTTTGCCGATTTCTGTTGTGTGTATTTTTCACTCCATTTGTCCCCTGTTCCACTTGCTATCAATCATTTGCAAAAATATTATGCATATATGAAACGGGGGGTTATCGAAAAAGGGGGCGTGCTACCTCCCATACAATCTCAATTTTTCAAGGTGAATATTTCTAAAGGGGTTTAAGGTAGGGGCCTGAATATTGGTATAGACCTATATGATATCAAAAGCATTCTCACACATAAAAAGGGGGGTTATCAGAAATAGGGGCGTGGCATCTCCCATACAAACTTAAATTTTCAGGCAGAATATCCTCGAAAGGGTCTAAGGTAAGGACCTGGAAATCGCTATCTTCTATATATATAAAAATTAAACCGTTTTTCGCGTTGTAATGACCTTTACGGAGAATGGCTGAATCCCTTTTAATCAAACTTTGCCACATTGAGGAGACACATGTGGAGAAGGTTTATAACTAAAAAGGGGGGTTAGCAGAAAAGGGGGCGTGGCACCTCCCATACAAACTTAATTTTTAAAGCAGAATATCTGTAAAAGTGTTCAAGGTAGGGACCTGAAAATTGGTATAGACCTATATTATGTCAAAAGCATTCTCCCATATAAAAAGGGGGGTTAGCAGAAAAGGGGGAATTGTTATAGACCTATATTATGTCAAAAGCATTCTCACATATAACTAGTAAGGAAGTCTAAGTTCGGGTGTAACCGAACATTAAATACCTAGTAGTGATCTGTTTTGGTATCCCAATTTACTCAGGTCTATTTTAATAACGGAAAAGTTGTTATAAAGGCAACTGATTGTTTTCGATTAAAAACACTTCTTTTGTGAGTGGTAAATTCAATTATCACTAAATAAGAAAATATAAATAGCTTTCCTCATGTTCATGAAAGGTATGAAAATAAAAAAAATTAATGAAAAACTAGTAAGGAAGTCTAAGTTCGGGTGTAACCGAACATTAAATACCTAGTAGTGATCTGTTTTGGTATCCCAATTTACTCAGGTCTATTTTAATAACGGAAAAGTTGTTATAAAGGCAACTGATTGTTTTCGATTAAAAACACTTCTTTTGTGAGTGGTAAATTCAAATCTCGGTGCGTACGTTGGCGTTAAGGCAAAAAATTAATATTTGAAGAAATTTTTTAAAAGGGGCGTGGCACCGCCCTTTTTTGATTAAGTCAAATTTGGAAATATTATTAATCATAAATCAAAAACCGCTCAAGATAGAAAAATAAAATTCAGCACACATATTTATATTACTACAGGCAATATTCCGAAAAAACATTAGCGAAATCGGGTAAGGCCACACCCAATTTTATACAAAAGATTTTGAAAAGGATCATAGATACATTGAATATGCAATAACTTTGCTTAAACTACCTGTATATCATTTCTATTTCACCTCTAAAATGTTCGTGGGCAAAGAAAGTCGACGGCACAAAATTTTTGGAAAATGGGCGTGGCCCCGCCCCTTTATTGTGGATTATTCCATAACTCCGGTAAAAATTGATTTATTGAAACGATATTTGGAGAAAGTGTTTAGCATATAAAGCTTACTCTTTGCTGTAAAAATAAACAAAATTGCTAAACGCATACGCCCACTTTCTGAACACAGTTCTGAAAAATTTCTTTATAAAATTAAAATCGCGATATTTCCATAATTGTATAAGTTATATAAATAAGATTTTACACACATAATAAGCTTTTTAAGCAAAACTAAACTGTAAAAAAATTGTGTGGATTTTGGTGAAGTAGGCGTGGCGCCGCCCACTTTTCAGCAAAAAAGTTCAGCTATTTTCAAAAGCGATTGCTTGAAATTTCAAAAAGGTATTTCAATGAAAGTTGGTGAGATGCTTCCCAATAGTATTTAGTGGTGACATGTTATAGCCCCAAGTGGCAAAATCCCAAGTAAAAAAATTGGGATTATGACACTCTCTTGCAGTGTCATAATCCCAATTTTTTTACTTGGGACTTTGACACTGTAGACTGGGTGTCATAATCCCAAATAAAAATGAGACAAAATCCCAATTTTCGGTTTTTCACTAAAAACTTTTCACAGAAACAAAATATTGATTTTCCCCCTTCGGATTATTGTTACGGAGGCCCGATCCACGTTTTTTATGTGCAGAACACCTTTCCGCGTAGGCGGCCTTCGGCCGCGCTTCAAAAAATAACCCTGGGCTACGCCATTCCAACTCCGGGTGTGTGCCATAGCCGTGGCTACCGCCACGGTGATGTCCTTCTAATTTTTCAGCTCAAAGGTGTCAAAAACCCAATTGGGAGTATGACACTCCACTGCAGCGTCATATTCCCAATTAAAAAAATTGGGATTATGACACTGCAGGGGGTGTGTCATAATCCCAATTTTTTTACTTGGGATTTTGCCACTTGGGATTTTGTCATGGCACCTATTTAGTATACTCCTGCCAAAAATTACGCAAATCGAATAACAAACAAGCAAGATTTACTGGCTTTTTTTAATTAATTTTCTTTTATTTTCATACCTTTCCTTGATATGGGGAAAGCTAACAATTAGTTGCCTTTATAACAAATTTTCAGTTATTAAAATAGACCTGAGTAAAGTAAGATACCAAAACAGATCACTACTAAGTATTTAATGTTCGGTTACAACCGAACTTAGACTTCCTTACTAGTTAGTTTTAGTTTAAATACGGAGAAAATGCAATGAATTGAACTTTAAAAAGAGCCTTTGTTTAATGTGTGCATACGTAGGTACGTATTGAAAACCTCCCCTCCCCCCAATTATTTTTCTGTGTGCGCCACTGCTTACAACAGAAGTGTTTTTAATCGAAAAAAATCAGTTGATTTTATAACAACTTTTCTGAGTAAATTGGGATACCAAAACAGATCACTACTAGGTATTTAATGTTCGGTTACACCCGAACTTAGACTTCCTTTCTAGTTTTTTGTATATTTTTCTTCTGGGATGCTGGACTATAGCTTTTTCCCTAATTTGTGTGTCCGTATATTTTTGTTGATAATCACACAGTATTTTTACTGGGAGAGCGGAAAATAGCTTCGCTAACAATTTAAATATTTTTATTTTTCTTTATTCTTTCTACTGCTTATTTTGTTAGTGCAATCCTGCCTTTGCTTGACTTACATATATGCGCAAGGGAATGCAAGCTAAAGGGGGTATTGCCGTGTACTTTGCAAGTATCTTGAATATATTTTGTTCCTGTTAATTTTTGTTTGTGTTGGGCAACACGAAAAATAAGCAGAAAGCAGCGATTTGTAATTTAGTTAAGTAGGTACTAGCGGACCCTCACCCGCTTCGCTGGGTGAAAGAAAAATAGAAATGTTCTTTGTTTTCTTCTGGTTTTATCATTTAATTCATTTTGTGACTTATTCTAATAACAATATTTTATTTATTTTAGTGACTTATTCTAATTATTGTAAACTAACAACTTATTCTAAAGCCTTCTGATACACAACATTTTTGGTTTCATTTTCATGAGATGTATAAATATATAGTAGCGATGGTTAAGAACATCCTACATACAGTTGTCCATGTCCAAAGCATGGATAAGTTAGGTCAATTCCACACAATTGAAGTGTTTGACCTTGAGTCTTATTGATTGTAATAGCAAAAGCAAGGCGAATGGGAAATTGAATTCGCTTAGAATCAAAAGGCAAATCTGTTGGAATCATTGGGATACGCGGAATCAAAACAAATTTGCCTTTCAAAATTGTGGCTTCAATTAAATTGTTCATTGTCAGTTTCACTGCTAATCTTGACCCATTGCAAAGTTTCGGCTGATTGATATTTCGCAACATAATGATCACTGCGCCGACTTTCAATTGCAAGTGATGTGGTGGCAAGCCAATCAAATCAATTGAGTTTAAAAATTCAATTGGATAATTCTATACATCGTCGGGATTAGGTTTTATTTTTAACTCAAAGTCAATATATTATTTTTGCCGATTTCTGTTGTGTGTATTTTTCACTCCATTTGTCCCCTGTTCCACTTGCTATCAATCATTTGCAAAAATATTATGCATATATGAAACGGGGGGTTATCGAAAAAGGGGGCGTGCTACCTCCCATACAATCTCAATTTTTCAAGGTGAATATTTCTAAAGGGGTTTAAGGTAGGGGCCTGAATATTGGTATAGACCTATATGATATCAAAAGCATTCTCACACATAAAAAGGGGGGCTATCAGAAATAGGGGCGTGGCATCTCCCATACAAACTTAAATTTTCAGGCAGAATATCCTCGAAAGGGTCTAAGGTAAGGACCTGGAAATCGCTATCTTCTATATATATAAAAATTAAACCGTTTTTCGCGTTGTAATGACCTTTACGGAGAATGGCTGAATCCCTTTTAATCAAACTTTGCCACATTGAGGAGACACATGTGGAGAAGGTTTATAACTAAAAAGGGGGGTTAGCAGAAAAGGGGGCGTGGCACCTCCCATACAAACTTAATTTTTAAAGCAGAATATCTGTAAAAGGGTTCAAGGTAGGGACCTGAAAATTGGTATAGACCTATATTATGTCAAAAGCATTCTCCCATATAAAAAGGGGGGTTAGCAGAAAAGGGGGAATTGTTATAGACCTATATTATGTCAAAAGCATTCTCACATATAACTAGTAAGGAAGTCTAAGTTCGGGTGTAACCGAACATTAAATACCTAGTAGTGATCTGTTTTGGTATCCCAATTTACTCAGGTCTATTTTAATAACGGAAAAGTTGTTATAAAGGCAACTGATTGTTTTCGATTAAAAACACTTCTTTTGTGAGTGGTAAATTCAATTATCACTAAATAAGAAAATATAAATAGCTTTCCTCATGTTCATGAAAGGTATGAAAATAAAAAAAATTAATAAAAAACTAGTAAGGAAGTCTAAGTTCGGGTGTAACCGAACATTAAATACCTAGTAGTGATCTGTTTTGGTATCCCAATTTACTCAGGTCTATTTTAATAACGGAAAAGTTGTTATAAAGGCAACTGATTGTTTTCGATTAAAAACACTTCTTTTGTGAGTGGTAAATTCAATTATCACTAAATAAGAAAATATAAATAGCTTTCCTCATGTTCATGAAAGGTATGAAAATAAAAAAAATTAATAAAAAACTAGTAAGGAAGTCTAAGTTCGGGTGTAACCGAACATTAAATACCTAGTAGTGATCTGTTTTGGTATCCCAATTTACTCAGGTCTATTTTAATAACGGAAAAGTTGTTATAAAGGCAACTGATTGTTTTCGATTAAAAACACTTCTTTTGTGAGTGGTAAATTCAATTATCACTAAATAACAAAATATAAATAGCTTTCCTCATGTTCATGAAAGGTATGAAAATAAACTAGTAAGGAAGTCTAAGTTCGGGTGTAACCGAACATTAAATACCTAGTAGTGATCTGTTTTGGTATCCCAATTTACTCAGGTCTATTTTAATAACGGAAAAGTTGTTATAAAGGCAACTGATTGTTTTCGATTAAAAACACTTCTTTTGTGAGTGGTAAATTCAATTATCGGTGCGTACGTTGGCGTTAAGGCAAAAAATTAATATTTGAAGAAATTTTTTAAAAGGGGCGTGGCACCGCCCTTTTTTGATTAAGTCAAATTTGGAAATATTATTAATCATAAATCAAAAACCGCTCAAGATAGAAAAATAAAATTCAGCACACATATTTATATTACTACAGGCAATATTCCGAAAAAACATTAGCGAAATCGGGTAAGGCCACACCCAATTTTATACAAAAGATTTTGAAAAGGATCATAGATACATTGAATATGCAATAACTTTGCTTAAACTACCTGTATATCATTTCTATTTCACCTCTAAAATGTTCGTGGGCAAAGAAAGTCGACGGCACAAAATTTTTGGAAAATGGGCGTGGCCCCGCCCCTTTATTGTGGATTATTCCATAACTCCGGTAAAAATTGATTTATTGAAACGATATTTGGAGAAAGTGTTTAGCATATAAAGCTTACTCTTTGCTGTAAAAATAAACAAAATTGCTAAACGCACACGCCCACTTTCTGAACACAGTTCTGAAAAATTTCTTTATAAAATTAAATTCGCGATATTTCCATAATTGTATAAGTTATATAAATAAGATTTTACACACATAATAAGCTTTTTAAGCAAAACTAAACTGTAAAAAAATTGTGTGGATTTTGGTGAAGTAGGCGTGGCGCCGCCCACTTTTCAGCAAAAAAGTTCAGCTATTTTCAAAAGCGATTGCTTGAAATTTCAAAAAGGTATTTCAATGAAAGTTGGTGAGATGCTTCCCAATAGTATTTAGTGGTGACATGTTATAGCCCCAAGTGGCAAAATCCCAAGTAAAAAAATTGGGATTATGACACTCTCTTGCAGTGTCATAATCCCAATTTTTTTACTTGGGACTTTGACACTGTAGACTGGGTGTCATAATCCCAAATAAAAATGAGACAAAATCCCAATTTTCGGTTTTTCACTAAAAACTTTTCACAGAAACAAAATATTGATTTTCCCCCTTCGGATTATTGTTACGGAGGCCCGATCCACGTTTTTTATGTGCAGAACACCTTTCCGCGTAGGCGGCCTTCGGCCGCGCTTCAAAAAATAACCATGGGCTACGCCATTCCAACTCCGGGTGTGTGCCATAGCCGTGGCTACCGCCACGGTGATGTCCTTCTAATTTTTCAGCTCAAAGGTGTCAAAAACACAATTGGGAGTATGACACTCCACTGCAGCGTCATATTCCCAATTAAAAAAATTGGGATTATGACACTGCAGGGGGTGTGTCATAATCCCAATTTTTTTACTTGGGATTTTGCCACTTGGGATTTTGTCATGGCACCTATTTAGTATACTCCTGCCAAAAATTACGCAAATCGAATAACAAACAAGCAAGATTTACTGGCTTTTTTTAATTAATTTTCTTTTATTTTCATACCTTTCCTTGATATGGGGAAAGCTAACAATTAGTTGCCTTTATAACAAATTTTCAGTTATTAAAATAGACCTGAGTAAAGTAAGATACCAAAACAGATCACTACTAAGTATTTAATGTTCGGTTACAACCGAACTTAGACTTCCTTACTAGTTAGTTTTAGTTTAAATACGGAGAAAATGCAATGAATTGAACTTTAAAAAGAGCCTTTGTTTAATGTGTGCATACGTAGGTACGTATTGAAAACCTCCCCTCCCCCCAATTATTTTTCTGTGTGCGCCACTGCTTACAACAGAAGTGTTTTTAATCGAAAAAAATCAGTTGATTTTATAACAACTTTTCTGAGTAAATTGGGATACCAAAACAGATCACTACTAGGTATTTAATGTTCGGTTACACCCGAACTTAGACTTCCTTTCTAGTTTTTTGTATATTTTTCTTCTGGGATGCTGGACTATAGCTTTTTCCCTAATTTGTGTGTCCGTATATTTTTGTTGATAATCACACAGTATTTTTACTGGGAGAGCGGAAAATAGCTTCGCTAACAATTTAAATATTTTTATTTTTCTTTATTCTTTCTACTGCTTATTTTGTTAGTGCAATCCTGCCTTTGCTTGACTTACATATATGCGCAAGGGAATGCAAGCTAAAGGGGGTATTGCCGTGTACTTTGCAAGTATCTTGAATATATTTTGTTCCTGTTAATTATACCTAGTAGTGCTTCGCACACAAGGTATATTAACTTCATTCGCCTAACGGTAGTATGTAACGGCATAAACGAATCGAGATAGATATTGACTTATGTATATCAAAATGTTCAGGAGGAAAAGAGAAATTGATTGAGCCATGTCCGTCCGTCCGTCCGTCCGTCCGTCCGTCCGTCCGTCTGTAAACACGATAACTTGAGTAAATCTTGAGATATCTCAATGAAATTTGGTATGTAGGTTCCTTTTCACTTATCTCCGAGCGCTATTGAAAATAGGCAAAATCGGTTAAAAGCCACGCCCACTTTCTATATATATAATATTTTCGAAAATACAAAAAGAGTGATTATTCAGTACATAATACACCTATAAGGATAAAATTTGGTGTGTACCTTAGCGTTAAGGCAAAAAATAAATTTCTGAAGAAATTTTTAAAAAAGGGCGTGGCACCGCCCACTTTTGATTAAGTCAAATTTGGAAATATTATTAATCATAAATCAAACACCGCTCAAGATAGCAAAATAAAATTCAGCACACATATTTCTATTAATACAGGCAATATTTCGAAAAAAAATTAGCGAAATCGGATTAGGTCCACGCCCAATTTTATACGAAAGATTTCGAAAAGGATCATGGATAAATTGAATATGCTATAACTTTGCTTAAACTAGCTGTATATAATTTCTATTTCACCTCTGAAGTGTTCGTGGGCAAAGAAAGTCGAAAGCACAAAATTTTTGGAAAATGGGCGTGGCCCCGCCCCTTTATGGGGGATTATTCCACAAAACTTTCCATGCCATAACTCCGGTAAAAATTTACTTATTGAAACGATATTTAGAGAAAGTGTTCAGCATATAAAGCGTACTCTTTGCTGTAAAAATAAACAAAATCGGAGAACGGACACGCCCACTTTTTGAACACAGTTCTAAAAAATTTCTTCGTAAACTTAAAATCGCGATATTTCAATAATTGTATAAGTTATATAAATAAGATTTTACGCACATAATAAGCCTTTTAAGCAAAACTGAACTGTATAAAATTTTTGTCGATTTTGGTGAAGTAGGCGTGGCGCCGCCCACTTTTTAGCATAAAAGCTCTGCTATTTTCAAAAGCGATTGCTTGGAATTTCAAGAATGTATTTCAATGAAATTTTGTGAGAGGCTTCCCAATAGTATGTAGTATACTCCTGCCAAAAATTACGCAAATCGAATAACAAACAAGCAAGATTTACGGGCAAGTAGTTAACACCCTACTGCCTTTTTATACCTAGTAGTGCTTCGCACACAAGGTATATTAACTTCATTCGCCTAACGGTAGTATGTAACGGCATAAACGAATCGAAATAAATATAAACTTATATATATCAAAATGTTCAGGAGGAAAAGAGAAATTGATTGAGCCATGTCCGTCCGTCCGTCCGTCCGTCCGTCCGTCCGTCCGTCCGTCTGTAAACACGATAACTTGAGTAAATCTTGAGATATCTCAATGAAATTTGGTATGTAGGTTCCTTTTCACTTATCTCCGAGCGCTATTGAAAATAGGCAAAATCGGTTAAAAGCCACGCCCTCTTTCTATATATATAATATTTTGGAAAATACAAAAAGAGTGATTATTCAGTACATAATACACCTATAAGGATAATATTTGGTGTGCACTTTAGCGTTAAGGCAACAAATACATTTTTGAAGAAATTTTTAACAAGGGGCGTGGCACCGCCCACTTTTGATATAGTCAAATTTGGAAATATTATTAATCATAAATCAAAAACCGCTCAGATAGCAAAATAAAATTCAGCACACATATATATATTAATACAGGCAATATTTCGAAAAAAAATTAGCGAAATCGGGTTAGGTCCACGCCCAATTTTATACGAAAGATTTTGAAAAGGATCATAGATATATTGAATATGCTATAACTTTGCTTAAACTAGCTGTATATAATTTCTATTTCACCTCTGAAGTGTTCGTGGGCAAAGAAAGTCGAAAGCACAAAATTTTTGGAAAATGGGCGTGGCCCCGCCCCTTTATGGGGGATTATTCCACAAAACTTTCCATGCCATAACTCCGGTAAAAATTGACTTATTGAAACGATATTTAGAGAAAGTGTTCAACATATAAAGCTAACTCTTTGCTGAAAAAATAAACAAAATCGGTGAACGGACACGCCCACTTTTTGAACATAGTTCTAAAAATTTCTTCGTAAAATTAAAATCGCGATATTTCCATAATTGTATAAGTTATATAAATAAGATTTTACACACATAATAGCCTTTTTAAACAAAACTAAACAGTAAAAAAATTTTGAGGATTTTGGTGAAGTAGGCGTGGCGCCGCCCACTTTTTAGCATAAAAGCTCTTCTATTTTCAAAAGCGATTGCCTGGAATTTCAAGAATGTATTTCAATGAAATTTAGTGAGACACTTCCCAACAGTATGTAGTATACTCCTGCCAGAAATTACGCAAATCGAATAACAACCAAGGAAGATTTACGGGCAAGTAGTTAACACCCTACTGCCTTTTTTTTATTAATTTTTTATACCTAGTAGTGCTTCGCACACAAGGTATATTAACTTCATTCGCCTAACGGTAGTATGTAACGGCATAAACGAATCGAGATAGATATTGACTTATGTATATCAAAATGTTCAGGAGGAAAAGAGAAATTGATTGAGCCATGTCCGTCCGTCCGTCCGTCCGTCCGTCCGTCCGTCCGTCTGTAAACACGATAACTTGAGTAAATCTTGAGATATCTCAATGAAATTTGGTATGTAGGTTCCTTTTCACTTATCTCCGAGCGCTATTGAAAATAGGCAAAATCGGTTAAAAGCCACGCCCTCTTTCTATATATATAATATTTTCGAAAATACAAAAAGAGTGATTATTCAGTACATAATACACCTATAAGGATAAAATTTGGTGTGTACCTTAGCGTTAAGGCAAAAAATAAATTTCTGAAGAAATTTTTAAAAAAGGGCGTGGCACCGCCCACTTTTGATTAAGTCAAATTTGGAAATATTATTAATCATAAATCAAACACCGCTCAAGATAGCAAAATAAAATTCAGCACACATATTTCTATTAATACAGGCAATATTTCGAAAAAAAATTAGCGAAATCGGATTAGGTCCACGCCCAATTTTATACGAAAGATTTCGAAAAGGATCATGGATAAATTGAATATGCTATAACTTTGCTTAAACTAGCTGTATATAATTTCTATTTCACCTCTGAAGTGTTCGTGGGCAAAGAAAGTCGAAAGCACAAAATTTTTGGAAAATGGGCGTGGCCCCGCCCCTTTATGGGGGATTATTCCACAAAACTTTCCATGCCATAACTCCGGTAAAAATTGACTTATTGAAACGATATTTAGAGAAAGTGTTCAACATATAAAGCTAACTCTTTGCTGAAAAAATAAACAAAATCGGTGAACGGACACGCCCACTTTTTGAACATAGTTCTAAAAATTTCTTCGTAAAATTAAAATCGCGATATTTCCATAATTGTATAAGTTATATAAATAAGATTTTACACACATAATAGCCTTTTTAAACAAAACTAAACAGTAAAAAAATTTTGAGGATTTTGGTGAAGTAGGCGTGGCGCCGCCCACTTTTTAGCATAAAAGCTCTTCTATTTTCAAAAGCGATTGCCTGGAATTTCAAGAATGTATTTCAATGAAATTTTGTGAGAGGCTTCCCAATAGTATGTAGTATACTCCTGCCAAAAATTACGCAAATCGAATAACAAACAAGCAAGATTTACGGGCAAGTAGTTAACACCCTACTGCCTTTTTATACCTAGTAGTGCTTCGCACACAAGGTATATTAACTTCATTCGCCTAACGGTAGTATGTAACGGCATAAACGAATCGAAATAAATATAAACTTATATATATCAAAATGTTCAGGAGGAAAAGAGAAATTGATTGAGCCATGTCCGTCCGTCCGTCCGTCCGTCCGTCCGTCCGTCCGTCTGTAAACACGATAACTTGAGTAAATCTTGAGATATCTCAATGAAATTTGGTATGTAGGTTCCTTTTCACTTATCTCCGAGCGCTATTGAAAATAGGCAAAATCGGTTAAAAGCCACGCCCTCTTTCTATATATATAATATTTTGGAAAATACAAAAAGAGTGATTATTCAGTACATAATACACCTATAAGGATAATATTTGGTGTGCACTTTAGCGTTAAGGCAACAAATACATTTTTGAAGAAATTTTTAAAAAGGGGCGTGGCACCGCCCACTTTTGATATAGTCAAATTTGGAAATATTATTAATCATAAATCAAAAACCGCTCAGATAGCAAAATAAAATTCAGCACACATATATATATTAATACAGGCAATATTTCGAAAAAAAATTAGCGAAATCGGGTTAGGTCCACGCCCAATTTTATACGAAAGATTTTGAAAAGGATCATAGATATATTGAATATGCTATAACTTTGCTTAAACTAGCTGTATATAATTTCTATTTCACCTCTGAAGTGTTCGTGGGCAAAGAAAGTCGAAAGCACAAAATTTTTGGAAAATGGGCGTGGCCCCGCCCCTTTATGGGGGATTATTCCACAAAACTTTCCATGCCATAACTCCGGTAAAAATTGACTTATTGAAACGATATTTAGAGAAAGTGTTCAACATATAAAGCTAACTCTTTGCTGAAAAAATAAACAAAATCGGTGAACGGACACGCCCACTTTTTGAACATAGTTCTAAAAATTTCTTCGTAAAATTAAAATCGCGATATTTCCATAATTGTATAAGTTATATAAATAAGATTTTACACACATAATAGCCTTTTTAAACAAAACTAAACAGTAAAAAAATTTTGAGGATTTTGGTGAAGTAGGCGTGGCGCCGCCCACTTTTTAGCATAAAAGCTCTTCTATTTTCAAAAGCGATTGCCTGGAATTTCAAGAATGTATTTCAATGAAATTTAGTGAGACACTTCCCAACAGTATGTAGTATACTCCTGCCAGAAATTACGCAAATCGAATAACAACCAAGGAAGATTTACGGGCAAGTAGTTAACACCCTACTGCCTTTTTTTTATTAATTTTTTATACCTAGTAGTGCTTCGCACACAAGGTATATTAACTTCATTCGCCTAACGGTAGTATGTAACGGCATAAACGAATCGAGATAGATATTGACTTATGTATATCAAAATGTTCAGGAGGAAAAGAGAAATTGATTGAGCCATGTCCGTCCGTCCGTCCGTCCGTCTGTAAACACGATAACTTGAGTAAATCTTGAGATATCTCAATGAAATTTGGTATGTAGGTTCCTTTTCACTTATCTCCGAGCGCTATTGAAAATAGGCAAAATCGGTTAAAAGCCACGCCCTCTTTCTATATATATAATATTTTCGAAAATACAAAAAGAGTGATTATTCAGTACATAATACACCTATAAGGATAAAATTTGGTGTGTACCTTAGCGTTAAGGCAAAAAATAAATTTCTGAAGAAATTTTTAAAAAAGGGCGTGGCACCGCCCACTTTTGATTAAGTCAAATTTGGAAATATTATTAATCATAAATCAAACACCGCTCAAGATAGCAAAATAAAATTCAGCACACATATTTCTATTAATACAGGCAATATTTCGAAAAAAAATTAGCGAAATCGGATTAGGTCCACGCCCAATTTTATACGAAAGATTTCGAAAAGGATCATGGATAAATTGAATATGCTATAACTTTGCTTAAACTAGCTGTATATAATTTCTATTTCACCTCTGAAGTGTTCGTGGGCAAAGAAAGTCGAAAGCACAAAATTTTTGGAAAATGGGCGTGGCCCCGCCCCTTTATGGGGGATTATTCCACAAAACTTTCCATGCCATAACTCCGGTAAAAATTGACTTATTGAAACGATATTTAGAGAAAGTGTTCAACATATAAAGCTAACTCTTTGCTGAAAAAATAAACAAAATCGGTGAACGGACACGCCCACTTTTTGAACATAGTTCTAAAAATTTCTTCGTAAAATTAAAATCGCGATATTTCCATAATTGTATAAGTTATATAAATAAGATTTTACACACATAATAGCCTTTTTAAACAAAACTAAACAGTAAAAAAATTTTGAGGATTTTGGTGAAGTAGGCGTGGCGCCGCCCACTTTTTAGCATAAAAGCTCTTCTATTTTCAAAAGCGATTGCCTGGAATTTCAAGAATGTATTTCAATGAAATTTAGTGAGACACTTCCCAACAGTATGTAGTATACTCCTGCCAGAAATTACGCAAATCGAATAACAACCAAGGAAGATTTACGGGCAAGTAGTTAACACCCTACTGCCTTTTTTTTATTAATTTTTTTTATTTTCATACCTTTCATGAACATGAGGAAAGCTATTTATATTTTGTTATTTAGTGATAATTGAATTTACCACTCACAAAAGAAGTGTTTTTAATCGAAAACAATCAGTTGCCTTTATAACAACTTTTCCGTTATTAAAATAGACCTGAGTAAATTGGGATACCAAAACAGATCACTACTAGGTATTTAATGTTCGGTTACACCCGAACTTAGACTTCCTTACTAGTTTTATTTTCATACCTTTCATGAACATGAGGAAAGCTATTTATATTTTGTTATTTAGTGATAATTGAATTTACCACTCACAAAAGAAGTGTTTTTAATCGAAAACAATCAGTTGCCTTTATAACAACTTTTCCGTTATTAAAATAGACCTGAGTAAATTGGGATACCAAAACAGATCACTACTAGGTATTTAATGTTCGGTTACACCCGAACTTAGACTTCCTTACTAGTTTTTATTATTTTTTTTATTTTCATACCTTTCATGAACATGAGGAAAGCTATTTATATTTTGTTATTTAGTGATAATTGAATTTACCACTCACAAAAGAAGTGTTTTAATCGAAAACAATCAGTTGCCTTTATAACAACTTTTCCGTTATTAAAATAGACCTGAGTAAATTGGGATACCAAAACAGATCACTACTAGGTATTTAATGTTCGGTTACACCCGAACTTAGACTTCCTTACTAGTTTTTTATTAATTTTTTTTATTTTCATACCTTTCATGAACATGAGGAAAGCTATTTATATTTTCTTATTTCGTGATAATTGAATTTACCACTCACAAAA